>JACRUU010000019.1:19071845-19089345 GCA_030449085.1 Kryptopterus vitreolus
TAATAATAATAATAATAATAATCATAAAGTTGCATAAATTATCCGTACTTGTCCATGCAAATGTTTAGACAAACACTTATTAATGATTACTTATTAACTTATTCCTTATAAATTATTAATGTAAAGTATTAAGTATTAAGAATAGATCCAATGTGTTATGTAACTAATCATAAATATACACATATATGCATTTATGCATATATGCATTATATTTATCTGGATATTACTATCTAAAATAACAAGAACACACTTATCACTATAAGAGTAAAGTGGAGAGTGGATACAAGTGGATATGAGAGTAAAGTGGAGAGTCTTACTGTATAGAAGTCTGATCTCAACCATATTTAACACCTTTGGGATGAATGTGAACACTGACTGCACCCCCAGGCCTCCTCACCTCATCTACATCACTACCTGACTTTACTAATACCCTTCTGTCTGAATGAATCTCTCAGAAGAGTTACTATCTAAGCGAAAAATAGAAACTAAATGTAAAAATGGATGTTTAAAAAAAAAAAAAAAAAAAGAGAACACACTAATCTCATTGGTTAGGTGTCCACAAACAGATCTAATATAATTAATGCTGTTTCTAAGCTAATCCAAATCACTAATTTTAGAGGCACGGCTGAAATTCAATATTTGCTCCCAAAGGAATACCACTATGTCATTTATCTTAATAACCGTGCCATACTGTAATGATGCAAATCCATTCTATCGATAATATTAATATCGCAATAGAGTCACATTGATTGTGTTTTTATTAAACCCCGACCTTCCTTTATTTCCTCAAGATGTCTTTAGAGAGTCAACTTGTTCATCTTGTAGTAAGATTCATGTCCTAGAGTCTTGTGTCACATTATTATTATTAAGAACAAATTATTATTAAAAAAAATAAATAATTTTTATGGCAGAATAACACACACACACACACCTTCACTATTGTAAAACAGATGTTGCACTAGATTTGTGGAGATTCTTTCTTTCAGCCAATGAGATTGGTTTGTTCTTTTTTTTTTTTAATATTTATTTTTACATTTAGTTTCTATTTTTAGATAGTAACTCTTCTGAGATGATGTTGTACCGGATTTCGTGGATATTTGTGTGAGATTCATGCAGACAGAAGGGTGTTAGTAAAGTCAGGTAGAGATGTAGGTGAAGTGAGGAGGACTGGGGGGTTAGGGGAAGTCAGTGTTCACATTCATCTATACAGGGTTTGAGGTCAGAGCTTTATAGCAGGAGATCTTTCACTCCATCCCATGTAATGTATATCTTCATGGCCCTGGCTTTGTGCACACAGTAATGTTAGAACAGATTCACAATTGTGTGCCTTCAGCTTTCAACAGTTTGGAGAAGATTCACATGTGACAACATATCAATGTTCCTGTGTGTTCATGAGAGTTTGTTTTACATGACTGTGCTTACAACACAAGTCTTATTTAGATTATTCTGTGCAAGTGTGGCATGGAGAAGTACTCACCTGAGACACACACACACACACACACACACACACACACACACACACACACACACACACACGCGGACACCTTTAATGATGTTCTGGCCATCAAACCCACATCAACAACACAAAAACAGGGGTCAGATGGCAGCTTCAGAATATTGACAATCAAATTAGAGTGAGGGTCAGCAGGAAACACACACACACACACACACACACACACACACGTCCATACATGACAAACAAAAAGCAAAGATTGAACAAAGGGCTTTATACAGGCCACTACAACACCATAATCATCATCTCTACACACTATCAATCCACAACATTCAGCTCCACTTATCTGGGATCTCCAATGCATGTACGTATATATCCTATAAAATGTGTGTGTGTATGTATATATATATATATATATATATATATATATATATATATATATATATATATATATATATATATATATATATATATATATATATATATAATATATATATATATATATATATAGTATATAAACATTATGGCATTATTTGTCATCCTGGTGTTGGAAGACTTTTTCCTGCACAAAAACCTGAGATTGTGAAAATGAATTAATGCCTTAAGAATCATAAAATTATTATTAAGTAATTATTAAGTAATTTATCTACAAAAGAAACAAAACAAAAAGTAATTTTCAAATGAGTTGAGGATTGTTAAGGATGAAAAACGCCTGCGCTATTAGATATCATGATATCAATATCACCCTGAGATGAAGTGTTCTGTCACAGCACTGAGTGCTTTAATTGACACACACTAAGCTGCAGTTCACCAATATGCTTAGACTGAAGCCTTAGCTTCGACACAAATGCACAGCAAATGCGTGTGATATAAGAGACACGTGCTGCTGGACTGTACGGATCTAAAACGCTCCACCTCGGCCTAATGGCTTCACCCGGCTGCTCTGAAGGACGCTCTAATTGGCCGCAGGTCCCCCCCCCCAAAACCAGCCCATAGCAGCCCTGCCCTGTTGATTTCACCCTTGGGACTGGCCGATCAGGAGCGGAGAGATTAATGGCACTAGGGGTCAGAGGTTATGCTGGTGGGAAACCCTGCGTTTGGGGCCCTGTAGGAGGACGAATCACTCAGTAGGGAGAAAAGGAAGAAGAGAGGGTTTGAGCTATGACTTTTGAGACCTGGGCAGGAACAGTAAAGTGTTTAAGCATATATATATATTATATATATATATATATATATATATATATATATATATATATATATATATATATATATATATATATATATATATATATATATATATATATATATATATATATACATACACATACATACATACATACATACATACACACACATACACACACACACACACACACACACACACACACACACACACACACACACACACACACACACACACACACACACACACACACACACACACACACACACACACACACACACACACACACACACACACACACACACACACACACACACACACACAGAAAGACAGGAGAAAGAGAAAATTTAATATATACCCAAAAAGAAAATCTTTAAAAGTATTTTTAAAATGAAAACAAAGCATAAATATGTTATTAAATGAAATAAAATAAGTAAATAAAGGCATAACTAAAAAAAATGCATAACTAATGTTTAATAAACATGAGATTTTTTTCCTCCTTTCTTTAAATAAATTATAAATAAAAGAAAAAAGAAAAAAAGAAAAACAAAACACATATTTAAAGAATTTTTTTTGTGAAAACTGTTTTTGTGAAAACTGTTCTTTACATGAATGATTCATTAAATATGCATTAAATCCACAAAGCCATCAGAGATAACTTCTGCAGAGATATCAGTGTCAACTATGTGTGTGCGCGCGAGATACATATCACACATCACATGGCCTTGCCTTTTATAGAGGAACACTTGTTGTCCAATGTAAGACATTAATAGCTTTTATAGCTGCTGCTCGGATCGAGCGACGCTCCGGAGCAGGATGTGCTCAATGAACAGTTCGCAGCTGTTCGCTTTGCATTCGCGAAGCTGCGACAAAGATAGAACGTGGAGGTAAAGTGAAATACAGTGCGATCAGGCCGACCTAATTGGAGCAGGCAGCTGCTATTATAAGTCTGCGGGGCTCGGGGTAGAGCGCTCCCTGACGCCGCTTTGGTCAATGAAATATCGCTGATTTCACTTTAGTGACATTCCTTAAATAATTAAAGCGCCGCCAGTGACCGATGAGGTGACCGGGGGGAATTAATTTTTCAGTGAGCGTGCACACTTCGGTGTGAGGTTTCAGCAGGCATCCTGCCCCTCCCTCTACGTCTATATATTTACAACATGAGAGAGACACAGAGAGAGAGAGAGAGAGAGAGAGAGAGAGAGAGAAGGCAAAAAAGAGGAAGGAAATAGAATGGATGAGGGAAAAAAAATGTATAAAAGAATCACTAATCACACTCTATATATATATATATATATATATGCTAGATAGACAGACAGACAGACAGATATTTAAAAACAAGAAAAAATTGTGCAATAACTCCTTCCAATAGTGTTTTGCAATTCTGCAAAATACTGGAATTGTGCTGATTAGAGACTCTCTGGAATGTTTGCGTGTCACTTGGGATAACGGCGTCTCCTAAATCACCCCAAAAAACGTAAATACAAGGCACGATTTTGGGATGTTTTGATAAAACAGTTTTGCAGATTAAGATATACGTTTCAGTAGGATATCGCATCGCAGTGCACTATTTTGTTTCCAGCAGAAGTACTATTTATAATTCCAGCTGCTGTGTGTGTGTGTGTGTGTGTGTGTGTGTGTGTGTGTTTTTGCTCAGTGCCAGCATGGCTCCTTGTTCTACACTATCCAGCACAGAAGTCTGGTTTAGCTTCAATGGAAGCACAGAGACATAAAAGGCATCAGGCAATGACAGAACAGAGATGTGCTATCTATAGACTAGCTATATACTCTCCCGCTCTCTCTCTCTCTCTCTCTCTCTCTCTCTCTCTCTCTCTCTCTCTCTCTCTCTCTCACACACACACACACACACACACACTAAATTCTCTTCTGTCTCAGAAAACAAACAATACTGATACTCAAATAACAACACAGCTTTACACGTGAAAACAAACACTGCGTGTCACATCACTGGAAAATGGCAGCAATATTAGAGGAATTACGCGCTCGGGGATCTGCTATTTCGGGAACGTAATCAACTTTGCAATGATAATAGCATCTCCGCTTCATTATTCCCTTCCAATGCTGATTATTTCCCTATAACAATTTCTTTATTGTACCGTCTCTCTGAAGAAGCCCCGGGTTTCTCCCTGCTCTTCTCAAAACTTTTTGCTAGCCTAGCTAATGATGAGGAGGAACAGTCCCGATTGTGGAACGTCAAGTGTCCCGATACTTTAGTGTCCACATTTCTGAAGAAAAATTCTGATCTTTGGTTGAATCTTTTAAAAATAAAAAAATAAAAAAATCCTAAAAAATTTTAAAAATCCTTGCTTGTGATAAATTATTAATTCATTTATTATGAATTAATAAATGAATAAACAGTGTTCAGTGTGCAACACTGACTCTACAGTGTGCCGCTTTAACACTCATAAGGTGTCTCACTTATAAGGTGTCAAATGCAGCAAAGATTCAAAAACTTGCAATCACCACCTGTGTTTTCCTGTCATGTTGTTTCCGAACCATGCAGGAGAAAAGTGCATGAGATATTTCAGCTTTTTGGTTCATGTGGAAAGTGACGTCTGAGTAAGAAGTGGGTACAGATCAGACAGAGAAGATTCACTTTAGCTAGGTCAGTATGTAGGTCATCAGATAAAGAAGCACAGCACCTGACAGAGAGGATCTATATTGAAGAACTGTACCACACACACACACACACACACAGTGGAACTTAATCCCACTTTAACTCACTCATCTACTGACTCACTCTCTCTCACTCCCACATTAACTCACCCACTGACTTCAGCATAGACTCGCCCCATACTGACTCGATCACCACCATACTGACTCCCATCCCCTATGACTGACTCCCAAACCTACTCCTGTACCCACTGACTCAGTCACCAACCCATTCAATGACACACCCAGACTCACTGAATCCCTCCCATATCCAGTGACTCATTCCCATACTATCTCATATATCCACTAACTCACTCATTGACTCCCTCCTATACTCACTCACTCACAGGCTCACTCCCATACCCACTGACTCACTCCCATGTTCACTGACTCAATGAATCACCCCCATATCCAGTTACTCATTCCCATACTTACAGACATATCAAACGACCCACTCATTGACTCCCTCCTATAATCACACACTGGATCCCTCACAGACTCACTGCTGTACCTACAGACTCACGCCCATGCCCACAGACTCACTCCCGTGCCCACAGACTCGCTCACCGACTCACACACAGATTCACTGAATCAATCCCATATCCATTAACTCATTTCTATACTCACTGACATTCACTCACTCACACTTGCTAAAGTGACTGAAAACAACACTGCAGCTGCAGGAAATTACACACAGCTCTATTTTTTTAGACCACACTCGTTTTTTTCCTCCCTTTATAATACAACATAGTGGCCTTAATTCAAAACAAGGTCACCACAAAGATCTGTGGAAACTATACATATATATATATATATATATATATTCATGCGTGTGTGTATGTGTGTGTGCTTGTGTGTCTCAACCACATGCCTAGAGCAATCAACACATTTTATGCATTTCAAGTAGAAGGAGTTTTTTATAAATGACATCACACTGCAGAAAACATTTTAATGCGATGCAAGTTTTGGCGGCAAACACAAGATAATGAACTCCGAACATTGACATGATATTTGATGTGTGTGAAATACAAATAAATAAAATCAAATAAAAAGTGGATGATTGGAAGGACAGGAAGGAGGAGGGAACGAGTGTAATGCGACTCTCTTGTCTTGGGTCACCTGAACAATAGCGTAGGATGGAGGGGGGGAGGAGGGGATGACAGGAACGAGTGAAAAGGGAGGATGACGTGAAAAGTGAGAAGGCCACTTTGACTGCAACCTGAGTCGGAGCGCTCCCGGAGGACGGACGGACAGAGCTGATCGCGATCTGATCAACACCTCATCGAAACGCGAGAGCACGGAGGAAGAGAGCAGGAGCGAGCGATTGTCTGAAGTCCTGACACGGCACACTGGATGAAAAGATGAAACAGCCCCTGAGGGTGGAGGTGGAGGTGGAGGGAAATGACGCCTGTCGTTACTGTTCGTGTAATAAAGCTACAGGGTGTTTCGGGGGCAGAAAGGACAGCGATGAAAAGAGGGGAAAAAGAAGAAGAAAAACAAACAATCTATTGATTTCAGTAATCGAGCTAACTTCAGGGAGAACAGGTGACATAAAGAGGGAATAAAAACGCTTGTTTCGTTTTAGTAAAAAATTCTAAAAAGTCCGGGGCACATTGTAAAAAAAAACAACAACAAAAAAAAACAATGAAACTATTCAATTGGCTTAAGTCTGTTCTTGCTAAAGCTTTGAATGACTATCTAGAACTGATATTGACGCTTCCTGCATTTTTGACCGTTCTTTCGTTTTTATCCTTGAGTTGGAAATTTTGTGTGTGGATGTGACTACAGAGCAGATATTTTATTACTGATATAAACTGATATTGAAACATGTGAACTATTGTATAAAAGACTCCACGTGAAATATAATGCGGTATAGACTTGTCCAAATGCGCCCCCCCCTCCCCGCCCTAAAAAAAAGGGGGGGGGGGAGCTTGATCCATTCTACAACAATTCTTAATAAAAAACAAATAAATAAAAAAAGAAGGGAAAGGCGGCTCAAGAAGACTGCTGGAGAAAAATGAACCTAAAAATCGTACCAAAATAGTCTTTTCAATCAATGCTAGAAAAGATCTGTAGCAAATAATGTAAGAAAAAAAATAATGGTAATTGTAATTGTAATAATGGTTTAAAAAAAAAAAAGTCTTATCCTTTTAATAAATAAAGAAAAGCAGATTAGTGTCAGATCATTAATAATTAATAAACAAACACCCATTTTTGAAATCTACATGAAGCAAATAACGAGAAAAACTATATATTCCAGTAATGGTTAAAAATCTTTAAAAATAAATAAATAATAAATAAAATAATGAATTCAAAATTAAGAAAAAATACATTAAAATGAGTCTCATGGTCTAAATAAAGAATGAAGCAGGGAAGCATAGGATAAAAAATGATTAATGAAATAAATAAATATATGCAAACGATCCAAAAAACAACAAACAAACAAACAAAAAGGTCTATAGCAGGCAGCAGCAGAGGGGATGTGAAAAATCCTCGACAGAAAATAAGCAAGAGAACAAATAATGAATAAATAAAACTAATTTGAATCTAATCTTAATTTAGTACATTTTGTTAATTACCAAAAAAAAGGCCGGAAAGCATGGGAACTAAAACAAACAAATCTAAGGTACGTACTCCATTGTTTAAAAAAAAAAGTAAAAAAAAAAAAAAGAAAAAAAACTATATATACATATATATATATATATATATATATATATATATATATATATATATATATATATATATATATATATATATATATATATATACACACACACACACACACACACTACACACTTTCCTTTCATGTTTATTGCTGAACTTTTGACTACACTTCATAGAAAGGGTAAAACATGCAAATGCGTGACTCACTACTTGCTTTTCTACTCCATTCGAAACTTCGCTCACACACCGAATATTATTATTTGTCTGATGAATTAAATGAGATTAACCAGATTACATGACACTTATTCTGAAATTCCCATCCCAGTAAAACCCAAGGCTGCTCCGTGTCTCGACCTTTCATGTGATGTGTGTGTTTGTTGTTGAATTATCACAGGAGGACCTGAACACCTCAATGTTCTCATGAAAGAGAGAGAGAGAAAATAACCGTCATTTGTTACAGAACACCCTGTCACTAAACAACAAATGACCAGGAATGACCAGGGCGGTGAAGTCTTCAAGGTAATCCCCTCCCACCATCTTTCTTTAATTCTCTCTCTCTCTCTCATTGATCTTTTTTTTTCTCTTTGTTAATCTTCTACCTTTTCTTCCTCTCTCCTGCAGCAGCTAACGTCCATAATCAATGACTGGGTGAGTGACAGATAATACCGTGAGCTGATGATCAATACCAGAGTCATCAGCTGCTAAGCTTCTGTTCTGCACAATTCAGGGGAAGAAAAAAAACTTCGCAGAAAACATTCTGCTCGCTTTTCCCTGAGACAACAGGTATACTTTGAATTGAAAAAGCTAAAACCTACAAGAAAAGCTGGAGTAAAGAAAAACCTGTCTGGTCCACATCATCACCACACACTCAGGTTTCATACATACATATACATACATATATATATATATATATATATATATATATATATATATATATATATATATATATATATATATATATATATATATATATATATATATATATATATATTGATAAAGTGATTATTTAATATTTATTTTACTTTGGAAATAATTCTTTCAATATTAATTTCTTGTTCATTTCAATGTTCATTTCTAGCGGTTGTTTTAATTGTTAAATATGGTACGTGGCTCCTTTAAGAATTATATTCCGGTTTTCCATATAAACTGCTGATACATTTAAGTTCCATACACATATAGGAATATAGTGAGTAAATCATGTTGTGAATGCGCAGCTAGTAGGTGTAATTGGGGGAAATTTAGGGAGCGTGAGTGGATGCACATTGCTGGTGTTTTTGGTTAGTAAAACACATCTACCACCTCTTTTATATTCCATCCTAACATTGCAAGCGGTAAACACGGCTGAGGAAAGATCAATAATGAAATTATCTGGGAAGGACACAGACTGACGTTTATTTATCATTTGTTCTTTTTTTTTGTCCTTTGTTGCCCGGGTTTCGTTCATTCAGCAACACAATGTGCATATATATATGTATATGTATATAGCCTGCAGAAGCAGGTGCACCTGTCTATCGTCATGAAATCCAGGTTTTGACGAAAATGTAAATCTGATACTAGGAATAGGTAAATAACCTTCTCCAACATTTGCATACTGGTGCTCGATACACTATACGAACTGGACTATTGGGACAAATTAGGTTTCCAGCCACATGTGGTTCTTCCACAAACTGTTAGCACAAAGCTAGAGGAGCTGTATCTATGGATATTGCGTGAAATGTGAGAGCTAAACCTGTTCCGGGATGACACAAAGTGCCATCAAACTGGGATGAACAGAAGCACTGACTGCACCACAGGCCTCCTCACTTATTGAATGAGCAACAATCTCCACAAGCACACTCCAAAATCTAGTGAACCATCTTCCCAGAATTGGACCAAATATGGAATGGGATGTTGAGAAAGCATATAAAAATTTTATATAATAAAACACTTGGAGATGGCTAGGGAGAAAAAGCGTTTTTCCCAATTAGTTTGATGAATTTTAATAAAATTAATAATTCATATGTATGCATTAATTTATTTACAGTTATATTGTGAATAGCTTTTTAATGAATAGCTTTCCTGGCGTTTTATGCTACATGTTAGGTTAGTTTTATGTTGTTTATGTTTTATGTTACTCACAATTAATGTGACCTTTTTACAATCTTGCACAAAATTCAGATCTGTATAAGCTTGCGAATGTTTTCTGGGTGTGTTTAAAGAGTGTGGTAAGATAAGTTACGGAGGAAACAATAAACAGCATTCGGGCGCGGCGCCCGTGCGTCGCAGATTTTGGTTATTAACTGTAGGAAAATGTGTTAGTTCTTATTAGCAGCTATAGTTAAATATTCCCGCACCAAATTCTGAAGCTTGGACGGTTAAGAGCCATGCTCAAGGGCCCAAGAGAACTGGATATTTGAACGGTATCAGTAGCACAGAGCCTTACTAGAAAATGGAAACTATGCCTTTTCCTATGGTCCTTACAATTCCTATGTTTTTACAGTTTTTGTGTATAATTTATAAATACATTTTTATATTCATATATACATACATATTTTTGAATGTATGTATGTATATATACACATATAAGTCTGACAAGAACACGTGACTATCCACACAATGGCTTTTGCTTATAACAGCCGCATTCCTCATCCCCATTTAAGGCCATGTTTAGACACGAGGGGCTTCTCGAAGTGACTCAGGCTGGAGGAAAACTGGTTTTAATCCCCTACCTGACTGGCTCAGTGGGTTTTCGAAACCCCAGTCGCAGCTAGTGAATGGCGACAGGGACCAGTCTAGCTTTTGTTGTAAATGAAATGATGCACTTTCGATGGGGCTGTGTGTTGGAGCAGGTGAGCGTGAAGATCGGGTTGGATTGCTCGCGTGATAAGGCGGTCAACTCTTGTGAAATTCTGACTCAGAGGAATTTTTCCCTCTGGGGTCGGTACGGTGTTTGCTGCTCATCTGTAAACTCTTTGGCCCAGAAGTGGGCCTCCAGGTCAGAGGGGAAATAAAGAAGGGGGTGGGAAGGGGGATAGGGGGGTTGGTGGGTGGGGGGATTTCATCTTATTCCATTCATTCGTTTTACAGAGCCACAGTTAGACAGAGAGATTTTCTGTGATATAAAGCAGAGACAGATTTACACACAACAAATCTTGGCGCTTTAGACACATTAAGGTCTAAAGTGTAATGGCTGTGGGATCATTTCTTCCAGAAGGTCCAGAGATCACACCAGAGATCTCAAATCCATCAGGGTGCCTTTTCTAGGACTCTTTTCTTCAGCAATAGGCCACCATTTTCCAGAGCATCTTACATTTACATTTACGCACTTACCCACAATTACTTACAACTGAGCAATGAGCGCCTTGCTCAAGGGCCCACTAGTGGCAACTTGGTGATGGGGGGATTTGAACCTGAGTCTAATGTCTTATCCACTGAGTTTCAAATGTTGCCATTAAGAATGAGGGTTTATTTTTCTATTTGTGCCACGAAATCCCTCTGAATCCTGCAGTCACTTTTTTTTTTAGAATTTAAATACGGCTTGTGCTTAGTAGAATATCCACCAGATGGCGCATTGAGCGACATACTATATCTACAAGCCAGAAATTGTCCGGAAACACTTTTCGATTATTCTGATCAATTCTTAACTGCATAATTAAATGTTGTAATAATCAGTAAACATCCACAATAGAATACCTCCAGCATCTTCAACAGTAAGAGATCCTTCTAGACTAGCTCTCCTAGGCACCATTTCAAGACTCGCTTCCCCAAGCACCTTTTCCATATTAGCTTCGATAAGGCACCACTTCTAGAGCACCTTTTGCTGAAATCCAAGATTGTTTTTTTTCTCTAGAGCATCTCATTCAAACTAGTACAAACTCATCCATTCTAGTTTCTAGAAAAGCTCCATACAGGTCATGATTTACAGAGTCCTTACTTTAAAAGAGCATATTAGCTTCCTCTGAACACCTTTTCTCTAACAGACTGCTTCTTCCTTCTCCAGACTAGTTTCCAGAAAAGCTCCCTTAAGGCCAGTGTTTCTCAAGTAGTGGGGTGATGCCGGGAGGGGGACGCGGCGCGTTACCCCGGGGTAAAAGCTTCTTCGCCGTACAAGAATAATGAATAATCGCTGACAGTTATTGCATTAGACGAGTCCTTTGTCATGTATAATGTTACATTACAAATGATAAATGTGAGTCGACCCAATAACGTATATGCATAATGTGCAGCCAATGAGCGCTCAGATAAATCGTGTCTATGTCACATGACTCGACCGAAGCCTTTTTAAACCAGAAGAACAAGACGGTCCCAAAAATGACCAGTTTTCCACTTTGTAACATATTTAGTGCCAGCTATATATCTGTTACTATCTCAAAACAATGTCTTTTTCGGACGTTTTAAAGGAATCATGACCCGTTAAGGACTATTGCTTATTGATAACGGTCTTCTCTTTACTCCATACACGTTTTCCCTCCCTCACCCTGACATTCCCAGGCCTAAAACTCAAAATCGGTGCTGACCAATACCTGCGAGTTTTATTCCCACGCTACCCTAAACACCCTCCTCCCTCCGATGCCGCCTCAGGCGTTTTCCACGTGTCCTGTCCTGCCGTGGGTGTGTTTTCCCGTCCTCTGTTGGGCGGATCTTTCCCATGTCTGGTTTAATTTGTGGTCTGAAACCACACATCAACGCTATCTTTAATCACAAAACAAACATGTCCGCCTTTCTTTTTATAGACGCAAGTTCGGAGATGATTAAAAAGCGGATGGGGAAGAGTAGCAGAGCCACCTCATGTCCCCGGCCTTCATCTGTCTTATAATGTGCGTCCAAACGCCACATAATGCTATAAATTTTCCCAAACGTGTGCCCTCTAAAGTTTTTTTCACTTTTTTTTTTTTTTTGCCCACGGCTTGTCTGATCGAGCCGCAGGCCTTCGGTCGTCTGCTTTGGGAATGATGAATCGTTCCCTTCCCGAGGAAATGAAAGACTGCCTCTTGTTTTTCCGCATGTTTTTTTCACCCCCTTTACGTTCGCCTCTCCGGTCCTTGTCTGCTCTTTTCATCTCGCTCTGGTCTGGAGCTGGTCAGCGGAGAGCCCTGTGTTTTACAGGCTCATTAATCATTGTGAGGGACAGCGAGGGCCCCTAATCCAACCCCTTGCCTCTGCACGCACAGCACAGCATAACACACACACACACACACACACACACACACACACACACACACACACACACACACACACACACATACACGGAAGTGTGCACTATATTTACTACCTTTTTGCCAAAAGCGTGTCTTGTGACATGTGTGTTTACAATCACACAATAAACCACTACAGATGCATATGTGTGTGTGTGTGTGTGTGTGTGTGTGTCTGAATGAAGCTATTGTGTCAGTAGAGTGCGTATGCTATAGATGATCATGCTCTCAGCGGGTGTACTTGTATGCGTGCGTGCGTGCATGCGTGTGTGTGCGTTATTGTAATTTATACACTGATTCCCAGGAGTCCATTCATGCTGTAATTGGTCCTAACGGAGAGCTCAGGCTTCCCCTGCCCGATCCAAAGTATTAATAAATAAAGTCGGTATAAAAATAAAATTCCAATAGCAATTCTAGTTCTATGTAGATGTAGGAGTTTATTTAGATGTGAAGTGTGCACCTTCTGTACACTTTCCATTCGCTCTCGTGATTTACTGGTTTCTTTATTGCTCAATCAGGTGGGATCTTTCATCTTCCCGTAGCCTATGCCCGGATGGGACTCGGGGATCTTTGTGGTGTTTTTAAGGTGTTTTTCCTTCACACAGCAAAAAAAGGCGTCTCTAAGCGCCGCTGTGCCTCCGTCACTTCCTCAAATACAACCGTCTCTCATCCAACACGTACTGATGCACCTGCACTACAGACAGAGAGAAAATAACAGATAGAGACAGGAAGAGAGAGAGACACAGACAGAGACACATGTAGACACAAACCTTGGAGGGATGGATGAAAGAAGATGGAAAGAAAGACAGGAAAAGGAGGGGCCAAGAGAGAAGTGAAGAGAAAAGAAGACTGAGAGAGTCAAAAAGAGAGAGGGAGAAATAAAAAACGGAAAAAGAGTGGGAGAGCATAATAGTAAAAAGAGCAGACAAAAAGAACAGAGACAGAGAGAGGGAGAAATAAAAAACTTGGAGAAAGGAAAAAGAGACATGAGAGGAGAACAAGACAGAGAGATACAAACCATACAAAACAACAACAATGAAGAAAAACAAAGGGAGAAAGTAAAAAAAAGGTGCGAAAGAGCAGACAGTAGAGAGAGGACGAAAAACGAGAGAGAGAGCGAAAGAGAGAGAGAGAGAGAGAATGAGAATGAGAAAGAGAAGAGTAAGCAACGCAGAGAGACAACCAAAAGGTGACTGAGAAAGTATGAAATAGACACACGGAGAGATTGGCGCACATTGTTGTGTGTGTGTGTGTATACACTTGTTTGCCTGGAGGTCTTGCCTACACTACATGCGGCTTTTCCGTGCACAGGGGGCCCCAACTCGGGCCCCACTGAGACTGTTATGCACAGCTGGCTAAAATTCCTCAACCATGACCAAACAAACACACAACACACACACACACACACACACACACACACACACACACACACACACACACATTTATGCCCTCAAGACAGAAGTGAGATTCATCATCACTGTTCTTCTCTGGAAAAAAAATGCTTAGCCACTGGACATTTGGTCTAACACACACACACACACACACACACACACACACACACACACACACACACACACACACACTAAATATTAAGTTTTAAGTGTTTTTAAGTTTTAAGATATTGCGGAGATCGCGTAGCTGTAAATCAGAGTTATGTGCCGTAGTTACTGTTTTCTATAAATGAAAGCTTTCCACATTAAAGCTCATGTGTGAGAATAGCACTAGTGAGAGTTTAACTTTCCAACAGTAGCTTTGCTGTTTACAAAATAACTATGGTTGTGGGAAAGTATGCAAATGCCAAATTGGTGTAACAATAGTACTGAAACTCACAAAAGTGATCAAGAGGTTAAAAAAAAATAAATTGTGATTATCTTTTTTTTTTGTTCAAAACTATGTGTGTGTGTCAAAACTATATATATATATATATATATGTATATGTATGTGTGTGTATATATATACTATATACTTATATATATATATATATATATATATATATATATATATATATATATATATATACACACCTCAGTTTTTAAGTCACAGTTTGGTCCAATTTTTGGCACAGTTAGGGTGAAGAAAGGAAAAACACAAAAATAACTGTCAGTTTATTATTATTATTATTATTGTTGTTGTTGTATAAAAGAAATATATATAAAAAAATAAATTAAAATGCAAATAAATGGAGAAATTGATAAATGGAACCCGTTTGAGTAATACCGGTGTGTATATGAATCTTTTTTGGGGTTTTTTCTAAAAGAAAATAATTTTCTAGCTATTTCAGCATATCTTAACCTATGGTTTCATTTCTTCTATCCTTCATTCATTCATTCATTCATTCAACTTATATGTGAACTTTTAATGCTTCTCTTTTTCTTTTTTAAGATAAATTCTTGAACATAAAGCACTTGAAGAATTCGTGTCACCAAACTGCGCAAAAAAAAAAACATGCACAAAACAATGTAGTACAAACTGTAATTCTGGTACGGCGCAAGCAGCCACCATAAATGTAGTTTATTTTTTCATACCCCGACATTGTTGTGTATGTTTTAAAATTTAATAATTTAAAAATGCACTCGAAGTGCTGAGGCAGAGACTGAAACTTTCAATCTGTCACTTGTGTTCCTGGGGAAACGCAGACACATATAAAAGTATTCGGTACACACTTGCACCAAAACAAAAGCCTTGTACCGAAAGTGCAAATATGTATAACATTAGTTTTGCATCAAGCAAATATAATAGTAATGATTTTTTGTTATTCAGCCAAAGTGCATCAGATCAGAAGGAACATCTAGACTAACTATAGAGGTCATTTTGTGTGTGTGTGTGTCTCTGTGTGATCCTCTTGACAAGAAAGATATTTTCCAGGGCTGACACACAGATTACGATCAGCGCTGTAACACACCAAACTGACAAGACCCCCCCAAAAAAAAACAAAAAAAAAAAACTTGCAGGCTACTGCAGAAACGATTAAACAACAGACTACCAGTTGCATCTAAAGGTCCCTGGTTCATCCGTGGGTTTCCTCCTGTTTGAGGAAGTGGGATTTCAGCATTGTAGGGTTACAGATCGCAAGGTCCGGGATCGCCAAGCTGACACTCTTGGGGCCCTTGAGCAAGGCCCTTAGACCTTTGTGCTGCAGGGGCGCTATAACATGTCTGTGAAGAAAGAATTTCACTGTGCTGCAATGCATATTGACAAGTAATATGTACAGTGAGAAACCAGACGAGAGGTTTGATGGAGCAGACGAGGAACTGGAATGACTGACACCATCGTGACGAGAAAAAGAGAGCGGGGGAGGATAAGACGGGAAAGAGATGAACGAGAGATACTCAAAACAAAGTTGCTTGGACTGGACTGTATCACTGAAACGACAATTAATCTGCTCAAAATAGCAATATACTGAGACTTATTGAAAGCATCATCATCACCACCACCATCATTGGTACTGTAACGGTCACAATGTTCCTTTACTTAAGAGCCCATTAGTGTAAGAGAGAGAGAGAGAGAAGAGAAAAAAAGAGAGAGATAGAGACAGAGAAAGAGAGAGAGAGAGACAGACAGAGGGGGGGCAGGAGCTAAGGCAAAGCGGGCAACTTTAAACATCATTACAGAGCGCATCATCATCATCATCATCATCATTATACGGAGTCTCTGCAAATTAAATACAGCTCATATTACTGCACATTCTCTCCCTCCCTCTGTCACTGACCACAATTTCCAATCATTCATACAATCAGCCAATCACATCAGTTCAGTGTATAAAACCATGATGGCGTCCGGTTGAGCTTCACAACAGAACAAATTGCACTCGATTGAGTAATTTAGGAATCCCTGGAATAACTCAAATAAGAACTTTTTACCACTGTGGTGAGCTGAAAAACATCTGACTGCTATCTGATTAAGGATTTTATTCCTGGATCTCAATTTACACACACACACACACACACACACACACACATATACATGATCTCATTTCATCCTATGCGTCAACGCCTACCCTATGCAGTAACCCGATGAGTGCCTCTCCAAAAAAGTAACTACACGTCAAGTTGACGCAGAGCGTGAGGTTTGGGATTGGTCGCCTCAGCGGTGTATTTCCGGTATATAGTGGTAACGTATTCCGGCGTATCCTCTGTACTGCCTGTACTGCCTCTGTAAGTCCATAGTGAAGAAAGGATCATCAAACAGAAAATATAAACGCATTGTACAAAGAGATAATTCCTGTCATTGCAAGAATTCACCATTGCTGCTACAACAGAAACTCAAAACACCAAAACTCCGCACCTGCGCCAACTAGTGTTTGGGAATAGTCACTGCAGAGCGACGCAGAAGTATAAACGCTCACGACGGCGT
>JACRUU010000019.1:19094345-19099345 GCA_030449085.1 Kryptopterus vitreolus
ATGATGGATGGATGGATAGATAGGAAGGAAGGAATGAAGGAAGGGATAGATGGATGCATAGAAAGGAACAGAAAACTGACCTTGGCGAAGTCTCTGGATGCCTCTCCTCTCGACCTGTTGCTGTCTGATTCTTCTCCCCATACACCATTGCCATTCTGCAAAAAGACACCCATAATCATCATCATCATCATCATCATCATCTCACACAAAGATACCACATCATCATTATCTACACACACGTATCATCACATTACACTTAAAGCGACACAAATCCATGACCATGCAACGAATCCCACTGGTCCATTTCATGATTTCATTATATTTATATGATATAAACCTCTCATTGTGTCCCCCCCTCCCACACACACACACACACACACACTTCTCTGCAGTTTCTCTGCACGTCCATCGACAACACAACAACACAATGAGGTGGAACACAATGTCGCCTCCATTCTGGGGCTGAAGATAAGGGGGAGAAAACAAGGCCATGCTTTCTGACTGGGAGGGGCATATTCTCATTCTCTCTCTCTCTCTCTCTCTCTCTCTCTCTCTTTTACACTCTCTCTCACACTCTCACTCACTCACTCTCTCAGACTCTCACTCTTACAAACACTCTCTCTCTTTTACACTTTCACACTCTCACTTAGACTCTTTCACTCTTACACACACCCCCTCTCTCACTATTACTCACTATCTCTCTCTCATACACTCTCTTATCTTATGTCTCTCTTATAATCTCTCTCTCTTACACTCTCTCTCGTATACTCTCTCACTCTCTCTTACTCTATCTCTCACTCTTACACTCTCACTCTCTCTTACACTCTCTTACTTTACATTCTCTCTCTTACACTCTCTCTCACACACTAACTCTCTCTCTCTCTCTCTCTCTCTCTCTCTCTGACAGAGACACTAGCCAATCAATAAATTAAATTCAAGTGTATTTGTCTAAACAATTGTGTGATAGAATTCTATGTAAATGTATGTAAATGTATCTCCGATAATGAGGCCCGGGGTGACCGCGGAAAGGGAAAAAATAACTCCCTTAGATGGTGTGAGGAAGAAACCTTGAGAGGAACCAGACTCTAAAAGGGGAACCCATCCTTATCTGGGCAACACCTCGAGTGCCTTTATAAATCATTAAAACATGGAGGGGGAACAATGATGAGAAGCGGGAGTGTGTGATGAGTCATGTCCTTTCTACAGTTCATTTGGAGACGTGGAACCAGGAGCTACTCATAAATCAGCTCAATATGTGCGATTATTACAGAGACGTCAAATGGCGTATGTAGAAAGCTAGAATTCTTTGTGAAGAGGGATCCAACTTCTACGTCTAAGTGGCTCGGCATCGTCCCCTTGAAGGTTTTTTTTTGGAGCGCATGTATGCAAAAGAGATCAGGCAGGCGCGTCCCTGTGCTCGGGAATCTACTCGTCAACTATATAGTGATGGGTCACGACAGTTAAACCGCCTCTTCTTTCACATGTAAAGCGTGAAAAGACATACGTCGGGTCGGTGCGGCGAGCTGAAACCTGACACCCCGCAAACCCAGGCGTCTTCACTTAAATCTTGATCGCCACATTTCGTCCGATTCCCCTCCAATCACCTGTGAATGTACTTCATCTTCACTTTTTGAATAATGCACGCCTCGGATAATGAAATATTCACAAGCTCTTAAGTGATATGAATGTATGAGGCACTAAAGAGTGGACGCCGCTGAGGTACGGATCGCATTACGCAGGTGATACAGTCGCGGTGGCGTGGTTTACCGTAACGCGGCGGGAGCGTATAGTCGACAGGAAGCCACTTTTGGATCGGAGTAGCACGCTTTAGGATCATTGCGATTCATGTGAGAGCGCACGCACACACACACAAACGGAAAAACACCTAACTGGAGGCCCCTCTCACAGGTGACTCTTCCCAGGAAATGGTAAATAAAGTTGTCCACCCATTTAACCCCCACACAACTAGAGGCCATCTGTGCTGCACCTCCTCATTTATCTACCTCCACCTCCTCCCTCTTTATCCTGCCATCCCTCCCCCACCCAGCTGCACTTTAGCAACCCCAACACACACACACCTCGACCCATAACAGCTGCAATGGCAAGTCAAGTTCATGGGCTGTGCTGCTGGGGGACAGATGGGGCGCTAATACAAACTATGTCTCTCTCTCTCTCACACACACACACAAACTCTCTCTGGACATCTCAGTTCTCTCTCTCTCACACACACACACACTCACACACATACGACTCAGGGGGGTGACCCACGGCTGCGTAAATAAGGGCTTCGGGTCAGTGGAATGTTCCGGACAGGAATGTCAGTCTGCAGAGGAAACCGTAAAAGCTTTGTGAACAAAAACAGAGGTGCGAGAAGCCGGAGATCGCAGTTTCTTAAAAGTGTGGAGAACTGACCGAAGAAGACACACACACACACGCACACACACGCTCACCACACACACACACACAACACACACACACACACACACACACACACACACACACACACACACACACACACACACACACACACACACACACACACAGGGATGTCGTGTGTCAGAGGTCATATGAGTGACATGGATAAGACATTGCAAGGTTATCCCATGTAGTACCTATACATTTGGTTAACTCATTTCCATCTCACCCACCAGATGTTCAAGGGAAGAATTCAGTGTCTATGTGTATGTGTGTATATATGTTTGCTTAGTGTGTGCGTGTGTGTTGACAGTGCTATAGAGGTTAAGATGTCACCTTTCTCCAAAGAGCAAAAAACACACAGCAGCGATGAGCTATGTAGCACCGTATTTACAACCTTTCTTAAAATTCTTCCATTAAAACATAAAAAGGGAGAAAAGCAGCACAGAAAAAACAGAAACAAAGGATACAAAGGGTGTATGAGTTTAAATATATATATTATATATATATATATATATATATATATATATATATATATATATAGATGGAGAGAGAGGACGAGTTGAGATGGAGAGAGAGAGAGACAGAGAGTGAGAGAGAGAGAGGAGGAGAGTGGAGAGAGCGAGAGAGAGGGAGAGAGAGAAAGGGGGGGAGGGGGAGGAGGAGGGGAGAGAGAGAGAATGCTTTCAGAAATAAATAAATAATGATTGTTTATTTTTGTCAATTTACAAAATACAAAGTGAGCGAACAAAATAAAAAAGACAAAGTCAAATCAATATTTGGTGTGAGTAGCTTTTGAAGAACTAGAAGTAGTGGAAGTAATGGCACGACCCCCACAGAGCCCTGATCTCAAGCATCATGGAGTGTGTGTTTGATTCCATGAAGAGACAGAAGGATGTGTGTGTGTGTGTGTTGTGTGGTGTGTGTGGGTGTGTGTGTGTGTGTGTGTGTGTATAGTTTTTACACAGAATATCTATACACACACACACTGTATATTTTTTTTTTATATTATACAGACGTGGACAAAATTGTTGGTACCCTTTGGTCAATGAAAGAAAAAGTCACAATGGTCACAGAAATAACTTTAATCTGACAAAAGTAATAATAAATAAAAATTCTATAAATGTTAACCAATGAAAGTCAGACATTGTTTTTCAACCATGCTTCAACAGAATTATGTAAAAAAATAAACTCATGAAACAGGCATGGACAAAAATGATGGTACCCCTAACTTAATATTTTGTTGCGCAACCTTTTGAGGCAATCACTGCAATCAAACGCTTCCTGTAACTGTCAATGAGACATCTGCACCTCTCAGCAGGTATTTTGGCCCACTCCTCATGAGCAAACTGCTCCAGTTGTGTCCGGTTTGAAGGGTGCCTTTTCCAGACTGCATGTTTCAGCTCCTTCCAAAGATGCTCAATAGGATTGAGGTCAGGGCTCATAGACGGCCACTTTAGAATAGTCCAATTTTTTCCTCTTAGCCATTCTTGGGTGTTTTTAGCTGTGTGTTTTGGGTCATTGTCCTGTTGCAAGACCCATGACCTGCGACTGAGACCAAGCTTTCTGACACTGGCTAGTACATTTCTCTCTAGAATTCCTTGATAGTCTTGAGATTTCATTGTACCCTGCACAGATTCAAGACACCCTGTGCCAGACGCAGCAAAGCAGCCCCAGAACATAACAGAGCCTCCTCCATGTTTCACAGTAGGGACAGTGTTCTTTTCTTGATATGCTTCATTTTTTCGTCTGTGAACATACAGCTGATGTGCCTTGGCAAAAACTTCGATTTTTGTCTCATCTGTCCACAGGACATTCTCCCAGAAGCTTTGTGGCTTGTCAACATGTAGTTTGGCATATTCCAGTCTTGCTTTTTTATGATTCGTTTTCAACAATGGTGTCCTCCTTGGTCGTCTCCCATGTAGTCCACTTTGGCTCAAACAACGACAGATGGTGCGATCTGACACTGATGTTCCTTGAGCATGAAGTTCACCTTGAATCTCTTTAGAAGTCTTTCTAGGCTCTTTTGTTACCATTCGGATTATCCGTCTCTTAGATTTGTCATCAATTTTCCTCCTGCGGCCACGTCCAGGGAGGTTGGCTACAGTCCCATGGATCTTAAACTTCTGAATAATATGTGCAACTGTACTCACAGGAACATCTAGTTGCTTGGAGATGGTCTTATAGCCTTTACCTTTAACATGCTTGTCTATAATTTTCTTTCTGATCTCTTGAGACAGCTCTTTCCTTTGCTTCCTCTGGTCCATGTCGAGTGTGGTACACACCATATCACCAAACAACACAGTGATTACCTGGAGCCATATATATAGGCCCAATGGCTGATTACAAGGTTGTAGACACCTGTGATGCTAATTAGTGGACACACCTTCAATTAACATGTCCCTTTGGTCACATTATTTTCTGTGTTTTCTAGGGGTACCATCATTTTTGTCCATGCCTGTTTCATGAGTTTATTTTTTTACATAATTCTGTTGAAGCATGGTTGAAAAACAATGTCTGACTTTCATTGGTTAACATTTATAGAATTTTTATTTATTATTACTTTTGTCAGATTAAAGTTATTT
>JACRUU010000019.1:19104345-19231845 GCA_030449085.1 Kryptopterus vitreolus
ATATATATATATATATACACATATATATTTATAATGTGTGTCTAAAGAATTTTAAAGAATTCTTATATTGGAGACACACAATAGGTTTGTGCCAACAAAAAAAAATCCTTATATTCCTCTCAAAAGTATCCTAGTAGAAAACTGTGTGTGTGTGAGTGCGTGTGTGTGTGTGTAAGAAACAATAGAGTTCATTTAGATGAATGTTGTGTGAATGTTGTGTATAATCACAATTCCCCACACTATTCCTTATAGTCACTAAACTGCACACAATGCATATTTACCTCCCACACACACTTACAATCTTTCACACCTGTCTGTGCAGTTTTTCCTGCTTGCCAAACAGATGTTTTTCTGTGAATAAAATTACTTATTTCTACTATAAACAGAACTTATTTCTAGTTAAAGACGACTCGAGTCGCGTTGTCACGTCGCAATGTTACGTCACACTGTCAAACTACGCTATATATACACAATTTAAATGAGCAATCTTATTTCTAAAAATCTGTCTGTGTGTGTGGTGTGTGTGTGTGTGTGTGTGTGTGTGTGTGTGTGTGTGTGTGTGTGTGCGTGACACGAACTAAAGACTTTGTTTGATTGGTCAGTGGCGGATTTGCAAGTGTGTGTGTTCATTTTCCGTGCGTTGGATTTTACTTTCATTTGGAAAAGAAATCAGCGATGTGCGTCGTACAAAAAGACTCTCCGCCTCAATAGAGAACTTGCTCATTAAAACGGCTCGCTCTCTAATGCAGTGTTGTTGCCATAGCGACCATTTGCGTACGCTATACATGGAAACCTGGGTTTTATTAGGCAAAAGGTTGTTTGCGGTTTCTTGGGAACGCTACAAGCTGCGTTTTTTTATAATTTTTTTCATCAGCAAGAAGGAAAAAGACATGCTGGTGAGGTGAGGGATGTTTATACCGACTATAACCAACCTGACCTAAAGAGACCAAACAATTCTGGACAGAAAAATATTTAATATACACACAAAGCACATATATTTAATATTTTTAAAAAATATATATAAAATATATAAAATATTTATATATATATATATCATAATATTTTTTTTTTTTTTCAGGAAAAAAGCAGCTAATTTTTCTCAGATTTCTCCTTTTTGGGGAGGGAAACCGAGTGTTAGGAAGAGGGAAGAGAGAGAGGGAGAATGAAGGAAAAGAGGGAAATATAGATATTTAGACTGAGATAGAGTAAGATAAGATAGAGTGAGACAATGAAGGTGAAGACGAAGACGAAGGAAGGGATCGAAGAGTGAATCTGGTAGAAAACAGAGAACAAAGAATAAGAGAGAAAGACAAAGAAGAAAGGAAGAGAGAGAGATCGAGACTATAGAAGGGAGAAAGAAAGTGAAGAAAGAGACAGTTTGGAGAGACAGAGAAGACAAGGAGTAGGACAAAGGGAGAGTGAACAGTAAGTGAATGAGAAAGACAGTGTGTGTGAGACAGAATGAAAGATATAAAGGACAGATAGGAAGTGAGAGTGATTATAGGAGATCTATATATATATATATATATATATATATATATATATCTATATATATATAGCTATATATATATATATATATATATATATATATATATATATATATATCTATATATATATATATATATATGGGGCACGGTGGCGTAGTGGTTAGCACGTTCGCCTCACACCGGCAGGATCCGGGTTCGATTCCCGTCTCGGTCATGTGTGTGTGGAGTTTGCATGTTCTCCCCGTGCCTCGGGGGGTTTTTTTTTTCTCCGGGTTCTCCGGTTTCCCCCCGGTCCAAAAACATGCATGGTAGGTTGATTGGCACCTTGGAAAAAATTGTCCCTAGTGTATGAAGTGTGTGTGTGTGTGTGCCCTGCGATGGGTTGGCATTCCATCCAGGGTGTATCCTGCCTTAATGCCCATAGACGCCTGAGATAGGCACAGGCTCCCCGTGACCCGAGTTGGAAGATCGGATAAAGCGGAGTGGTTAGAAGATGAATGAAGATGAATGAATGAGATATATATATATATATATAGTATAATATACTATATAATATATATATATATATATATATAGATATATATATATATAGATATATATATATAGTATATATATATGAGACCCGAGATGAGGCGAGAGAGAGAGATAGATAGGGGGCGGAGATATATGAGAGAGGGAGAGAGAGAGAGAGAGAGAGAGAGAGAGATGAGAGAGAGACTCCCTTGAGACTAGAGAGAGATCTGAGAGAGATTTCTGCCTCTGAGAGAGAGAGAGAGAGAGAGAGAGCGAGAGAGAGAGAGAGAGAGATGCTGAGAGAGAAGGGAGAAGAAAGGGAAGTGAAATATGAAAGAAAGACAGAAATGAGAATGAAACTGAAACAACAGGGAGAGAATGAGAGAAAAAGACAGACGGGAAGAGGAAAAGGAGAGAAGGAGAGAATGAGTGAGGATGATATAAAAAAGACAAAGTGTCTCATGTCCTGAACACAGGGTTGTTGTACACATGATTTCTGACACACACACACACACACACACACACACACACACACACACACACACACACACACACACACACACACACACACACACACACACACACACACACTAAGACATGAACAGCCTTATACCATGAACTACTTTAAGTAAACATGAAGATGGCATTCCTGTACTGTGTGTGTGTGTGTGTGTGTGTGTGTGTGTGTGTGTGTGTGTCTCTATATAACCTGCAGTGGTGTATCAACTGACAAGTAGTTGCTTTTATGAACGCGGATTAGTGAGTAGCGGCATTCCAATTGCATGTGTGTACACCCACATACTCGCACAAACACGCTAACACACACACACATGCATAGGATGAGTAAAATAATTAATTGATTTTAGGGGTAAACTAGCTCCATCACGTCCTCCATCATTTAGCACAGCAAGTGACATGTGATCCTGGTTTTGCTCCATTTACATCAGCAAGTACCAGAGCTACTGGACGTATATACGGACGGACAGACAGAAAATATACAACCATTTAAATATAAATAGTCTATAGATATTAAAACCCTTATGTAAGTAAATTCTTTCAACACAGATGATAAGCAGAGAACGCTCTTTCTCTCTCTCTCTCACACACACACACACACACACACACACACACACACACACAATACAATGAATGTATGTATAGGTGCACATACAAAAACACACACACAATACAAAAACACATTAAGCCACACACCCGTACGCCAGCGCACTCATGTATATCCAAGCAAACATTCAGTTGCCCAATTTAAACACGCAAAAAAGGAATGCATATGCACATATGAACACACACACACACACAGACACACATATAACTCACACTTAACTCAAACACATACTAAGGAACGCATATGCACATACAAGAACACACCGCACATACATACATACATACATACATACATAATACAAATACAAAGATATGGATATATGAAAACACACACACAGGTACACACTATATAAAAATCACACTAACACTGTATATACGAGTATATGTGTGTGTATGTATGTGTACACATATATATAAAATAAACATGATATTCTCATCACACACTGGATAAAGGGAATCACACAGTGCTGTTACAGTAATCTAACCATCAGCAGGGTGGTGTGACGTGTGATTATATGGTGTGATGGTGTGTAGAGTGGTGATGTGTAATCGCTCATTCAATACACCCACGAGGTTAAATTTATGAAAAAAAAAATTGACATGTATGTGAAATCCACTGAATCAGCATTGCTGTAGTTCATGTGACTTACATGTGAAGGGGAAAACGACTTTGTGTGCAGGTGTTATGTTGCTGTAGGGTGGAAAAGCAAGAGGCGAGACGCAGCAGACCGGTAATGCACGCACGCTTTGGTGCTATGTGTAAGGATGAAGGATATACCGTGGTACGGCATTGAGATCGAAACGCACTAAAGTGCCGATTTCTAGCGTCGGTGCTGTGTATCAGTCAGAAGAGAAACATTCCACCTCCGGAAAGTCTTCAGGATGGACGACTTTACGCTTTTCGGTGCCTGTTGTGAATCATTTCCGTCCATCATCGTCCTCATCATTACACTCAATTTAAGCTTATTCTACAACACGTCAGTATTCATTATTGCGTTCAATCTTTTGACTTGTGTTATCAATGGAGATAACCTGTTCAACAAACCTGTTCCAGCACGACACATGGCCCTGTGCAAACCAGCTCCTTACATTACTTGAGTTCTGCTATACAGCTCTGACCTGAATCTTATTAAACACGTGTGAGTGGGATGAGTGTGAACGCTGACTGTACCCCTGACCCCCTTACCTCACCTAACACCCGATCTCCAGAACCACACTCCACAATCTAGTAGAAAATATTTGCAGAAGAGTTATAAAAAAAAAAAAAAAAAGAAAAGACAAAAGACACAAGATTTGTCCATATATTGTACATTAAGTGAAACCATGCATTATAATTTATGGGTTTTAAAAAACCTGCATGAAAGGATAGCTACATGACCTCACTGCATGAAATAGGCATGTGAAATAGGCATTGAAATCACAATGATTATCTGCTATTGTTTCTCACATTCAGACAATTAGTTTAATGGTAGGGATAAAAAAAATTATATTTCCAGGCTATATTGGTCCAAAAGAATTGTGCAAAACAAAGTGGGGTGAAAGTGGAGCAGTAGATTCGAAGCGATTGCATTAAAGACGTCGTACTGATAAAAATCAGATCATCAACATATAAATACATTAAAGCATTAATTTCTGCCTTTTTGTTCGGAATTTTAGATATAAAATTGTGTATTTATTTAGATATTTACCATTCTTATTTTAAACACAAAATTCTATTTCTATTCAGATAGATACAATTATTATTTTACATGTCAAATTCTATTTAGATACATAAAATTCTCTTTTTAGATGTAAAATTCTGTTGATATTTAGATATCCAAAATTAAAATTTTAGATATACAATTCTATTTCTATTTAGATATGTAATTCTTATTTCACATGTCAAATTCTATTTCTATTTAGATATATAAAATTCTTATTTTAGATATAAAACAAGCAATAAAACATTTTGGTTATCAAGAAAACATTTCAACCAAGTTTTTAATCGACGAAATTACACTGGTCCGAATTTTTTCCTCATGTCGTTGTACAAGTTTTGCAACATAATTACGTCTCCGGCGGATTGTTTTGTCTCCAAACATGAAAGAATGCACTAAAACCCCTCGTATAAATCTGATGAATTATTAGGCAACACCACCATTTAGACAGAAGTTTGTGCACCCCATCCTTAAGATTTGTATGTGCTTATTTTTGATCAATCGAGCCCTAGTTTAGTTTTAGCTGTTATAATTCCCTCTGCTCTACTGGAAAGATCTTCCACTGGATTTTAGAGTGAAGATTTCATGCCACTGTATCCAAATACAATCGTGTGTCCAACTTTGGGGCAACGGTTTTGATATCACATGTCATTATATCATTACAGCTCTAGGATACAATCCTCTCGTCACCTGGAGACTATCAGAGGTGGTTTAAAGACTAATAAATAAACAGGTAATTTCGTTTCTGAGGAACTAAAAACATCCGCACGGTTGATCAGGCCGGAAAATAAAACCGCACTAGAGTTCATGCAAATGTCGGGATTACTCCAGCTCCGCATGCAAATGCAACTTACATGCACGGTTTGGAGCATCACCAGCAAAAAACCCTTGGTCACGTCGCACAACGTTTCCAGAACAATCGCCGACCCATTTAATAACACAGAGGTTGGGTAAGAAGTTGGACTTCTGTATCGAAAGATGGCGAGTTTAAACCACAGTACGGTCATGCTCCGACGTTAAACACGACCCGGACGAATATAAATGAGAGAAACGCGGACGTCGGCGTTGGCCAAATGTAGAGTTTTCAAGGACTGTAGTTCATTACAGGTTTCTTTTAAACGTAAAGCTAATATGTTAATGTTTCTACAGTAACAGTTATAGATTACCGATTTTACACGACCTTCACTCGCTGATGCAGGAGGTGGTAGATCAGCGGTTAAGGTTTTTGGTTACTGATCTGAAGGTTGGGGGGCTCCAACTTGGAAACGATGCACTACACTATTAAACATAAATCCTGTAATATCTGACAACTCTATAGGGGGGGAGGAGGGATTAATGGGTGTGTGGTGTTTTTATAGTGTGCATCGAAGGTTTACGCCTTAAATACTTCACAGTATTAGTGTGCGTATACGTTTACACCCTTATTGTGTAGACTATAATGCGCGCTGTGGAGTTAATTCAATGACTGAATTGATTAAAATTGGATTTTTATATTTATATATATATATTTAATCTAATTTCCCCTACGGCGTTTCTGCCCCTGCCCCCCACTCTCGGCAATAGGTTTGTAAAAAGCTTTAGATAAACGTTTGGAATAAGCAGAAAAATAACTTGTTTATAACCCGTGATGTATGGAACACAAACATGCGGCGGGTCCGGATTCCTTTGTGTCAAACGCCTACACGGATACATACATACATACATAATGAATAACGAAGTGACTCATCTTTTGTCTTTCGGGTGGGTGTGGCCAGGAGGGAATAAAACGGCGAAATGCATAGCGAGAGGCTGATCGGTCAGAGAAATTTCAGTTCAGAATGAAATATTTACATGACCCCACCTGCGCCCCTCCCCCCGCACAAACACACACGTGCACATACATACATACATACGCACATATACATTCAATGGTACAGGTTAAAACTGCTGCTCCTGCCCCATGTATGTTGTTTGAAGATCTTTTATTATACGGAGCCTCCAAAACGTTCATAGATTGCAGAAGGTCAGAAAATGCATTTTTGCGTCCACACTTTCATGTTTCCCAAAAGTTGCTCACACAGAAATGTCTGAAAATGCTCGCGCCGTACTGCGAATCAGCAAAGCGTAAAGCTCTTCAACCTGCTCGCCTGTTCGCCTTTTCCTCTCTCTCTTTGACTAAAAACACGCCCTCCTTTTCCGAAAGTCTCCGATATCACAAGTCATTTTACAAATCTATCCATGTTTCCCCCAAAAGTCCTCTGAAAGTGGGCCCATGATGTGTCCAATAGGCCAAAACGAATATGCATTATCGAGCGAAAACGTCGGAGCGTGGATTGAGGCTCTTTTGTTTGGTCGTCCCAAACCGGTCAATGCATTTCCCCAAACAATGTGTACAAGAGACAGCGCTCGAAAGATTTGTTTGCCAAAGCTTGCACTTCGCTCATCTGTAAAAAGAACGTTCCAAATGAATGTATCATAGTCATCAAAATGGCACGTCCTTTTGTCCTCGAGATCAGCAAAACGTTTCGTCATGTCACGCTCTCAAAGCTCTCTGATGTAAACCACAGTTTGGATTATAGTGATGAAAAACGCACACGACTGAATTTCTTTTGTTTTAAACAGGATTCATGGTGGATCCATCCATTTAAACAAAAATGTATACGCTGACCATTCCAAGCACCAGGTCAGTGCTTCTCAATTAATTTATGTTACGCCAACCCAAGTTACGCCTGCAGGATATTTTTTCATCATAATACTCCCTGCGCATACGCCACCAATGAGAGCACCACTGCCACCTACTGTAGTGTACTGTACACACATGCAGCCATCTCCCCCGACCCGGGCAATTTTAGAGATAGAGAATCGGTTGGTGTTGTACAATCCCCACAAAACAATCTGAATAGAATTTTCACACAATCTGACAACGGGTTTAAACATTTGGATTATGCCGTAACTTGAGACGTGATGAAAATGCTGGACATGTGACAACTATAATTACACGCAGAATTCAATATTGATGACGAATAAAAACGAGACTAAATGCGGTTTACAAAATAAAAACCGCTAAAATGTCTCTTCGTTTTCATATTTCGTCTCATTAGTATTTTGCTGTATTTCTGTGTCCTGTTTCACTTCTGCATCAGGTCGCACTGTGCAGACGCAGGCGACGTCAATCTTCACTCACAGCATTATTAAGAAAAAACGACAACAAAGAAACAATTCTGAACGTTTTTTATTATTATAAGTTTTTTTTTTGTTCTTTATCTTATTTTTAAAATTTAAATGTGTGTGTGTGTGTGTGTGTGTGTGTGTGTGTGTGTGTGTGTGTGTGTGTGTGTGTGTGTTTTTTTTTCTAATGGACTAGGCATATCTATATATATATATATATATATATATATGATATATATATATATATATATATATAATCTATATAATATATATATATATCGGTATATATGATATATAGGCTGTGTGTGTCTATATAGATATATATATATATCTATATATATCTAATATATATATATATGTTGTGTGTGTGTGTGTGTGTGTGTGTGTGTGTGTGTGTGTGTGTGTGTCTATATCATATCTATCTCTATATCAATATATATATATATATATCTCTCTATATATATATATCGATATCTATATATATATCTCTCTATCTATATACCCATATATATATACACATATCCCATACACACACACACACACACACATATATATGTATATACCTCCTCCAGGCCAGGATCCGGGTTCGATTCCCGTCTCGGGAATGTGTGTGTGGAGTTTGCATGTTCTCCCCGTGCCTCAGGGGGTTTTTTTTTTCCTCCGGGTTCTCCGGTTTCCTCCCCCGGTCCAAAAACATGCACGGTAGGTTGATTGGCACCTTGGAAAATTGTCCCTAGTGTATGAATGTGTGCGTGAATGTGTGTGTGTGTGTGCCCTGCGATGGGTTTGGCATTCCATCCAGGGTGTATCCTGTATCCTGCCTTAATGCCCATAGACGCCTGAGATAGGCACAGGCTCCTCCCCGACTGACCCGAGGAAGATCGGATAAAGGAGGTAGAAGATGAATGAATGAATGAATGATATGCCTAGTAGTATATATACACATATCTATATCCATCTATCTATCTATATCTATATATATATATATATATATATATATATATATATATATATATATATATATATATATATATATATATATATAGATAATAGATAATAGATAGATAGATAGATAGATAAATAGACAACACACACACACACACACACACCACACACACACAAATAATACGGTGATATATATATATATATAGACTAAAATACATTTCTCATTTAAAACAAACTAAAACTAGACTAAACTCCACACAAAAACAACACTATTCAGGCGTGAGTCAGAATAATACACACACACACACACACACACACACACACACACACACACACACACACACACACACACACACACACACACACACACACACACACACACACACACACATACATACATATATAAGAAACAGCAAACAAAAGTACACAGTCAAACAAATCTATTACAGCGTACGCAATGTGTTCGAATAAGTACTTTTGTGCACAAGTGACTCGGTGATGTCGAAGGCAAAGCAAGTAGTTTTGAGAAAGTAATTTCTGATCTGAGAAAAGCTCCACAGAGACCGAGGGAAAGCAGTGACCTCCTGACAGTAGGCCACAATGTTTTAAGATAAAATCAATTTCCTCCGTCCAAAAATTATGTCCTGAACACTATCGACGATAAGAACTTTCAAGGTACTTTATAGAATCTAAAGCTAATGATTAACATAAAGAAGAAAAAAAAAACAAAAAAAAACAAACAAGGCCGGTGAGAGGAAGAACGTTATAACAGGAACTAAAACGCGCCATGAAACAAACGGTTTAAAAAAAAACACCGAACCTTTCATTACTGCATTTCAATAGATAATTGTTATTTAATTGTGGTGTTTGATAAAGCATTGTAATGAAAGCGGAAAAATGACACGCGGCCGTTATATCCACATGTTTATTCTCCTACACAAGAGCCAATTTATTGAACGTGTTTGAAGGTGGTAAAGAAAAAAAAAGCTATAGTTTTTATTTTAGACCAGAAATTTTGTTACGAGTTATCTTTTACTCCATAATCATTTGTGGAGAGCAAGGAATAATGTTATAGAATTTTTATACACAAATATTCCTCTTGTGAGTATAACATTATATAACTATTAGGGGAAAACAAACAAAGACGGATAGAAAAACTAAAAGAAAGAAAATACAATGACATATGTGGAGGTGGAAAGGAAGACAGAAAGGTGGAGAAAAAGACTGGAAGGTGGTAAGACAGAAATGTGGAGAGAAAGACGGGAAGGTGGAGAGAAAGACAGGAAGGTGGAGAAAAAGACCGAAGGGTAGAGAAAACTTTGGACCTCTGGACCAGAAGGTTGCAGGTTCAAATCCCAGCAGCACCAAGCTGCCGCCCCTTAACCCTCGATTACCCAGTTATCATTCACTCTGGACAAAGGGGGGGATCAGTGGTGTCTGTAATTGTAAACATGTAACGAGCCGAGAAGCTCTGTGCGTGTGTGTGTGTGTGTGTGTTTGCGCGCAGTGGTGTGATGTCTTTCCTGTAACATCTCAGGCAAAAGAGATCACCTTCAAAAACCCAGAGTTTTTTTTCTCTCTTTCTGCTTCTCTTTTCTCCTCTGCTGTAGAAGACATGATGGAATTTCTGTAACAGGAGCTCCAGCTGCGCACCGTCACTTCTCTGACTCAGCAGAGTGGAAAACCCAGCGCAGCTTTCTACACACACACACACACACACACACACACACACACACACACACACACACACACACACACACACACACACACAACCTGGAAGCAATACTCAGCTAACATTACACACTGCAAGCCCTGAAATGAAACACTTCCACTTCTTACACTGCAGGAGTGTGTGTGTGTGTGTGTGTGTGTGTGTGTAACCAATGGCGTAGTGCCAAGTTAACTGCCCGGGGAGTGTTTTAAACCTTACTGAAATAAGCCACTGGGCTGGACATATGCCAGCACGCATGCATGCACGCAAGCCTGCTCTGATGGAAAACAGCAACTATCAGAAAGTGGGACGGGACAGAAAAACGTTGAACAAGACATGGAAAGAGACAGAAAGAAAAAATATGGAAAAATAGAAATGGAGAGAAAGACAGAAAAGGTGGAGTGAAAACTGAAAATTGGAATGACACAAAAGGAGAGCAAAAGACGAATATGGAAAGAAAGACAAAACCAGTGGACAGAGTGAAGACAGGAATAAAGACAGATGTGTGAGATGATAATAGCTCGCAGAGTATAAACACACACACACACACACACACACACACACACACACACACACACACACACACTCCTGCAGTGGGAGAGAGCATGGACACACACTCACACACAAAACAAAGGTATCTTTAGGAATAGGAGACAACACCCAGACCACCATGAGCGTGTGTGTGTGTGTGTGTGTGTGTGTGTGTTCGTCAAGAATGTGCTGGGGCTTGCATCGAAACACACACACACTTATAAATGCAAATAATACTAATAAATGCAGTAAAAACACACAAGTGTATAACCTCACAGACAGTCATTTATCCTGCCAACACACTCACATACACAGACACACACACACACACACACACACATTTTGATACTGTTGAGCACAATCAGCTGTCTATGTAAAAATACAAAGGAACAGCATGTGCTGTGTGTGTGTGTGTTTGTGTGTGTGTGTGTGTGTGTGGAGTTTCCTCAGTCATCACTCCTACTTTTTCTCCATTAGAGGCTCCAGGAGGAGGGAATTCTCTGAGGATGAGCTGTAAACAGATGGGACGACTTTAATGGTGCACTGGGATTAGAACACAGATAACCACATTTACTGCTGTCACTGTTTTGTGTGTGTGTGTGTGTTTGTGTGTGTGTGTAAAAGAGAGAGAAAGAGATGTGTAAATTGATATAAACAAGTAAGAAAGGAAGGAAATCCACAGGTAGAAAAGAATAAAGAAAAAAAATGAGAATTAAGAAAGGAAAAATAATGATGAAAGAAGGAGAAAGTGTAAGAAAGCAAACTGTGACAGAAAAAAAGAAAATGGAAGAAAATACATAACTAGAACGAGAAAAAAATGTAAAATAGGGCGGGAGGGAAAGAAAAAAAACTAGGAAAAGTAGGAAAAATAGAAAAATGATGGAGGAAGTGAAACAGAAAGAAAAGAAAAGGGAAGTAAAGGAAAGAGAAAAAAAAACTAAGCAAGAGGTAAGAATATAAAAGGAAATTAGAAAAGTAAAAAAAAAGGGAAGAGAGTAGGAAAAGAAAAGAAAAGAAAGGGGAAAAAAGAAAAAGATTTTAATGCACAGTGGGAATTGGAGAATAAAAATCAGGAGGTAAAGAAGGAAAGAAGAGTGTGAATAGGTTGTGTTTGATTAGTCTTCACTCTCGGCCTCAGGACAGAGTCGATTCCGATTCTCGGTTCTTATCGATTCCCAGTTTTGATTCCAGACGGTGAAAGAACCGTAGATGATTAGTCTTGTTGGTTGTGACGCCTCGCTTGCAGCATATTAGTTTATTACAATTACACAAAGCTTTGTCTTTGATTTTTACAAAGTTTAGTTTTGAGCGCTTCCCACAGTCCATCTTGTAAACTGATGTTTGGATTATCACATAAGGTCCTGGCAGATTGGACTCATGAAAGGGCCTGGCAGACTGCCATGTTTAAATAAATAAATAAATAAATATAAAAATACACCCAGGAATCAATGAGGGGAATTGAAATGTCAATTTTATAACAAGTATCCGATTCTAGAATTCCCAACCCTACACCTGATCCACATTCCCACCAGCAGAAATGAAGAGCTCTCATGCTAAGTACATGTACAGAGAACAATGCTGACACACACAGTCTTTCAGCTAGACAGATTAGCACTCTGTGCATGTGTGTGTGTGTGTGTGTGTGTGTGTGTGTGCGCACGTGCGCCTGTCCAACTGCTCGCTCCGATGCTATAAACAACACCGGCTTATTTTCACAACAAATATAAAACGGTAGAAATGGAGTTCAGTGGCGAAATGAATCCCTCAGGTGTGTGTTGCGTCACCCCCTCCCCCCTGGGATTCCTCCTGCTCCCTAAAAGCCGCGACAGAATCCGAAGCCGTCGCCTCTAACGAGTGAAACCCCCGGACTGTTTAATGGTCTCACGTCCATCTCATCGCTCACTGCATGTGGAATATCAGAGAGCTGGTATAGAGGTGTAACAATCCCACACGGTTTGCATGAGGTCGAGATGGTGAGTGGAGGGAAAACACACACACACACACACACACACACACGCGCACAGACACATATACACAGCACCTCTGGGTGTTACGGACCTGACGCTGGTGTGTATGTGTCTACATAGCGTCTCTGGTTAATACAGTGCTGGACCTGACGCTGGTGTGTGTGTGTGTGTGTGTGTGTGTAAAAATATACATAGCGTTTCTGGTCATTATGGTGCCATACCTGACGTGTGTGTGTGTGTGTGTGTGTGTGTGTGTGTGCGCGTGCATAGCCTCTCTGCTTATTATGTTTCCGTATCTGACACAGGTGTGTGCGTGTGCGCATAGTGTCTCTGGTTATTATGGTGTTGTACCTGACGCAGGTGTGTGTGTGTGTGTGTATGTGTGTGTGTATACATAGCGTCTCTGGTTATTATGGTGCTGTACCTGACGGAGGTGTGTGTGTGTGTGTGCGTGTACATAGAGTCTCTGGTTATTATGGTGCTGTACCTGACGCAGGTGTGTCTGTGATGCGCGTGTCTGTGTGTATACATAGCGTCTCTGGTTATTAGGAAATGAGGATGTGGAATGTTGGATCTTCAGAAAGGAGCTCATCTTTTGCTCAGGCGTCCACAAACTTTTGGTCCGCATAGTACAGCAACCGGACAGAAGACTTGATGAGACAAAACACAGCAATGCACGAGCCACGCGATCGAGGCGTGAGAGTTCATTTCAGTATTAAATGTTAAATGTGGATGTGGTCACACTAAACTGTAACCGTCACTGTTTTTATAACTGCGGCGCCCTGATGTGGGATCCCGGCGTCACGGATCATAATAACACACACGCACACACACACCTAACACTGTCTCACACAGACACACACACACACACACACTTCTGCCTTTTCCAAATCCCAGCGAGACAGTTGTGTCTTGAAAGTTTAACCCTTTAATTCAGGAATGTTTTCTCTGGGTGGGGCAGAGCTGTGTTGAAACAGAGCGATACTTCCTGCTCCCAAAAACCCCCCAGTGAATTTTACATGTACACACACACACACACACACACACACACACACACACACACACACACACACACACACACACACACACACACACACACACACACACACACACACACATACACACACACATACACCTCTTTCCCTCCCCCGACCCAACCAGCCTCCTACATTCAATACCTCTATTTCTGGCATTCAGGAATCTTTAGGGCCCTGATGATAGGGGCAGGACTGTACAAGCAATGCTGTTTCCACACACGAACACACAACACCACACACCACACACCACACACACACACACACACACACACACACACACAGTTAAAATTTGTTCATATGCGAAGGAACATTAAGTCAATGGAGAAGAAAATAAGAGCAAAAAAGTTCTCTCTCTCTTTATATATGTGGTGTGTGCGTTGTTTTTATATATATATATATATATATATATATATATATATATATATATATATATATATATATATATATATATATGTATGTATGTAATATTCCCACCTCTCTTCTCCATTTATCTACCCCTCTCTCTCTCTCTCACCCAAAATTCCCGAAATCCAGTTGGAACAATGGCGCGTTTGTGAGCGCAGCAGTCTGCGTTTTTTCTCTGGCGCGATGAACCGAAGCGCATGCTAATGATGCATCTCAGTTGGCATCACGCACCGGTAAATCTGCACAAACACCACCAGCGCTGTCTCAGGCTCGTGCCGAAACTAAACCAATGCCGTCATCGCTACATGACGCTGAACACAAACGTACGACATGGTCCCATCCCTGATACACACAGTGTCTAACCACACCTCCACCCAGACACGTCATCTACACCTACCTACACAACCATTCACCTCCACACACACACACACACAAGTCTACACACCAGCCTCCACACACTTATCATTTGAATCAGGGCATGACGGATTCGCCGCATCACCGAAATCGCCAGATGAACTTCCACGTTTTTAACCGTCTTGAGTTAAAAACGTGAGTGCGTGCCCAACCGATTCAGCCATGTTGAACGTTGTGTAATTCCTCTTTTTTTCTGCATGCCCTATTTTACATTGATCAACTAAAAACATTACTGTGTCTTTCATTCTGAGGGTGCGAAACCTTGACCAAATAGTGACCTTTTTTGCAAACTTAAATGTCCAGGTCCAATCAGTGTTCAGAAAACTAGACATAGTCGGTTGAAGTTGAAAGACGTGTAGCTGTGGAGTCTGTAGAAGGCGCGAGCTTCGGCGTCTACAGACGCCACGTGATGGACCTTACTTTTTCTGAGGAACATAAAAAGTTTGTGCAAAAACCTCAAAACCTGCACAAGAGAAAACAACACACCTGATCAGAGTGGTGAACTCAATGAGTGCGAGTGTGTGTGCGTGTTACAGATACACTACATGCTCAGATGCAGGGTCTCGGACGTGTTCGGCGTGGCCCGAACGCTTCTTGTTTCTTGTTTCGTTCCGTGATCGTGTTCGTCACAGGTAAAGGATAAAAGATGGCGTCCGTCCTCTCGCACTCGCTCTTACACGAGCCTTATTGATCTGCCGAGTCAGCCTGCTGCGTTACTGCGGAAACGCTTAAATTATGCAAAATCCATTCGCTCCTTCTATAAAACAACTGGAGGAGGAGGAGGAGATGATGAAGAGGAAATAATATCGTTGCTATTATTTTCACTGAAACATAAATTATTTTCACAAAAACATAATAATAAACTAAATAAAGAAGAATGAGAATGAGCATCTATAGAATAAATATATATATAAACGAATATAGAGAATATATATAGAGATAGAATGATATATATATATATATATAATATATATATATATATATATATATATATATATATATATATATATATATATATATATATATATATATATATATATATATATATATATATATATATACACATACACGTGTGTGTGTGTGTGTGTGTAATGTGAAGCTTTGTGGGATTGATTTTTGTTTTACTATTTTTTTTTAACAACGCACAAGAAAAAGTATTAATACTATCATAAATTAATCATCCAAAAAAAAAAAAACATTACACAAGCAGCTGGCCTACACAAAATACACTCAATTACGTTTTCTCAACCGAGGACACCAGAAAGAAGCGTAATTAGCCTAATTACTCTCCAATTACTTCTCTCTGTTCAGGAAGGTGCTTTTTTTCTCCAGATGACGGAAACAAACTCAATCAAAACCAAAAATGTGCTTTTAAAAGATTAGCCTGTTAAAAAGTAATGTGCATTATAAAATAAATATACAAGAAAATCTGTTTCTTGGGGAACACACACACACACACACACACACACACACACACACACACACACACACACACACACACACACACACACACACACACACAGTAATCTCATTCTTCATTTAAAATCCTATTAATCACCTCACAATTATAGGGGGGGAGGGGGGGGGGGGGGGGGAGGGGGGGGGGACACACAAGATTATGAGGGTCAGCTGAATGTCCCAGTGTGCCATCCTATCCGCCCACACACACACACACACACACACAACCATGTTGCTGAACGCCGAGAGGCCGAGTGTGTTTCCAGTGCTAATAATATACTTTGCAGTCTAAAAGCAGAACACACATACTCACATTCTCATACACACACACACACACACAATTTTATCAGAACTTTTCAAATGAACACCACTATATATAAAAATATAATTATCTGAAAAAAATTAATTGTACAACTTTTATAATCATGTTGTGTAAAACCTTAATTTACTTTTTGATACTTTTTAAAAATCTATTTTTCTTTTTGTCATGGTTAATATTTTAATTATACAATTTGTTAAATTGTCCATTTCATTAATTAACAAAAAAATAATTTATTTTGCATTTCAGAAAAGAAAAAAAAAGAGAAAGAAAAAGAAAAAGCAGGTTTATGTAGCAGGTTTGGAAGGAGCCTCCAGTCTCGGAGCTTTGTAAATAGGTTTTTATTTCCAATGATGGAAAAAAAAAGAGGGGGAAAAAAGTCCAAGTGCAATCTGAAGCGACTTGTCTCAGGCTAGTAACTGTAACTAGATATTGATTTAAAAAAAAAAAATAAAATAAATAAATAAATAATTCTGCTACAGCGTCAATTTGCTACAGCCCTTGTGGTGGCGTGTTTTATTCCCCGATGCACACGCATTAAACAGCTTTGGGCCCCGCTGAGGCGTGCATTTACCCCCGGAGTCCTCATAATCACGTTCCTCCATTTACACCAATCAAAAAGCCGATCATGTGATGGTTCCTATAGAGACAGCTTTCCCACAGACACACACACACACCCACACTCTTTTATAATCGTCTGCAATTGTAACCGTGTTGTTAACACGCCACATTCTGACATTATCGACGATCAGTGGCGTGATCGTACTCTGAGACACGCGGCTCAGACTTCACGCGACACCTTCATGATGTTTTGACTGCGAGTCTCCTTTCACTTCCTCTCCGCCGCCTCGCCTTCAGTCAGCTGGTAGGGTGGCGACGGCACGCACAGAGGAAACGAGGCTTCAGCAGAAGTGTGTGTGTATGTGTTGGCACAGAACCAGCACAGGAGTCATGTTCGACACGCGCACAAACACACACACACACCACAAGTACATGCACGCCTTCACTCACACATTTACATAATCACCCACACACATACTCACACTCACTCACTCACTCACACAGGTTTACTTTCATTCTGAAAATGAAAGTTACATTCTGTGCCATGGAATTCCTGTGGAGGAATGCACCGTTTCAACTCCACTCCAACACACACACACACACACACAGACAGATACACACACTCCTGGGAACTTTGTCAAAACTGTTCTCTTCAGACCCTGGAGTCTGGCCAAGTGCTGCTGAGATTCAGCCAGGAGCATGGAAACACACACAGACACACACACACACACACACACACACACACACACACACACACACACACACACACACACACAGCGAATGCAAAGTGAAAGCATGACGTACGAGCCGTGGCTTGATGCCAGCGAGCACTTCCAGGGTTTTTCCTCCACACAGCTGACAGCGGCGTGGCGCGGCGTGACTCAGGCCTCCGCAGGCTCTGAGGGATTACTACGCGCACGGCTTGGCCCGGTCCCAGCTCTCCACGAGGCGAGTGAGTTGAGCTGTCAGCAGCATGCATTCGCTCGCATTACAGCGTGTAAAATGTGTGAGGGAGGGAAAAAGTGTTTCAAAAAGAGAAACTGTGAGGACTCGGAGAGCACGCCGCATCAAACTGTGCCGGGACAAAACTTAATCTCTAAAGATTTACCAAGAGGCATGCCAAACAAACACATGCCGTACCCCAGGACACGTGGAACATGGAAATGGATAAAATGACCAAATTTAATGCAATTTCTCTCAGGGTCTATAACGTTCCTCGTTAACGCAAATGATTTCTTAAATCCTGCACACAATATAATGTTCTAAAAAAATTCCCGTCGTGCCTCGGTTAAACAAACATTGCATGCGTTTATGTTTAAGCAATTGTGCAACAACATTTTACTACAATTGTCAAAAACGCCTTTTTGATTTTGTTTGCCCGCATGTCCACAACAAAATGTTTCTATACAATACAGGTTATATTTTACCATAATTCCCATAATTTTCTTGGAACTTTTTCCCCAAGGAAAGGAAAGGAATTTTCCCGTGAATTTTCCATTCCTTTGCAATCACAGAGGATGAGTTTCTCTCACTGTTTTGAGACCCGGTGTCTCAGAGTGGGTGTTTACGCAGGGGAGAACGTGCCCATCGCCAGAAGGCGTAGCCCGAAACTAACTAGCACCCCCTATGTGTCATTTTTGTTTGCTAGTGAAACAACGTGGGGGGGGGGGGTGGGGGGGGGGGGAGGGGGGGGGGGGGGGGGGGGATTAGCATTGACTTGTGTAGGACGTGACTAGAACATGCTAAATTAATTATTTTCGATGCTTAAGGTGCATTCTTTTCGGCCGTCTCAACAGGTTACTGGAAAGCATTTATTTAATTGCGACTTGAAGGCACTTCTGTACGTGTACCAAGTATCACGATTCGGCCAGTTTCTTCAAAGTGACAGAACGTGTGTTTTAATAATACCCCGTGTTCAGGAAATGTTCTTTGGAGATGGGACGTGTAACGTGATTAACACAGACAAAAAGAATAACGTTAGATCCTTTTTGTTTTATTCTTTTCGCAAAAGGATGAGAAAATATTCCTACCTGCTTGAAGTGTTCATCGTAGCCCCAGTCAGTCTGCCCGTTAGGGGACGCAGCCATTTGCGGACCAGCAGGTGAGAGGTCACCCTCTGGCTCCTGTTTGACCCTGACGGGAGACGCGTCGTCCCTCTGGATCCTGGTCGCTGGGGCGGAGGCAGCAGCGTAGCCCGTAAACTGCCTGGCCATGGCGCTCTGCTGCAGCGCCAGGGTCTGCTTGCGCAAAAACTCCAGTCCGCTCACGGGGCCGTCGTCGTCCTCGTCGTCCTCCTCACTGCCCTCGTCGACCATCGGCTCCTCTTCGTCGTCATTCTCGGCGTCTTCGTCGTCTCCGGAGTCCCTGCCCCTCGACATGTCGTCCGGTCTCTCCAGGGCCTTCCCGCCGTTACCCAGTGCAGAGGCGCGAGCCGCCGCCAGGATGGCGTGCTGAGCAGCCACTTGTTGCGCGTACATCAGATGAGCGTCCCTCAGGCGCCGCTCCTTGCGCTCCATCTCCAAGCGCGCCTGCTGCTGCCGCTGCAAATGCTCCATCACTGCTTCGAGCTTCACCCCCGCTGCACCTCCCTGAGGGTAAACACTGCCGCCTAAACTGCTCTCCTGAGAGAGAAACAAGGGAGGGGAGGGAGAGGAAGTAACATAGCCGTCAATGACCTGCCGTAAACACGCAACTCTAATTACATCACCGGCGATCTGTGAACCTCCTCGGCTTACCGAGTCGTCTCAAACCGATCGCCACAACGTCACGAAAACTTTCCTCCGCGGCAATCCGATAACACGCAATTCAGCCCAAATCAAAGCAAATGAATTTTCCCCCTCCTTCTGTGATGTATAATGCATTGCCGAGAACCCCCCCACACCCCGGATCAATATCTCAGCCTGGAGCTATTCTCTCGGAAATAATGCATGAGCCAGCACATGGCTTTCTAGGTGTAATTGTGTGTCAGGATTTCGACAGACAGCAGAGGAAAGGGGGGCAATAAATTATATGGCCGCCTTTGATCTCCAATTAACATGCGCCGGATGTAAAGATTAGTGGTACGCTTCGAGCAAGAAAAAAAAACCCAGCATTTTGGGTATTTGATAAGTGATCTGAGAGGACGTTTACTGATCATCACACACTCATAGGATGAGGCGGGGGGATGATATGAGAGATCTTGTGAAGAATCGGATAAACATTCGATTAATTTGCTGTTCTATAGGGCTTTTCACAGCTGTCTCAAAACAAGTATTACAGAACATAAAAACACAATTTGAAATATTTTTGGTTGCTTTTTTTTTTTTTAATTGCTCAAAGAATGACATTCCGGCTATATGTATTAATATGTGCACATCCAGAGAAAAAAAATTTTAGAAAAAAAAATTATATAGAATTTATTGATTTATTTATTAACATGATGCAAATCTGTTTTTTAAACAAAGGCATCAGCCTTTGGACCAGAAGATCGGAAGGTCGCAAGTTCAAATCCCACCACCATTAGTGGGCCCTTGAGCAAGGCCCTTAACCCTCAATTGCTCATGCGTAAGGGCGTCTGCCAAATGCTGTAAATGTAAAATATAAATAAGTCCCCACTATTGTGTGTATGAATCGTGGATAACGTTGCACATCATTTGTGGTCAAGATGAATGCAAATACAACCCTGAAAACAAGTTCCAGACCGGCATGACCACTACAGTACTACACTACGAAGCTCCAGTGCAGTCAATGCACACTTCTTAGTGCGCACTACGGAGCGTAGTCATGACGACGGTGCGAGCGCGCGACCCTTGCTTACGTAGCCTACTACGTTTACCTGCGTACTATTTAGTGCGAGCGGTGATAGTCGGGAGATAAAGGTCGGAGTTCAAATGGGAATAAATGGAGAATTCAGCAACTCTTGGAAATGCATGATGGAGCGGCTTCGACGAGGAGATGAACTGCATGTTTATTTCGCCAAAGTGGTAAATAATAAATAAAAAAAAAGAATAAATATAAATTAGACGGCTATCACGAGACATCGGCAGCTCGAGAGCACGTTCGGGGAGGACTTTCCGCTCGGTCCTTTTACTCACCATCTGAGTCTTGCCGCTGTTGGAGTTGTCCACCATCCCTTCTGCTCCTCGCTCTGTTCCTCCTCACCGTTCCGCGACCGTCCGCACGCGAGCGAGCACGAGCACGCGCACGCAACTGATCAACTGACCCCGGATCAATTCTAATATATGTTCTCAAATGTGTTTATTTGCTCGGAAAGACGCCGGCTATAACAACGGGGTGATCCCAAAAAAAACAACAAAACAAGTGGAGTCCAGCTGGGCGCGCTGTAATAAATAAAAAATAAAAATAAAATGTAAATAAAACGACGCACGGAAACGTGGAGACCCCGGTCACGTAACCTCTTCACGCCTGGAGCGCACAGGCTTGTGTGACTCGAGCTCGCACGAACATCCCCCAGCCCCTCCTACTCAACGCCAAACCACGCCCAATCAATCAAAGCACCGCCCACATTCTATACATTACATCCTATATGCTGGATACACTCTATCCTACACACGATATTTTGGATAATATAGGCAAGTGTGGTATAGTACACATTGCGTAAAAGATTCTACATACTATAGATTACATACTGTATTCTCAATACTATATCATATAATCTATAGAATAATTGCTCAGAACTATATGCGTGATCACTTACATACTACTATTATACAGTTATGATTTTATTCTCAATGCAATTTGCATTGCATTTTGGTTTACTGGGATACCTAGTGATTATACATCCAATAAACCTTTTAAAAAGTGTCTAAAGATTTCATATATATATATATATATATATATATATATATATATATATATATATATATAATGTTGCATAATATATGCAAATGTGGTATACTATACATTGCATAAAATATTCTATATGCAGTATGTCGTATAATGTATGTAAAATGGTATACTCAATACTATATACTATAATCTATAGAATAATTGCTCAGAACTGTATGTGTGATATATATCATATTACTATTATACATTTATGATTTTTATCCTCAATGCAATTATTGCATATATATATATATATATATATATATATATATATATATATATATATATATTTATATCTTATATAGATTTTTTTTTTTTTTTTTTTGCATTTAACTCGACTCACTATGCAGGATCGGGGTTAGAATCAGTTATCGATACATATAAAACAATTTTAATAAATTATAATAAATTGCATAATATAATCATCTTTTATCCTGTCTAGTTCTATATAACATTCACAATAATATAAATATTAAAAGGGTCCATTTTATAGTACAACAGATTTCAAAGACTAATATTTGTGATACAGTGGTTCAGTGATTTATTTTTACATTTTTTTTTTAAATGCAAGACATCCAGGTTCTTGTAACCAATCTCACTGAGTTTATCCATGCTGGTTTACTGGGATCCTTATTGATAATTATACAAAAAGAATTAAAAAAAAATATCTAGAAATGTTGTGAAATGTCTATTTAATGTCTGATTAAATATTTAAAATAATAATAATACATCTGCTTTAATATACAACAAACAAATAAATGAACAGATGAACAAACTATTAATAAACATACATATCAACTGTGTATTTTTTTTTCCATATAAATGGCATGTACCAGATAAACAAGTGCAATATAATGGGGGTGTGTGGCTGCAAGAAATTGAGTCAAGGAATCCAGAGCATTTTGGTGTGAAAACTAATTCATTTAAAATCTGTCCTTTTGCTCAATAAATACATAAACAGAGATGATTGTTCTGAAAGAATAAAGACTTAATGATTCACCAGAGTCAGTCAGACATTTTGTTTTCTTTTTGCGTTTTAATAATTTCTAGTTGATTCTGAAACCGGATTGCGGTCTGGAAATAAACAAAGCTATTTAATGCTTTATATTGATTAGTGCATATTGCTATTTCTGTCAAAACTCTCAGAAAAAAAATAGGTAATTAATTTTTAAAAAAGTCACCCTAACTTGTTTCAATCCACAAGTCGTCAAACAGTAAACACTAAAAATAAAAAAGATGGAACTTCTTGAGTGAATACATAAATGCGTACAAACTTAGTTCTATCTATCCATCCATCCATCCATCCATCAATCGAATCCATTTCTAACTCACCGTCGCCCTCTGTTGGTAAAATAAAACAACACACGCTGATAAAATGGAATAAATCCAGATTGGACTTGATGAAGACTCCAACAGTGTATCTGCCTGAGCAGTAGGATATTTGATTGCTAGGTTTCTCCTTGAACATATACTTGACTGAAAGCCAGGTAGTCAAAGTGTAGTCATAGTTTATTATTTTCTGCTCTGAGTCAAGCCACAGGTGTTTATATTTGTTTTAATGTCATTTATACACCAACTACTTATTCCCAAGGAGCTGACAGACCAAATATCACAAATGTAATATTTAAGATGCATAATGTATAAATAAAAATGTGCTATTTTATGCGGAATGTCTAATCCCATACAAAAACAGGGAAAGAAGTTTATAGCTGCTATAATGCGATTCAGAACTGATGATTCTCTATGACGTTAAAGATGACCAGAAATTCAATAAAAAAAAAACATCCAATACACATCTGTGAACAATGTCTTTATCCTGCTGTAGAAGAACTTCAACTTGTGATGATGCTTCATCAAAACAACATGTAGTTTAAATTGCACCACACACACACACACACAGATTTATTTCTTCCATACATGTATTGCTCTTCCTTCAATGTCAGGAAAATGGGATAATGAAACTCTCATGTTATTTAACTCCGACATATTTTATTGTATCTCAATACATGTTAGTTGTTATACAAGTGTGTTTAACACTGAAAATCTTTATATTCAGTACATGGGCAAAAGTATTGGGACACCCGCCTTTTCCGTCCCTGTGCGATTCTTTGAAAGTAGGCAGACAATTTTGTCCTTGGATGGAGTAGCACGACGTTTTCCCTTCATTTGAATGAGGAGACTCGGAGACAGCATCACAAATACCCCCTGCGCACAAAGTAAACTCCATGAAGATTCCCTTTTCATCGCCTGCTATAGCGTATGCATGCGAACTCCGTACATCCGTACATGAAGTTACTAACACACTTGTAGATGAAGCCTCACAAATCTCTACAGAATTTCTGCAGATAACACATTTCCGGCAGAGTGCAGCATGTTATAAGTACTAAATGTGTAACGGGAAAAGAAGGTCAGGTGTCCACAAACTCTTGACCGTATACTGTATGTCAATAAAAACAAAAACGTCCACACGAACAAAAAAAAACACACACAATGCAAAGTTCTTGGATGAAAAACACAATGATTGGAGGGTGAAGAATAAAAAGATTGTCTGATTAGTTGCATAGTGAAGGAGAGGAAAAGTTCAAGTGCAACTGTCCACGTCGATCACTCAAACACACACACACACACACACACAGCATCAACACAGTAAATAAGCACTTGCTAACTAGGCAAACACGTCCCTTTCTGATATTTACTCACACAAACATGTAGGTAATAAATTTTCTTTTTAAACAAAATACAACAGAAGTCCAGCAGATCCTGTTTTTAATAGTTCTTTTACAGTATAATGTAAAGATAAATATATCATAATGTTTCTTACAGGTAAATTCAGTAATAAAACATACTTTCTAGCTTAGTTTAGTCTTTCCTATGTTTCAAACACGTCTTCCAGTGGGCCAATCAATGCTCAGTGGATGCTGGAACTGTATTACCACATATATTTGTGTATATGTGTACACACACACAGTGTAGTGCACTTTTTTTAAATGAAATGGCTATTGAGCACGACACCTCCTGGTCAAGACACACATGTCTACCACACACACTTCGTTTCCCTTCATCCGTATCAGTCCACCTTCCTCACTATATACTACATCATGCTAGTGTATTTTGGTCATGCTTCAGGGTAGCTAAAAATGATAACAATCGAAGATCAGCACACAAACAAACACACACACAAACACACACTGTGTTAGATCAAGGTTAGACCCAAATACTATCTGCTGACGCCATCTTATACAGGCCAAATTCATTTTAAAGGGCTATTTTGTAATTTCCATAGCGCCCCCTTTCTGCCTGCCATGTGAATCTAAGAATCCTTTATTAAAAAAAAATTTCTGGGCCTGAAAAATGTAAACAAAATCTAAAAAAAAACGCAGTTGTCACAATGAAACTTACTGTTAAAACACAATCGATAAGTGAGTTAAAAACAAAACAAGCAAAATATAAATCGTAGTAGTGTAAATAGACATAAAAAAAGATAGCTTGTATACTTAGGATTTCCTCACATATCAGTAATGCGTAACACACACACGCAAAAAAAAAAAAGGAAGAATACTGCTCTCCACAGGCAGCCGTCTCCCATTAGTTTACTAACGTAACACACTGGAAGTGTAAGAAACATCCTGGCAATTGACTAGAACTTCCTCAGATTCACACGAAAGGAAACGATCATAAAAGTAAGGGTACGAGGGCTTTCAGTGCAACGTCATACACAAACAGATATGAAATACTTTGTGACATTCTGGATCTCTGTGCTCAATTCTTTCCCCTCCAAACGTCATTTCACTGGACAGACAAAAGTATTGGGACGTCTGGTTTTTCTAGCCATACGTGGTCCTTCATCAACAAAGCTCTAGTCACACAACTGTACAGGACGTCTTTGGACATTTTTCCTCGTTCACGTCCCAGGCATTCCTCACCTCACTTACATCAGGACCTGACTTTACTAACGTTCTTGAGGAGGACACAAATCTACACTCCCTCCCTCCCTCCTTCAATCACTCACTCCAAATTCTAGTTCAACAGCAAAAAGCACACAAGAATCTAATAGCCAGGTGTCCACAAACCTTTGCCCATACATATTACTTTATGTTATTGAATTTAGGAAGTCAGAAGATCGAGATCTGAAGAGTACGATGAAACCCGTCTCCACTTCCAGATTCTTCTATTTTGAAAGAATATTCTCAATTCTACAATTAAGAATATATTAGTTAATAACGTTAGATAATGATAGCTAGGTCTGGGGGGAAAAAAAAGCTTTCCACTGCGAACATCTAACAATTGAGATGAGAGCAAAAATTTATTAATAAATAAATAAATTATGGTGACTAGAGGGCAGGTCTACCAGGATGTCACAAAATATACATAGGGTTTGAAATGCCTATGTGGCAATCTATCGCTCCGCTTCCTATTCCGAAAGAATATCGAAAAGAATTGAAAGTTCACAGACGAGACAAGTTTTGACCTGTAGATGGATGTAAGGCGAGTATCGTTTTAAACCCGATCTGCACCGCATCTGTAGCGCCTGAAGTAATGCTGAAAATAAACAGAGATCTAAAAGGGTGCACAAATCAAAACTGAGGCACTTCTGTGTGAACTTTGGGCTAGGATCTTGTTCAGTACTGATGTAAAAGTCCCGTCTCAGTAACAATGCAGATTTGTATGTTTATTATATATATATATTATATATATATATATATATATATATATATATATATATATGTTATATATTATATATATATATATATTTATATATATAGAAAACAAAATATATATATATATATATATATATATATATATATATATATATATATATATATATATATATATATATATATATATATAAAATTTAAATCATAAAAAACATGGTAAATCCCAGTAACGCAGACAAGAAGTGAAATTTCGTTACACTACAGAATCAGAGATCATGCAGAGATGTGCGTGCGATTCGATATTATTGATTGTGACCTTTCAGCATAAAAAAAAAACTATGTCTGAAAAAACAGGATGCAGATGAGATTGCACCACTGCAGGAACTTGGGAACATCCAGGCAGTTCCATTATGCAGCTTTCCTCAGTAACGGTTTCCTCCGCCAAGGCGGGATTTGACTTCCTGCAGCGTGGCGCTGAGTGAGAGCCGAGAGAAGAAAAGTTCAGCAGTAGAGTTCACTGCAGGCAGCAGGACCCGGCTCCGTCAGAGGAGCAGCAGCAGATGGAGGAACCCATGGCTTTGGGAGGAATCAGGTCCAGATCCTCGTCGTCTGGAATCTCGTCCAGTCGGTATCCGTCTTTTAGCAGCTGTCGGCTCAGATCTGGATGAATCTATAAATAGATTTGATAAAAAAAAAAAAAAACTCAATATTGGAGTATATACACCAGAAAGTACTATTAATTACTATTAAAATATACTAAAATTACTTTCCTTTACAGTATACAAGTACAATAATATAAATACATGATTCACACGAAAAAAATTCTTTTTTCTTTAGCTTTGCCCTGGAGAAACAGATTTTGATCTTACTGACTAAATTCTAAATTCAAGAAAGAAAGGAAGGAAGAAAAAAAGAATGAAAAGAATTAAATAAAAATGGAAGGAATGAAACAAACAAACGAAAAAAATTAAAAAGAAAGAGAGAGAAAGATAGAATTAAAGAAAGAAAATGGAAGGAAAAAAGAACAAAAGAAAAAGGAAGGAATAGAAAGAAAAAGTAAAAGTAAGGAAAGAACAAAAGAAAAAGGAAAATGTAATCTTGCACAGTAAATTACAAGCATAATTGTATTGTATGGCTTTAAAGATTTTAGGTAAGATGCTTCCATTTACTGCCATTTACAGTAACGGTGTGAAAAAGAACCACATGTGGCTGGAAAAGTCTGGCGTCCCAATACTTTTGTCCATACAGTATATCTGACGGTTCTACTGGTACAGGTTACCTCGGCTGAAGAATATCCGGATGAATACTCCAGCTCTACATCACTGCAGGAGAAACAGGAAATCAATCAGAATTTTTAACATCACACACTTCAATTCCTAGACCCTTTTCCGCCTGATTGACGTTCATGCAGCAGGAGAATTCAGACATCATTACTGAACGCACTCAGAGAAACTCGAGTATGAAGATAAAACGGAGAGACGATTTACCTGTCCGAGTCCAGAGACACCAGAGGGTCTTCTGCGTTCTGACTGAGGGCTGCATATCCTTTATTAAACTTCACACTAAATATATATGTAAAAAAAAAAAAATAATACAAAAATTAATTTTTTAATAATTAATGCACCAAACCAGCTCGAGAATGTATTCTGTACTTATGAAAGATAAAAGAAACACTCAAATCTGATTCTAAATAAAAATAAAATTTTATTAATATCTGAATATGAACATCTGTTATACTGTCTCTCTCTCTATATAATGATGATGGTTTATATAGACATTCTCTCTTAATAATGCTATTAAAATGTGGACTGAATATTAGTTTTGTTTGTTTGATGTGTGATGATTTGTTAAACCCGACGTAGAGAAAAAAAATTATGAAGATGAAACATGACTCTCTGTCTACAATATTCCAGATCACAGTCAGTAAATAAACAGCTGTACTGGTCATGTTTTTGTACACACTGAATACAGAAATATTGCTGCTTAGTATTTTTATTTGCTGACGTCAGCAGGAAGTGTGTTGTGACTTTTGCTCCAAAAGTTCTCTTAACTTTAGGGAAATGTACAAGCGGCACTTAAGAAAGTTAGAATGAAAGTAAGACAACATAAAGAAAGATTGAAAGAAAGCAAAACAAAACGTAATAAAAAAAGAAGGATCTAATGAACAATATAAGGAAAAAAAACAAAAAAAAATGGAAAAAAAAAAAAAGAAAAAAAAAAAAGAAAAAGAAAAAAAAGAAAGAAAGAAAGACAGAAAGAAAAGTACAGAAAAAAGAAACAAAATACAAAGGAAGGAAGGAATGAAAGAAAAGTTAGTTAGAAAGAAAAGAATGAAACAAAAAAGGAAGGAAGGAAACAAAGATGGATAGATGGATAGAAAAGAAAAAAGAAAGATAGAAAAAAGAAAGGGAGAAAGAAAAAGAGAAAAAACAAACAAAAGAAAAAGGAAAATGAATGAATGAAAGTAAGAAAGAAAGAAGAGAACAAAACAATAGATAGATAGACAGATAGATAGACAGACAGACAGATGTGTGGAGATCAACCAACACGCTGGGATATTCACACGGGTTCACTATTGATCACTCATCACCACCACATACTCACTTCTTTGCTCCGTGTCTGGGCTGCTGCAGGACTGCTCCTTTCTTCTTAAACACTCTCCTGGCCATCTCTCGGGGTCTCTCTGGGAAATATGTACACACAAAGATACAGTGAGACCATTTAACTTATCTCTCTCTCTCTCTCTCACACACACACACACACTCTGCATGGACAAAAGGTTTGGATATACAAGTAAGCTGTCCCAATACTTTTGGATCTCATTTTGATCCACGGCTCGTTTCTACTCACGCAGTTTCATGTTTAAAGATTTGGCCATTATATACGGTCCTCTCTTCTCAACCGATCGGTTCCCTCCATCCCCAGCCGGCTTCGCTCTGCTGCTCCTGCTACTACCCGCCTTTCAGAGAGGAAAAAAAACAAACAAGAAAATATCTTTAATACATGGAAGAAAGCAATGATGTTTTTTGGGGAGAAATTTTTGGAAGGTTTAGGAATTTAAATTACATTAGTGATCAATTTCCGTGACAGAAATGTGACTGGGAAATCTGTACTGATTGAATTGTTTACATTATTGGAAGTAATTTAAAATACACGAGATGCTTGATTATAGCTCTTTGGCACTTTACCTATACATTTATCATACAATACCAATATGAAATAAGAGCTCCATAAATTCCCTCTAAAAATATTGGAATATTGCAATAATTACACAGAATGACACCATTTATTGATCAGAATAAAACAGTAACGTAATATTCAGTAAGTGGGTCATTTGAGAATTGACAGGCGAAGATCTCGTTTCAGTTTCACACGAACTATCGCGAGATCTCCGGGGACGTCGTTCCATAAATGTCTATAACATTTTCCACATATTTATTTACGTGTCAGTGTTTCTGAACACAAACTGAAAGCTTTGTCTATAAACTTTATCTCTAAAGTGTATATTTGTGAGTGCAATAAGTGAATAAATAGAATAAATAAAAGCATTAGCCTCTTGCTAATGCAAGCTTAACAGGCACTTAGCATAACTAGTTAGATCTTTTACTAATAAAATAGAGGAATTAAATGTACTCTGGTGGACGGAGACCCGGCTACCAGACCGCCCTGTTCCTTCTCCTGTTCCTCCATGATGTCGTTCATGTTGGAGCCGAAAACAAAAAGCTGACATTCACGCCACAATTCATGTTTACTGCAACTCCAGCTGCGCTCGCGAACGAGCCGATTCGTTGAGTCGGATCTATGAGTCAGAGTCTGATGACTCCGGCTCTTTTAGATGACTCCTGGGAGCCGACTTTCACATACTGTACGAGATGTTTCGAGATGTTTGCAAAGGTACTGACATTTATTCCTCGGGTAGAAGTATAGATAATAGGGTTTAAAAAGCCTTCTGTAGATGTTGAAGTATCAACTCAAACGTCTTTACTTAAAACTACTTAAGGTATAAAAGTAAAAGTAATGTGAGGAACAAAATGGCATCAAGGACAAAAGCATAGGTTGCGCTGATCACAGTCGCAGAACTCCCTACTGTATCTGCATTTGCGGACGATGAAGAGAAAACACATGTTTGATAACTGAGCCAGTAGTGGAGAAATAATCACTTTTAAGGAATAATATTTTTTGTGTGTGTAACGACCCAAACACTGGTTTTGTCCTTGCTGGAAGTGTGAGGTGATTTGTGTCGTGTGCAGGTGCGATGGATCGTGTACAAACCAATAGAGTGTCAGAATGGTATATGTTTAAATCCAGTGTTGGGGAATAACTAGTTAAATGTAACAGCGTTACTTCATTCATTCTATGTATGATATTATATGTAGAAAATACCAAAATAAATAAAATATATTTGTAAAGTTGCCTAAAAAATGTAATTGTAAAATGTTTTTAAAAATCGTTAAAATCAAATGGTAAAATACATTCAGGAGGGACTTGAACTCCTGACCCTGCATTACTTAATTTAATTATGAAATAAAAGTAACAGTAATCCATTACAGTTACAGGAAATGACAAATTCCAACAACCACCCCTTAACACCGACAACCCCCCCCCCCTTTATACACTTTAACTTCATTCATTCATTCATCTTCTACCGCTTTATCCGATCCTTCCTCAGGTCACGGGGAGTCTGTGCCTATCTCAGGCGTCTATGGGCATTAAGGCAGGATACACCCTGGATGGAATGCCACACTTTAACTTAATTTTACAAATTTGTCAATATTATTTCAATTACACAATTTCATTGTACAATCCCTAGTGTGTGAATGTGTGTGTGTGTGTGTGTGTGTGTGTGCCCTGTGATGGGTTGGCATTCCATCCATGGTGTATCCTGCCTTAATGCCCATAGACGCCTGAGATAGGCACAGGCTCCCCGTGACTCGAGGGAGGATCGGATGATAAAGCGGTAGGTAGAAGATGAACGAATGAATGAATGAATGTATTTTACCATTTGATTTTAACGATTTTTAAAAACATTTTACAATTCAATTTTTTAGGTAACTTTACAAATATATTTGATTTATTTTGGTATTTTCTACATATAATATCGCATTAAACATTATCAGACACTTTTAGCCGAATACAAAAAAATCACAGTTGTAATACTGCAAGAAAAAAGAAAAAAAGAAAAAAAATTGCAACGAGTCAAAGGGAGCCGAAAGAATCGACTCTTATTATTGAACGTAACTCAATGATCCGGAAGTCCCGTTATTTCAATTTGAAACCCTTTCACAATAAAAGTCTCTTAACGAGCCCTGTTGAGAACGATCACAGACACGTAGATATAAAAACTAAAATCCAACATATCACTAGTCTAGATAGGGTTATTACTATAGCTTTATAATTCCATACTTTAAAATTAATATACAGTAATGGCAATTAAATAACATTTTAGTATAATTAGTTTAAATAAAAGTCAAAAAAATTGTGGAGTCATTTAATTTAACCAGTGTTAGTACACGATATGACCACCAGGGGGAAATAGAGGCACTAAAATGTCTTAACCATCATCCCCATCAGACTCACCAAATCACATTCACCACAACATCACTGTTACTGTCTTTCTATGTCTCCCTGTCTGTCTGCGTCTCTGTCTGTCACTACCTGTCCATCTGTCTCACTCTCTCTGATTTATTCTCTCTCTCTCTCTCTCTCTCTCTCTCTCTCTCTTTCTCTCTTTTAGTGTAAATCAATTCTCTATCTATCTATCTATCTATCTATCTCTATCTATCTATCTATCTATCTATATCTATCTATCTATCTATCTATCTATCTATCTATCTATCTATCTATCGGTCACTGTGTCTGCCTCTATTTCAATCGCTTTCTCTCTGTCTCACTTTCTTATTTATTTAATCTGTGTCTGTCTGCCCATCTGTCTCACTGTCCTGTTGTGTTATTCTCTCTGTCTGTTTCTCAGATGCATTCTGTTACCTGTCTATCTACCTCTCGTTGTCTTTATCCCTTTCTGTCTCTTTCCATCTACACTGTCTCTCAGTTTGTATGTCTGTTTGTCTGTCTGTCCGTCTGTCTCACTCTTTGTTTGCTGTATAATCTGTCTCTCACAATACATGCAGTTTCTGTCTGTTTGTCTGTCTCACACACTCTTTGATGTATACTCTCTGTCTGTCTCTCACATGTGTTCAATTATCTGTCTATCTATCTCTCACTGTCTGTCTATTTCTGTCTGTCTGTCATTGTCTTTTTATCTGTCTTTCCATCTATCTCACTTTTTCTTTGATTTTTTCTTTGCCTGTCCGTCTATCTCTCAGATGCCTTCAGTTATCTGTCTATCTGCCTCCCACTGTCTCATTCACTATTCTTCTGTCCGCTTGTCTGTCTGTCTATCTTTCAAATGTATGCAGTTTAATCTGTTTATCTGTCTCTCCCTGTGTGTCTCTTTCTATCTATAAATCTGTCTGCACTGATTTATCTCTCAGATGCATTCATTTATCTGTCTATCTGCATTTTACTGTCTCTCAGTCTCTGTCTGTCAATCTGTCTCACTCACTCTTTGAATCATTCTCTCTCTCTCTCTCTCTCTCTCTCTCTCTCTCTCTCTCTCTCTCTCTCTCTCTCTCTCTCTCTCTCTCAGGTGCACTCATTTATCTTTTTAACACCCCTCCCGTCTCTCTCTACTTGTCTGTTCCCTGTTTAGAAAAGTGATGCGTTTCACACTTCGCCTCTCAGACCAAGACTCAGACCTCTCTCTCGCTCTCGCTCTCGCTCTCTCTCTCTCTCTCTCACTCTCTCTCTCTCTCTCTCCCTCTCACACCCGCTCATCCTTCTGTCCATTCTGTTATTAGTGTTTAAGGAGACAACTCTCGTTAGACACCATGTTCACATTCACCCAGGATTTAATGAGAGAGAGACAGAGACAGACAGAAACAGAGAGAGAGAGAGACAGACAGAAACACAGAGAGAGAGACAGACAGACAGAAAAAGAGAGAGAGAGAGACGGGGGGGAGAAAGACACACACACATACACACACACAGAGAGGGAGAGAAAGAAATACACAGAGAGAGGGAGAGAAAGAAAGACAGAGAGAGAGAGAGAGAGGGAGGGACAGAGAAAGAAAGACACAGAGAGAGGGCGAGACCTCTGTATTCGGGCTGAATTTTCATTACAGAATTACAATCAGTGGGAGTGAGACAAGAACAGAACACAACAGAAAAGAACAGAAAATAAAATAAAAGGGAAGAAAAGAAAACAGAAAAATAGAAAATAGCGGAAAAGAGCAGAATAGAACTGGACAGAAAAGAATAGAAAAGAACAGAAAATAGAAGAAAAGAAAAGAGCAATGAATAAGATAAATGAAAAGAACAGAAAAGAAAAGAAAACAGAAGAATAGAAAAAGCAGAAATAATAGAATAGGACAGAAAAGAAAAGAAAACAGAAAACAGAATTCAAAAACTGAAAAGAAAAGAATAGAAAAGAACGGAAAAGAAAACAACAGAAAAGTTGCCATTCTGGGCACACGTGTGTGTGTGTGTGTGTGTGTGTGTGTGTGTGTGTGTGTGTTTGTTAAGCAGAATATAATATGACATACTATATGCGCTCTCAGAGCTGTACCTACGTTCAGTGTGTTACAAATGAGTTTCTCATTTTCAGTCTGAAAAAAGCGACAGAAAAGAAAAAGAGTGTTGACACTAAAGGAAGAGAAGCGATGGCTCTGTGTAATGAAGCCGTAACAGAAACGGTAAAGAAATATTGAATGGGTGGTATAAGCCCCCCCCCATACACACACACACACACACACACACACACACTCCCCCTGTCTGAGTCTTAATAATATAAATAACGAGTGTTAGGAAGATTTTACACCGAAAGCAGCCCCACAAACAAACATTTTCAAACACAAAAAAATCAATGTTTTTTATTATTACTATAATAAAAATATAATACAAATAATTTTATTATAACTATTAATATATTTATAATAAATCAAATGCCTGCTTACAACAGCATGAAAACATTCTGTGATGATAGGACACACACACACACACACATTGAAACTGTCTTAACAACTGAACAGCATCATCATCCATCTGCTAATATTTTCTGTAGAAGATGTGAAAGTCTGGCGTGGTGTGAAATCCGCTGTCTGAGACACTGAGGAGTCTGTGAGATGGAGGTGACGGAGGTGATGCAGTTATTTACTGCAAAAAATAATAAATATCTCCACTGCAATTTATGCAGAATCTCTACAGTGTCATATAATATAAAGGCGGGCGACTTTATTAAAAGATGTGCACTTTATTTTTATTTTATTTCCGGGACTTTTCATTATGAAAAACCAGAAACAGTAACCATGTGCGCCGAGTCTGACATTGTCATAATCATCGTCATAATCATCATCGCAATCGTCATAATCATCATCGTAAACGCCATAATTATCGTTGTAATCGTCATAGTCATTGCCGTAATCATCATCGTAATCGTCATAATCATTGTCGTAATCATCATATTCATCATCATAATTCGTCATAATCATCATCGTAATCATCGTCATAATCATCGCCTTAATCATCGCCTTAATCATCGTCATAATCATCATCATACTCATCGTCATAATCATTTTCACAACCATTGCCGTAATCATCATCATAATTGTCGCCATAATCATTGTTATAATCGTCATAATAATTGCTATAATCATCATTATAATCATTGCCTTAATCATCGTCATAATTGTCGCCATAATCATTGTCATAATCGTCATAATCATTGTCTTAATTATCGTCATAATCTTCGTCACAATCATCGTCACAATCATTGCTATAATAATCGCCATAATCATCATCATAATTGTCGCCATTATCATCGTTATAATCGTCATAATCATTGCTATAATCATCATCATAATCATTGCCTTAATCATCGTCATAATCTTCGTCACAATCATTGACGCAATAAACGTCATAATCATCATCGTAATCGTCATAGTCATCGTACTCATCGCAATAATCATCGCCTTAATCATCGTCACAATCATCACAGTCATCTTCACAATCATCATCATAATTATCGTCATAATCATCGTCATATTTTTGTTATAATCATCGTCATAATCATCCCCGTATCGTCATCATAATCAATGTCATAATCATCGTGATAATCCTGATCTCCAGGACGAATATTGAGAAAACCGCTTTGTAAATGTGTTTTTGTCTGTGCGTTATATCCAGGGTGTATTCTGATCTCGTGGCTGGGGCTGAGCTCCTGATCCACCTGCTCCGAGCCTTACTGAGATAATGAGTGCTGAGAAAACATTGAGTAGTTTAAGAGTGAATGCGTTCTCATTGACATTCCAGGAACGTGAAAACTCTCCTTCTTAAGGGGATTAGAGGTGGGATTGACTCTTATCCTGTGTGAATCTCATCCGGCATCCGATTTTTTAGCGATTGGAAGTTCATGAGGCCATATCTCTGCACTGCCGAGACCTTAACTCTCAACTACTCAAAAGTTGCAATAGACGAGAGCGTCACAATGCTTGCTATGACTATGTAACCACCGAACTCCCGCCACTAGAGTGCAGTAGATCGAGGGAAACCATAATGCTGATTTGGCCCCCAGTGATAATGAGTTTCACACGCATAATCTAGATGGTGGTTTTTATCGTCGGGTGTCCACAAACTTTTGCCCTTATACTGTAATCGAAAATATTATAATGTAGGTTACATTTTCCAGGGTTTGACAGTGTTTTGAGCATGGCCACACACACACACTCACATACACACACCAGATTTTTCACAGAGAGGTTCACACTTCTTCTTGTACATTCCAAACACCCTCTGCTCCAGCACTAATCCACTACCTGAGTCTGCTCCCCAAGTGTGTGTGTGTGTGTGTGTGTGTGTGTTGTGTGTGTGTGTTGGACTGGAGAGCCCCCTCCTCCTCCTCCTCCTCCTCCAAGCTCTAAATCACACCCAGTTTGAAGTGTTTGACCCTGGCAGCTGAGGAGGATGTGGTAGATCTAATGAAAAGCTGCAGCTTGATTTAGGGAAGGAGGATAGAAGCTGCTGAGCTCTCAATCCGCTTCAGGAAAGCAAAAACATCTCAGTCAATACCAAAATGTGCTAAAACTCAGGGACAGATATCAGAAATTCAACACACTCCATGTGTTGTGTGGGAAAGCTGAGGCGAGGGGCGGGGCTCCGTCAGGAATGTCGTGGTATGGAATTATGAGTAATGCAGAGCAAGAGGTTTAAACTGTGCATTCTGGATGGTCAGAATTGGTAGTGATCACTTCAGAGATTAGCTCTAACGCTAAAGTTAGTTAGCTTTTTCCATATGTATTTGATTGATTGATTCATTCATTCATCTTCTAGCTCTTTATCCGATCTTCCCTCGGGTCGCGGGGGAACCTGTGCCTATCTCAGGCGCCTTCGGGCATCAAGGCAGGATACACATGTATGGAATGCCAACCCATCACACACACACTCACATTCAGGGACAATTTTCCAAGGTGCCAATCAACCTACCGTGCATGTTTTTGGAGCGGGGAGGAAACCGGAGAACCCGGAGAAAAAACCCCTGAGGCACACGAAGAACATGCAAACTCCACACACACGCTAATCCACTATGCCACTATGTATTTGGAAGTAGATGCATACCCATTTTCTAAAATACTCATCTTTTATTCCCATACTCAGTACTTTTTTTAATTTCAATAAATGCAATTGGAAACTTGAGTCATGAATCTTGATACTCGATTCTCCACAAGCTGTAATAGATGTTATTCTCACTTATCTTCTCATTAACCTACATCAAGGGTCTGAAAAACTCATTGTAACCTTGGCCACATCAGCATTATGGTTTCCCTCGAAGGGTCAGTTGTAACTATAAGACAGTATATAGTGTATGATGAGTGACCACGATGAATACCACAAAAATACCATGATGTGTCACGTATGTAAATATTCATATCATTCTTTAATGTCTGTACCCCACACTTCTGCACACACAGTGCGCTGGGCTTTATAACTTTCTTATGCCTTGTTACTACTTACAGTTTAATATTGTTTATTGTTTAATATTTCATTTCGGCTGTAGTTTGCCATTAGAAACTCTCACCGACGTCTGTACTTATAACAAATAATACTTGAAAGTCATTTTCACCAGAGGATTGGTTTACAGGAGTCTTATATTTATCTCTAGTAAGAAACTTGTATACGTTTATCTCTAATTCTAAATAACAATATGCTTCCACATACATATAACTTTTCTCATATAAGGGAATGTTTCTCTCTATCTCTCTCTCTCTTTGTGTCTTTGTGTTTCTGTCTCATGTTTGGTTTGTGTTTGGATTGCTCTCGCACACATGGACTATTTCACCACTATCTCCTGTCACAAGTGTTCACGTCTTTGCAAACCATTTCTCACAGAAGCTTTTCTAACACAGTTTGTTCTTAAACGCTCCTTAAAAAGGAATCGGTACTGTAATGAAAATCACAGGGCTAGTGTGTATGTGTGTGTGTTTGTATATGTGTGTGTATGTGTGTGTGTGTGTGTGTGTGTGTGTGTGTCTGTGTTAGTCTTATATCTTGGCTTGGAAAATGGAGTGTTTATGAGATTCAGGGGAAAAAATTTTAAATTTGAAAGCTTTCTTTGAGTCCAAATCGTCCAGAAGAGGATAATCCTTCAAGCGTTCAGATCCACGGACTGGATTCCGTCTCTAAACACGGGCTGTCAAATGAAAAGAAATTCTGTTTACATGTCGATGCTTCACACATGCTAAATCGGGATTATGTACGGATAGGGATTATTTACCTTAACATGCAGATGTTGGATTTATAACTGCAAGATAGAAGCTTTGAACATGGAATTGGGAGAAATGAGTTTTGGAACTTTTCATTGGAAGTTCAAATCAAAGCACTACAAACCTGACGCTCTTGAGCTCTTAGCAAGAACATTAACCTTCAACTGGACAGTTGTATAAGAGGATTGTAAATCCCTCTAACACAGTGGTGTGAAACTCATTGTCACTGTAATCCACATCAGCGGTCCCACATTAGTGGTCCCTGAAGGGTCAGGTGTAACTATAAGACAGTATGTAGTGTTTGATGAGCGACGTCACCTCATAACACAAAACACATAGCGCTTTTTCTCCTTGAAGCACAAACATGTATTCACTTTCACATCTTTCTTGGAAGTCCATCTGCATCAGTTTTTCACTTCCTTGGCATTTTGTAGAAATTTCGCAATTATTGGAAAAATCACCCTTGGTAAACGGTGATGTGGGATACACTGCACTCTAGTGGCGGAATGCCATGACTTCGCAGGTAACATAGTCGCATGCATTGTGGAAGATGTAGCTTATTGTCAATGCACGCTTTTAAGCCTTATTTTATACACCTTTTATGCTCTTAGGTGTAACAAAAAATTACATGGAGGATCACATTCAGCCCATGGGCCTTTGACACTCTCGATAATGGAGTCTGCCAAATATCCCGGAACTGTAAATTATGTATGGGGCACGGTGGCTTAGTGGTTAGCACGTTCGCCTCACACTGCCAGGGTCCGGGTTCGATTCCCGTCTCGGCCATGTATGTGGGGAGTTTGCATGTTCTCCCCGTGCCTGAGGGGGTTTTTCTCCAGGTTCTCCGGTTTCCTCCCGGTCCAAAAACATGCACAGTAGGTTGATTGGCACCTTGGAAAATTGTCCCTAGTGTTTGAATGTGTGTGTGAATGTGTGTGTGTGTGTGTCCTGTGATGGGTTGGCATGCCATCCAGGTTGTATCCTGCCTTAATGCCCATAGACGCCTGAGATAGGCACAGGCTCCCCGTGACCCGAGGGTAAGATTGGATATAGCGGTAGAAGATGAATGAATGAATGTAAATTATGTCCTCTGATTCCTTGTAAGGAAAGTGATTATTTATATTTACATTTATTTATCATTATTTCTTTGTTATCTACCAGTCAAAACGTGGGATTTTTATAATATCTTTATAATGAAACATTGCATTTCTATTCTCCAAACTTTTTGCAGATCACGTGACTGGATCACATCACTAATCACTCACACACTAGTTTAGTGTACGAAACTACATCCGAAATCTCCTCCCTCGCCTAATCCCTATATAGTGCATGGCAGTCGAGTTCACTGTATAGGGAGAAGGGAAAGAGAATGATGAATGAGCGAACTGGGACACTGACGTAAATATCCTGCGTCATAGATGACGGACTGTCACGGGACAAATTACCTCGCGTTAACATCTGTGTTTAACTTTCCTTTGCTTTTGTCTATTTTTTTAACGTATGTTCATAATACAGAGAATAGTCTAGAATAATGCCTTAAAGGTACATAAAAAAAAAAAGAAAAAAATATAATAAAACACAATGTTCTCTGTCACATTTATTTATTTATTTATTTATCCAGAAAAAATAACATAAAATACGGACATCAATACATAAATAAACATGTATAGAACGGAATGTGAAGCAAATGTCAAGATGAGAATTATTATATGAAATGGGAAAAAGAGCCTGGAGCATTGATACCTATAAACATGGAATGTGGACTTGCTCCTGGGATCTTTTGTGGACTAATGGAGCAGAACAGCAACATCAGATTAAAACGTCGGTGACGGTCTTGAGAAGAACAGGAGTGGCCCTGATCTACTAAAGGTGCAGCATTTAGTGTACGAGAAGAACAACATCCACAGGAAAGATGTCCTTTAATGTCCAGTGGTGCAGGTTAAACCAAGTTTTTACCCTTTTTGGCACCCTATAAAATATATATCTATTGTTACCCCTTTCTGATAGCTCCACCCCACAACATACATATCAATCGCAACAACCACTGTCAAACTGTATAATAAACAAAAATACAAGTAAACATTGTGTAACAAACACAAACTGATTACATAAAAGAAACCAACAAAAGAAAAATGACTGCACAAAAAATCAAACTCGTACAGTGATGTACACACAAACAACAGCACACCTTCTCCACAACTTGCATGCGTCCTTACGTGCTGCAACAGAACACAACAACCGACCAACAAATACAAACAAAATGACATGCAGTGAATACAACAGAATGACAGAAATTTCTACTAAAAGAAAATAATAATTATGGCAGTTACATGCGGTGTTGCTCACTGGCACCCCCTGTTGGTTGCACCCTAGGCAACCACTTAGTTAATTTTTATATGTACTTTATTGGTCTTGTGAGGGAAATTCTTTTCTTCATATATATCCCAGATTGTTTTGGAAGCTGGGGTCAGTGCGTAGGGTCAGCCATGATACAGCACCCCCTGGAGCACAGAGTGTTAAGGGCCTTGCTCAAGGACCCAAGAGTGGCAGCTTGGAGATATCGGGTCTCGAACCCCCAACCTTCTGATCAGTAGACCATTGCCTAAGACCACTGAGCTACACCCCTCCCACTAGAAATGGTCTTCCTCTGTCCTCTGACTATGAGTCAGTCTCTCTTAAATTAAAATCAGTCTCACTTTGATATAAATGTGTCTGCCAAATATGTAAATGTAAAATTCAGTCTTTAAATGCTGTTGTGTATTCAGGAAGTTTAGCCTTGCAGTAACATAAAAATATTACAAGAGACACAAAGAAGCTCAAAATCCTCATAAGCTTTGTATATGTGTATGTTTACAAGCCAGGTTATATAACACAACTGCTGTATCTTCTTTAGTGCTGTTAAATGTCTATGAGATTAAACTAATAACCTTAGCATGGAGAAGATATCTGCTCTGCTTAATCTACGAGGCTGAAGCTGGTGGAGGTGGATATGCTAAAACAAAACAGGATTTATTTATACAAGCTGACATTTTTCTTATAGCCCACAGACATCCATTTCATTTCAACATTGATGGCGTGTGTTCGTGTGTGTGTGTGGTTAGTTGTGTAGAAAAGGGGTCTCCAACATTTTGTACACCACAGACCAGTTTTGTTTTGAAATACTTTCTAGTAGTGTATGTGTGTGTGTGTGTGTTGGGATTGTATTATATATATATATATATATATATATATATATATATATATATATATATATATATATATATATATATATCGATATATATGGTTTTTGAGAGCCATGTGCGTGAATGGTGTGAAGTCAACAGATATATTGTTTACTGTCAATAAAATATTTAATCACAATATTTAATAAATAATATTTAATTAACTCTTGAGTTAGCTCATTAATCGCACATTTTCTGTTCTAAATTAATTTTAATACTATTTATTACTATAACTAATAGATGTTATAAATAGATGTTATACTAGGTGTTACAAACAGAAAGAGTACATTCACAATCTTTCTTCAAAATGATTCATTATTTGATTTTTATTTCACTCTGGAAATGATTCTTTTGATATTCTTTTAATTTCGATATAGTTTTCATATAGTTTAATATAGTTTTTTAATAATTTCTACAACGTTTCATAGTTAAATACGGTACGTGGCTCCTTTGAGAATTATGTTCCAGTTCTGGTTGCTTTCCATATAAACTGGTGATAGGTTTAGGTTCCATACAGTAATATACAGGAATATAGTGAGGAGATCATGTTGTGAATGTGCAGCTAGTAGGTGTAATTGGGGAAAATTTAGGGAGTGTGAGTGGATGCACATTGTTGGTGTTTTTTTGATAATAAAACACATCTATTACCTCTTTTATATTCCATCCTAACATTACAAGCGATAAACGCGGCTGAGGAAAGATCACTAATGAAATTATCTGAGAAGGACATGGACTTACGTTTCTTTGTCATTTGGGTTTTTTATTTGTCCATATATATATATATATATACACAAAGACCTCAAACACAGTAAAAAACAGTATGATGATGAGATGATCAGTCATGGTAAAACTTGGTGAATGGTGTAAACATTTCAAAAGATTGATGACAGTGATGATTCCTGTTACGATTCCAGTCATGGTGATTCCCAGAACACTGCAATCATTCCTCCACCTATTTCGACCTTTAAAAAAACTTCCCCTGTGGTCAGTATTTCCCAGAGCAAAAAATAAATAAAATGATTGTGAAGTTACGTTCATGCCTATGTTATAAGAACAGATCACAAAGGCTTACATATGATCCCTTCTCTCACTTTCTCACTATAATGTTTTTTAATGTTACACAGCTTCAGGAGATGGGAGAACGATCGATCGCTCAGACGGTGAGGGGAATGCATTAGGGCACTTCCTGTCAGCCTTTCTCTTGTGTGGAATTCTGGGTAGTGATCTTTAATGCATACAATTATTACGAGTATCTTAATGCAACCTTTTTCCATTATCATTTGGACGCGACTCATCTCGCCATCACTTATGGTCGGCTCTCTGATAACGGCTGTCAGGTATGACTGAGTTGTCCAGACATGTCTCGTCCTCAGGATTTCGAACTATAAAGGAAATAAAAGTTTCAGAAGGTTCATCGTTAGGGAAACAACGTTAATTTCAAATGTCATGTCAAATATTTTGAAACATCGCTCCCTGTAGGATTAATACTTGTGTTTATTTAGCACATAATTGCATAAAATTAATAGTTTTAATTTGTTAATAGAAAAAACAATTGTGCAATCAATGAATTTTTTTCATATAAATATCAGAAACACTGCCTGCCTGTATTGTAGGTGATGAAAAGAAAACGACGTCGTCTTGAATTTCAGCTTCACAGAACCATGTTAGCATTTTTAACTTCTCTGTTTCTGCACGGCCGAAAGAAACAAAGAGTCAGTAAATTCTGCCAAATGTTCTTGAGCAGATGGCGACGTTACGCATCGTGTGCTGTCGCAGAGCCAAACCGCCGTTCCAGACTGTTCCGCTTTAACGCACCTGAACTCCAGACGTGACGCGGCGGTCTTGCTTCGCCTGATCAGGTGTATTAGATTAGAGAAATCATTTCTGCAGGGAGACAGAATCTCACTTTAGCAGAACAGCATATTTATTTATTTTACGCACCACAGGCTGTTTTCACAATAAGGGGTGTTGTTCTCATTTTCAGCTCTTAAAAAAGTGCTTTTAATATTATTAGCAAGAATTGGATGAATGAATACAGTGGGTGTGTTTCTTTAATAACAATATAATGTCCTGACCTACATTTTTCAAGAATATCAGTTTTCAGGACATGAAACCTTATTATTTTGGTAGGGGAAATGATTGTTGCTAAATAATACATCAAGGTGGGGATGCTAGCTCATTCATATTCAGCACAAAAAAAACTCATCAGGGTACTGTAGCTCTTTTTTTTCACTGGAAAAGATCTCCTATTCACTACATTGTGAGCCTCACTGACGTTCATGTTACAGGTATAAAATGGATGCTAGTGTGCAGGCAGCAGAAAAAAACGCTAGTAAGTGTATCATATTACTGATAGGTGCACATAGGTCCAGAGATGGCAGACAATCGTGTTAGTGCATGGAACAGTGTGGCGTGATGACATTTCTGCCGGATGAAGGCATAAAACATGACACAGAACCTTAAGTACTGTGATGAGAGGCTCAGCTGCAATGAGACATGTGAATGATGGGAAGTCAATACTTCTGTACAATACAGATCTAATTCTTCTGGAAGGAAGAAGTTAAGTTATTATTTTATTAAGTTAAGTTGCCATCTGTCCTCCAGGGGGCGCTAACCCCATCATGGCTGACCCCAGCCTCCAACAAGGAAGTGAAGAAAGAATTTCACTATGCTCTAATGTATATGTGACAAATGATGTATATATATATATATATATATATTAGGGCTGCTAATAGATACAAATATTTGATCACGGTTAATGGCACAATTGCCATGAGTTCGTGATTAATCGCACGTTTTCAATATACCATAAATGAATACTTTCCTCTAATACTGTAACTAACTGTAACAGATGTTATAATTATATAAATTTCACTCAAAATCTCTCCCTTTTATAAAATGATTTTAGTATTTAATATTTATTTTACTCAGGTAATGATTCTATTAATATTAATTTCTTGTTAATTTCAATGTTAATTTTTTTTAGTGAACGTTTTAATTGTTAAATACGGTACGTGGCTCCTTTAAGAATTATGTTCCGGTTTTGGTTTCCATATAAACTGGTGATACATTTAGGTTCATTTAGGTAATGTACAGTAATATAGTGAGGAGCTCATACATGTTGTGAATATATATATATATAAACTGTATTGGAACACAGGAAGTCCATTATGTTAGTGAGATATTAGTGAAATATTTTCTGTAATATTTATTATGTATAATATTAATACCTCCTGAACTGTTTTTTTATGCTCCACTCATTATAAAGGATAAGTAAAAAGATGAATGAGCTCAAATAAGAAATAAGGTCCAACTGTGCTTGAGTTTTCTTTTGGAAAGGAAACAAGGCCACTGTGTGCATCATATATTTTTGGTGTTATACTTTACACATAGACTATTCTTGAGCCTATTTTACCAATACAATAAAGTCACATGTTTGCGATGATATAAAAAAAAGCTACTGGTGACGTAGATCCATGTCCCTACTTGACCTGATCCTAGATCAGTTATTGAGGTCTAAGCAAGCTTATCTGTACAGCATTCTTGTATAGAGCATTTCACAATGATCCTATTTATTCAGGTCTTATTTAACTGACCGCTACCAGTTTGTAGACTTAAATGGTGATTATTCTGAGCATTCCCAGGTACAGTATGGTGTGCCACAGGGCTCGGTATTAGGCCCATTGCTCTTTTCTATTTACATGCTTCCTCTGGGCAACTTAATTCGTAAATACAATATTAGTTTCCATTGTTACGCTGATGACACACAGTTATATGTCTCAGCTAGACCAAATGAAAAAAATCAGTTAAGTAAAGTTGAGCAGTGTGTGAAAGCCATAAGAGAATGGATGTTAAGTAACTTCCTCCTACTTAATCCGGGTAAGACAGAGGTTCTAGTACTCAGACCACATGCAGCTAGGAGTGAAATATCAGACCAAACATTAACTCTAGATGGTCTTTCTATCACACCCAGTACAACTGTAAAAGATCTGGGTGTGATTATAGATTCCAATCTCTCATTCGAAGCTCATGTAGATAATATTACTAAGATAGCATTTTTCCATCTCAGAAATATCGCTAAGATTAGGAATATATTGTCAATTAATGATGCAGAAAAACTAGTCCATGCTTTTATCACATCCAGGCTGGATTACTGTAATGCTTTACTGTCTGGATGTTCAGCACGGTGTATAAATAAACTTCAGTTAGTTCAGAACGCTGCAGCGAGAGTGCTCACTAGAACTAGGAGATATGAGCACATCACCCCTGTCCTATCCACACTGCACTGGCTCCAAGTGAAATTCCGTATAGAATTTAAAATATTACTTTTAACTTATAAAGCACTGAATGGTCTCGCCCCACAGTACCTGACAGAACTATTAGAGCCTTATGTTCCACCACGCCTGCTTCGATCAAAGGATGCAGGCTGTCTGTCAGTACCACGTATTAGGAAAATTACAGCGGGGGGCAGAGCTTTCTCTTACAAAGCCCCAAAGTTATGGAACTCCCTCCCGATTAATGTTCGAGAATCAGACACAGTCTCAGTGTTTAAGTCCAGGGTAAAAACTTTCTTATTTAACCAAGCTTTTAGTGAATAGTCCTACCTTAGATAAAGGAGTAGATCTGGGGGACACATGGATGTTGAGTTTTATAGTGATCTGGTGTGTTTAGTTGCTGTCTGCCTCACTCTCATTAATCACTCAGGTTTGTGGTGGTGAGAGTGACTGTTTGCTTACACATCAGGAAGCTCTCATGTCTGTGTTTCCCTCTGATTCTCCTTTTAGTTATGCTGTTATAGTTAATCCTGCCGGAGTCCACGTCTGCACTCGACACTACATATACACACTCCTATACTGCAACCATGACCGTTACTAACCACTCATTTCATTTCTCTCCTTCTTTCTGTCTCCCTCTCTTTCTTTCTCTCTCTCTCTCTCTCTCTCTCTCTCTCTCTCTCCCCGTTGAGTTACATGTCCCACTGCTGAGCTGTCAGTGATCCAGACCCCCTCTGCACTCTGTTCCTGTCAGAACCTCCTGGTGACTCCGCCCCCGGTTGATGATGCTTCAAATTCATGAATACACTCCACACTACACAATAAACATCCTCAACCACACACTACACTAACAACCCAAATGAGGATGGGGTTCTCTGTTGAGTCGGGTTCCTCTCAAGGTTTCTTCCTGTTCCCAGGGAGTTTTTCCTTGCCACCGTCGCTTCGGCTTGCTCAACAAGAAACAATTAGGCCAAAACTGATTTTCACTTCTCACACATTAGTATTATGTAAAGCTGCTTTGGGACGATGACACATTGTAAAAAGCGCTTTATAAATAAAATTGAATTGAATTGAATTGAATTTATACACTAATAATTTAAGTGTTGCTGAAAGCCCTAGCAATGCCACTCTGTGGTGCTGGGAACTGATCTAGTATGATCTTCTGACCCAGAGTTCAACACCATAACCACCAAGGTGGAGATTATCGACTACCCTGCCATAATGGACAAATGGTAAAGTGTGACGTGAACAAAATGGAAAGGGTTGAGTGCTAACATGACAGTGTATCTTTTCCAGTAGTAGTTTATTAACTATTACACAAATATTGCACATATGAATTTGTAGAACTCAATCCTGAGGTCCCGTTAGTGATGTGAGTGATTATGTGCATGTGAATTCCATTGAGGTTTTCTATGTTTTCCTCCCAGGATCATTGACTGATTAATTAATGCACTTTAAAGTGCTTTCAGGTGTGAATAAATGGACCGGCTGTCTGTTCTGCATGTATTCTGACCTTTCACCCAGCCTTCTGTTACACAATAGAAGTGGATGCGAATTCAATTACAGTGCAACTATACAGAACAGAGAAATGAAAACAACAGAACAACATGAGCAAAAGAGTGTGGAACAACAACCACGATGACCATACAAAGACAAATGTCTGCTTGTCTGTCTGCCTCTATTTGTCTGTCTGAGGCGTGTCCTGAGAGTCTATTAGAATATAGATTAACATGGCAGAGGTGAACCAGGAATGAATGCCTGGACCTTTTTTCATCTTTTTGTTGGCATGTTTGTTAACGTTAGAAATAAGAAGGGTCTCAAGCGAATTGATTATTTGCTCTCTGAGAACACACATTCACATTCATACACTAGGGACAATTTCCCAAGGTGCCAATCAATCTACCATACATGTTTTTTTGGGGGGAAACTAGAGAACCCGTAGAAAAACCCCATGAAGCACGGGGAGAACATGCAAATTTCACACACACACACACACACACATATTAATGGAACACCCAATCCTGGAGGTGTGAAGCAAATGTGCTAACGGCAAAGCCACAGAGCCCTTGGCCTATACAAATTATTATTATTATTATTATTATTATTATTATTATTATTATTATTATTATTATTATTACAAACCGGATTCCAAAACAGTTGGGACACTATACAAATCGTGAATAAAAACTGAATCCCAAAAAAGTTGGGACAAGTAGCAGTAAGAGGCTGGAAAAAGTAAATTTAAGCATAACGAGGAGCTGAAAGACCAATTAACACAAATTAGGTCAATTGGCAACATGATTGGGTATAAAAAGAGCTTCTCAGAGTGGCAGTGTCTCTCAGAAGCCAAGGTGGGTAGAGGATCACCAATTCCCACAATGTTGCGCAGAAAGATAGTGGAGCAATACCAGAAAGGTGTTACCCAGCGAAAAATTGCAAAGACTTTGCATCTATCATCATCAACTGTGCATAACATCATCCAAAGATTCAGAGAATCTGGAACAATCTCTGTGAGAAAGGGTCAAGGCCGTAAAACCATACTGGATGCCCGTGATCTCCGGGCCCTTAAACGACACTGCACCACAAACAGGAATGCTACTGTAAAGGAAATCACAGAATGGGCTCAGGAATACTTCCAGAAACCATTGTCAGTGAACACAATCCACCGTGCCATCCGCCGTTGCCAGCTGAAACTCTACAGTGCAAAGAAGAAGCCATTTCTAAGCAAGATCCACAAGCTCAGGCGTTTACACTGGGCCAGGGATCATTTAAAATGGAGTGTGGCGAAATGGAAGACTGTTCTGTGGTCAGACGAGTCACGATTCGAAGTTCTTTTTGGAAATCTGGGACGCCATGTCATCCGGACCAAAGAGGACAAGGACAACCCAAGTTGTTATCAACGCTCGGTTCAGAAGCCTGCATCTCTGATGGTATGGGGTTGCATGAGTGCGTGTGGCATGGGCAGCTTGCATGTCTGGAAAGGCACCATCAATGCAGAAAAATATATTCAGGTTCTAGAACAACATATGCTCCCATCCAGACGTCATCTTTTTCAGGGAAGACCCTGCATTTTCCAACAAGATAATGCCAGACCACATTCTGCATCAATCACAGCATCATGGCTGCGTAGGAGAAGGATCCGGGTACTGAAATGGCCAGTCTGCAGTCCAGATCTTTCACCTATAGAGAACATTTGGCGCATCATAAAGAGGAAGGTGCGACAAAGAAGGCCCAAGACGATTGAACAGTTAGAGGCCTGTATTAGACAAGAATGGGAGAGCATTCCTATTTCTAAACTGGAGAAACTGGTCTCCTCTGTCCCCAGACGTCTGTTGAGTGTTGTAAAAAGAAGGGGAGATGCCCTGGGAACTTTTTTGGGATTTGTTGACACCATGAAATTCTGAATCAACATATTTTTCCCTTAAAATGGTACATTTTCTCAGTTTAAACTTTTGTTTCCTGTGTTGTGTTCTATTCTGAATAAAATATTAGAAGTTGGCACCTACACATCATTGCATTCAGTTTTTATTCACGATTTGTATAGTGTCCCAACTTTTTTGGAATCCGGTTTGTATTATTATTATTCATTCATCTTCTACCGCTATATCCGATCTTCCTTCGGGTCACGGGGAGCCTGTGTCTATCTCGGGTGTCTATGGGCATTAAGGCAGGATACACCCTGGATGGAATGCCAACCCATCGTAGGGTACACACACACACACTCACATTCACACACATTTATACACTAGGGACAATTTTCCAAGGTGCCAATCAACATACCATACATGTTTTTGGACCAGGAGGAAACTGGAAAACCCGGAGAAAAAACCCCTGAGGCACGGGGAGAACATGCAAACTCCACACACACACATGGCCGAGACGGGAATCAAACCCGGACCTGGCGGTGTGAGGGGGAACCGGCGGTGTGAGGTGTGAGGCGAACGTGCTAACCACTAAGCCACAGTGGCCCCTTATTATTATTATTATTATTGTTCAGGTTTAAACAGATTTATTGCAATTCTTCATTCAAAGTATACTTTTCATACCATGTAGTTTCTTATAAAGCATTTTACATTGCTGCATTTTATTTATTTATTTATTTTTATGCCAACCAAAATTGTTAGACAAACCCATAAACAGTGGGCGGCATGAGTCTATCAACCAGGCAAACAGGAAGTAAACAGAAAGCCAAGAGGGAGTCACAAATGAGAAAACACGACGCAAAGGAAAAAGATCAAAGTGTCATAGTATTATAACGCTGTAAAAGTTCACAAAAAGCCCGACTGGAAATTCTGTGATTCCCGAGACTGATTGTGTGTATTCAGAAAAGGCTTTTAACAGCGATGCATTCTCTTGCAGGGTTTTTGACAAGATCTTAACGCTCCACTTCTACGATAAGAGTTTTAGACCATACGAACCCACACCCACGTACACACGAAACATCTGGAAGTCTGAGCTGAGAACTGTTTCTCATCGTTGGAGACGGACGACGTATTAGTTTGGTGAACTTCACAATGTGAAAAGGCGTGCTTCTGAATGTGTTGATAAACACGACTGATTCGTTTCTGCTTTGTTAGTGAATCTGAACGCGGCCACATGGCTGCAGACCCTAAAGAGTTTCGGCAAACCGCCGCATTTGTTTACACGCTCTACGCCAGCTGTTTACTATTGCGAGGCTCCTGGATCCTGTGCATTAGCTTGTGCTTTACCCGTCACATCTCGCGTATTTATGCCTGTGGTTGTAATGCCATGTGGGCAGAGTGCATGTGCCTGCATCATAGTGCTACCATGTGCTTTATGGCCATTCAGAGTGGCTTAAATCTTCTTTTTATTTCTTGCAAACATCCGAGTGCACTCAGTTTACACACACACACACACACACACCTAAGACATATGGTGCACACACACACACACACACATGGTATATTGTGAACTGGGAGTTGCCTTTGCCTGTTCAATAGCAGCAGAAGAGAGATGAAATAAAGCTGTAACGTTATTTACAGTGTAAAGAGCGACACCGTCTCGACGGCGCCGTTACCACAAAACATCTCCGTCTACACTTTTCACTTTACCGTCAATAAGAAATCCTTGACGTATATACGGTTATAATAAACCGATTGAAAATCAGCAGTCTAAAGTAAATACACCGGACTTCGGATCAGACGGTTATGAGATCAAATCCGAGCAGCACCAGGATGCTACAGACGGGCCCTTGAGCAAGGCCCTTATCTCTCAACGGCTCAGCTGAAGAAATGAGATTATTATTAAATATAAGAAGACCAAAGTACCATTAAGGAGCACAGAGGAGACGAGGAGGAGATCCTTCTTGTTTGCACTTCAGCCAGAAAAACACCATCTTTTTAGAGAACTCATCTTGTGCGCACAATGATTCAAAACTCGAAATTTTGAGGGAATTAATTATAACTTACATTCATGGCATTTGGCAGACGTCTTTATCCAGAGCGACTTGAGCAGCTGAGGGTTAAGGGCCTTGCTCAATGGCCGAATTAGTCGCAGCTGGGATTTGAACCTGTGACCTTCCGGTCCAGAGCCCAATGTCATAACAACTGAAATACCTCCTCCTTTTCTAAACGAAATAACAAACTTTAATACATCAAAACGATGCTCTATAACAGGGGTCACCAAACATGGTGACATGAGCACCAGGTCGCCCCCAAAGACCACATGAGTCGCCCACAGAACTGCATTTTTCTTTTGTGAATGCAAAGCACTTCTATATAACCTAAACATATCACCAGTTTATATGGAAAACAACCGGAACAGAATTCTTAAAGGAGCCACGTCCCATATTTTACAGTTAAAACCACCACTAAACAAGTAATATTGTAATTAATAAGAAATTAGTATTAAAATAATAATTTCCAGAGTAAAATAAATATTAAATAATCAATAATTGTATTAAAGGGAGAGATTTTGAGAGAAATGTATAGAATTATAACATATGTCACAGTTAGTTACATTATTAGAAACATCAAGAGTATTAATTCATGGTACATTGAAAACGTGCCTTTAATCTGCGATTAATCACGAGATAATCCGCGGCAAAAGTGCGATTAATCGCGATTAAGCATTTTATTCGAATGACAGTTTATTCCGCACTTTGGTCCAGTGCACTTGTGTAACAGATCAGAGTTCTGATATGTTCTAACTTCTTATCAGTGTCATAAATGTTACTGCGGTTAGTCATTCAGTTCAATTGGCATTTATTTGTAGTGCACTACAATTATCCCTAATGAGTGTGTCAATAAGGCCTAGTTGGGCTGACCATAGCCAGTGAGTTCCTAGGAAAAAAGATCCCTAACCATGATACGAACAAGAAACCTTGGGAGAAACCAACCTCAAATGGAAACTCCTCCTCATCGCCCCGAATGTCCATTCATCACAGCTCCATCATTGTTGAGGCGCTTACCTGGAAAACCATCATAGATGACTTTTGATAATAATTACTGTCCAAATCCAAATTCTCACTAACTTCATGGATCTTTAGGCTGAAGAGGAGGAACCATTCTCATCAGCGCTGAGTGTTTCCAGCTGAAGAGAATTCCATCCAGAATTAGTCCGAAGCAGGAAGATCTGATCAGACTCTTTAATCTACAGTATATATAGATTATATTTACACCCTGGCAGGTTCTACCTCAATACGCTCCCTGCAAATGATTCAAAATGCAGCTGCACGACTTGCTTTCAACCTGCCCAAGTTCTCCCACAACCACCACCCCACTGCTGCGTCGCTCCACTGGCTTCCTGTAGCTGCTCTCATACATCAGATTCAAAACACTGATGCTCGCTTGCAAAGCCAAAATCGCATCTGCACCTTCTTACCTCAGAGACCTCATCTCCCCCCGTATTGCACCTCGCTACCTGAGAGCGTCTATCACTGCTCACCTGGTCCCACCTTCTCTCAGGGTAAGAGGTACGTTTAGTTTAAGGCTCTTCTCTGTTCTGGCACTGAGGTGGTGGAATGAAATTCCCCTTGACGTCTGAACAGTGGATTTCTTCATGTGCTGACTGAAGACCTCTCTCAAGATCTCTTCCAGAAATACCTAACTTAGCACTTCTTCCTTCTTTCACTGTCTTGGCATCACAAAAAAAAGGTTGTTTAAGGTTGTTTGATCTTACGTATCTTGTCTGACCTGCCCTACATTTTGACCTGCTAACTATGTATGTAACAAATAAAGACTTGAACTTGAATGGAACAGCAACACTGGTACCTGGTACCACAAGAGAGAGAGAGAGAGAGAGAGAGAGATGGAGAGAAGATTGTTGAAACATGGATGGGTAAGTATTACAGATGTTCATACCATGCATAACTCATTCGTGCACATCTGGTTGTTTCAAAGTGTTGGCCCTGGAGACTCACAATCTCAGTAATAACACCAGGGTATTTTTTTTTTTTTAATCTGGTTACGCTAGAAAGAAAAAAGCTTTATTCTTATTACACAAATTTTACAGCACAGTGAAATTACTTCTCACAGCTTTCTGAACAGAAACTAGTGCCGTACACACCGAGTTACAACCCCATTACACTCCAAATATAGTACCACAATGAGCAGCTTAATACCGGAAATTCCTGTCATTTGCAGTGTCTGAGATGGAGTTATAGAAATGTTATAAACAAACAGTTTAAAATATATGTTTTGGTTTGAAATGATCACAAACCTATTGAAAGTTATCCTCCCCTTTTTCTCCATGCTCCTCCTTTTTCCCTTCTCCGGAGTTTAGCTGGTGGTGCGTAAGTAACACCAGTCTATGGGTTAACACTGTGCTCCATGTGTAGTTAAATGGATTAAAATGAAGCATCAAGGGGAATAATATGCATTTTTATATTGTAAATGTAAGTGTTTGATTCTTGGCTAATAATCCATTTGATTACTAAATGCTTACAAAGAGAAATATACCTTATATAACAAGGGGCAAAGCATAAACAATCAATTTATATACAGTACTGAACAAAAGAAAAAAATAGACATCAAATCAATATTTGGTGTGAGTGACTATTGAAGAACTAGAAGTAGTGGAAGTGATGCACGACCCTGACAGAGCCCTGATCTCATAATGGAGTGTGTGTGGGATTCCATGAAGAGACAGAAGGATGTGAGAACGTTTACATCCACAGAAGATCTGTGTTTATTTCTCCAAGATGGAACAACCAACCAGCCGAGTTCCTTCATAAAATGTGTGTAAGTGTACCTAGAAAAATTACTGCTGTTTTGAAGGTAAATCTTTTCTTCATTCACTGCATTTCATTCATTGATAAAAGTAAATAATTAACACTTCCATTTTTGAAAGCATTCTTTGTTTATAGCATTTTTTCACACCTGACTAAAACTTTTGCACAGTACTGTGTATATATATATATATATATATATATATATATATATATATATATATCCTATATATATATATATATATATATATATATATATATATATATATATATATAATACACTGGAAATCAAACGTGATGATCCTCTGAGGTAATAATCATGAGATTTCTGCATAATGATTCTAAATAGAGAATCAAAGGCAGCATATCAATTCTCTGAAACGTGTCCAAGGTGCTACTGTTTCCAGCTGAGAGGCAACGCAGAAGGGTGCGGCTTAAAGAGACAGAGAGAGAGAGAGAGAGAGAGAGAGAGAGAGAGAGAGAGAGAGAGAGAGAGATGGAGAGAGAGAGAGAGAGAGAGAGAGAGAGAGAGGGAGGGAGGGAGCTGGGGAAGGAAAGAAGTGTTTGAGGTAAGACATGAAGGATCAATACTGTCAGAGAGATAAATATCCAAGGACACGGTATATAGAGAGACAAAAGTGTGTTGGGGAGAGGACTGGAAAAGGAAAGCAGAGTAGAAAGTGAGAATAAAGAGAAAAGCGAAGAAAAAGAAAAATGAAGGTAGAGAAAACAGGGCATGGTGACGACCAGGAGTCTTGTGTTTCTTTCTTTTAAAGAGACAGATTTGTTTTTCCTGTACGGTCCTCTGACTGGGCCCCCGGAGGAGAGAAGTCCAACAAGGCGTTAATGGTGCTGGCAGACAGACATGGATGATCTGAGAGGCTGGAAATCGAGTTTGTAGACGAGTGGATACACACCAGACTGAAGTTTTCCCAGCATTCCCAGCAGATACATCTCATTAGATAATTAGCAATCAGGGAAAATAGCAATATAGTGTTTTTTTCTTCAATCCATCAGTGTCTGAAAGCTTTTAATAACATGATTATAATAATATAATAATAATAATAATAATAACCACTGTAACATCGAATCAAATAAGTCTACAACAAAGTCTAGATAAATAGACACACTGAGAGGCAGATAGATAGATAGATAGATAGATAGATAGAGCAGAGAGACAGAGAGACAGATAGATAGACTAGATAGATGATATATAGATAGATAGATAGATAGATCGATAGATATATAGATAGATAGATAGATAGATAGATAGATAGATAGATAGATAGATAGATAGATAGATAGATAGATAGATAGATAGATAGATAGATAGATAGATAGATAGATAGATAGATAGATAGATAGATAGATTGATAGATAGATAGATAGATCAGATAGATAGATTAGATATGAGATAGATATATAGATAGATAGATCGATAGATAGATATATAGATAGATAGATACATAGATATAGATAGATAGATAACAGATAGATAGATAGATAGATAGATAGATAGATAGATAGATAGATAGATAGATAGATAGATAGATAGATAGATAGACAGACAGACAGACAGATAGATAGATAGATAGATAGATAGATAGATAGATAGATAGATAGATAGATAGATAGATAGACAGGTAGACTAGACAGACAGACAATAATAGAAGATATATAGATAAATAGATAGATATAGATAGATAGATAGATAGATAGATAGATAGATAGATAGATAGATAGATAGATAGATAGATAGATAGATAGATAGACCAATGGATAGATAGATAGATAGATAGATAGATAGATAGATAGATAGATAGATAGATAGATAGATAGATAGATAGATAGATAGATAGATAGATAGATAGATAGATAGATAGATAGATAGATTGATAGATAGATACTAGATAGATAGATAGATAGATAGAGATAGATATAGATAGATAGATAGATAGATACTATAGATAGATATAGATAGATATAGATAGATAGACAGACAGATACAGACAGATAGATAGATATATAGATAGATAGATAGACCAATGGATAGATCGATAGACAGATAGACAGACAGATAGATAGATAGATAGATAGATAGATAGATAGATAGATAGATAGATAGATAGACAGAGCAGACAGATAGAAAGTATAGATAGATATAGATAGACTAGATAGATAGATAGATAGATAGATAGATAGATAGATAGATAGATAGATAGATAGATAGACAAACAGACAGACATAGATAGATAGATAGATAGATAGATAGATAGATAGATAGATAGATAGATAGATAGATAGATAGATAGATAGATAGATAGATAGATAGATAGATAGATAGATAGATAGATAGATAGACAGATAGATAGATAGATAGACAGACAGACAGACAGATAGACAGATAGATAGAAAGATAGATAGACCAATGGATTTGAATATTTTAAAAGGGTCCACGTGCAGTGTTTTGAAATGATCACAGACCTATTGAAAGTAACCTTCGCCATTTTCTCCTCGTTCCTACATTTTTCAGTTTAGCGGGTGTTAAATTCTTTATGCATTTTTGTGTTTGAATTACCGGAATTACATGAGGAATTGTTTAATCCTTGCATTAAATGTAAGCGTTTGATTGGTAGCTAATAAACCATTTGATTACTAAATGCATGGCAAGAGAAACAAACCTTATATAACAGGGTGCAAAGAAGGTCTTTTTTCGTTTGAAACAAATCTAAAAAAATAAAAATAACGCATCAAATGTGATAAAATGTGACGCACTTGTGAAGGATGTGTTATAATCTTCCTCTGGTTGCTCGAGCGGTGTGAGAAATAAAAGATGTGCTTCCATAAATAACTCTCGCACCAACGCTGCCAGTCTCACATCCTCTAACAGATCGGCGCTTCAGATTCCTTTCGGCTAGCTTCCCAGCGCCCGTTAAATCAATACACACAAATGTAATTATTTGTATGATTATGCACAGGAAATAGATGTTTTTTTTTATTTATTTTATAAGACGCTTTTATAATGCAGTGTGGGAAATGTGTTGTTGTAACAGGTGCTGCTTGTTTCTTTTAATCAGCTCGTTTCCCCTTGTTAGGATGCAGATGTGAGACGAGTGTGTGAGCGAGCAGATGCGCACTCTCTTTTTGTCCAGTTCTTCCTCTCTTTATCTCTCTTCTCTTGTCCGGACACAGCTGGATCGCCACCTCAAAGCTGTGCAGCACGGACCTTCGCTTTTTTTTCACAACGTCTTAACCTTTCCCTCCATCTGTCTCACATTAGGGCGTCACGCTTTATCGGCTCTTTCCTGTTGCTCGCAATGCATCTCATTCCAATGAATTTAAACGAGCCTGATTTTATTGTTCATTCCAGGGCTGTTTCGCGACCCCACAATCCAGAGTCTCTCTCTCTCTCTCTCCCTGTGAGAGTAAACAACATTTAATTCCGTTACTAATTTGATCGCAGATTTGCCCTCTGTCTTTATTTAATCTAAGCAGGGCGAGTGCCTCCAGGGATCCACCGGTCACCGAAAGGTCAGAAACGTGTAACTGGGCTGCGGCATGCCAGCGGATATGGTTTTAAGCTAGTGACATAAAGTCTGTTAAAATCCGAGAACTGTTTAGAGAGCCACTTTATACATTCATATTCTACTTTAGAAAAATGAGGGCTGTCAAAGTTACTAACAAAATTCACTTTAACAGCACTAATGTTATTAAGGCGTGATTAACGCAGTGTGCATTACTATGTGAGTGATCTACTGCTACTTCACTGCGTTCTGTTGGCGAATGAACGAAACCTGAACAGCAAAGAATGAATGAATAAAAAAACTTCAGTGCATCCACTCACACTTTCTAAATTACGCTTACAAACTGCGAAGAAGTAGAATGGCCTTTATTTGCCACATATACATAATAGCACAGAGAAATTATTTTCTCTGCATATCCCAGCTAGTTGTTGGTAGCTGGGGTCAGAGCGCAGGATCAGCCATAATACCGCACCCCGGGAGCATAAAGGGTTAAGGTTCTTGCTCAAGAACCCAAGGGTGGCAGCTTGGCCAATCTGGGGCTCGAACCCGGATCTTCCGATCAGCAGCCCAGCGCCTTAGACCACTGAGCTACATCCTGAAAAGTATTATTTTATGGTACATTGAAAATGTGCGATTAATCACGAGTTAACTCATGGCAATTGTGTGATTAATCATGATTAAATATTTGAATCGATTTGACAGCCCTAGTAAAAATGCTTGGATCAGTTCGAAGAGCAGTTTTGAGTCAGTGCTGAGTCAGAGGAAGTGGAAGATCTCCCGCTATAAAGCTTTGACCTTAACCATATTGAACACCGTAGGGGATAAATGTGAACGCTGTGACCCTGAAACAAAGAGCACAGCACGCCCCTGCCCTCTCGAACATGTGCTGATTCACGTCACAAACTATAATTATGGACCGTAATTTGTTCAATTAGTAACACAATTACTGCTCACCATTCTTTTAGACTCTTGGCTTAGTCATAAGCTGTATAAGAAGAAGGGGATGCACCAAAAAGCCATACATTTAAATACACGCACCTGTTTTAGGGAAAAACAACAACATTTTTGTTTTTTTATATATGTGTATGGAGGCACGGTGGCTTAGTGTTTAGCACGTTCGCCTCACACACCGCCAGGATCCGGGTTTGATTCCCGTCTCGGCCATGTGTGTGTGGAGTTTGCATGTTCTCCCCGTGCCTCAGGGTTTTTTTCTCCGGGTTCTCCGGTTTCCTCCCGGTCCAAAAATATGCACAGTAGGTTGATTGGCACCTTGGAAAAATTGTCCCTAGTGTATAAATGTGTGTGTGAATGTGAGTGTGTGTGTACCCTACGATGGGTTGGTATTCCATCCAGGGTGTATCCTGCCCTAATACCCATAGACGCCTGAGATAGGCACAGACTCCCCGTGACCCGAGGGAAGATCGGATAAAGCGGTAGAAGATGAATGAAGATGAATGAATGAAGATACAGTATATATATATATATATATATATATATATATATATATAGCTATATCTATATATATATATATATATATATATATATATATATATATATGGTAACTTTTTTTAATAAGTAGTGTTACTTATTTTACCTTTTATATTACCTTCATTTGTCCACTAGGTGGCACTTACTGAAAGTAACATTCTATGGAAAAAAGAAAGAAAAAAAATTCCATCCCTCGAAAAAGTAGGTTCTGCATCAGAATCAAAATTTTGATGGAGGGGGGGATCTTTAATCTTTTAGATTAATCTTGTAATCTTTTAATCTTTAATCTTTCAAAGGTAACTGTAATTGAATTACACATTTTTTTTTCACAGTAACTGTAACGAATTACTGTTACTTTTTTTATTTTTATACAGCGTTATGCAATTTAATTACTAAATAAAAGTAACAGTAACGGTTACATGTAAGTAACGGTAAAGTTACTCCCCAACATTGCATATATTGCATATATATATGTATCATATATATATATATATATATATATATATATATATATATATATATATATATATATATAGTATATCTTGTATACTTTCTCAAGGCTATGAAATATTTAAACAGAAAGCTAAATCTCGGTCTGAAACCTGGTCTGATGTGTTGCACTGGTGTATTATATATCAGCATAATTGATATAATGTGGTTCTTGAACATTTACAAGCCCTAAGCCACACCTTTGTTGGATTTCTTATCTCTTTATAAATAATTACTCGCCTGACCTTTGAGTTATCTCGGTAACACTTGGTTATATGTGGTTCTGTAGGGTTATCGGTCCCTGCCTGCACGATCCCTCTCTGTCATAATCTATTTTTACCCCTAATGAAGCAGCATAACACTTTAAAAAGCAACACGCATCAGATTTCTAGTCACAAGATAAGATTAGACCTAGCGCAGTAAACTTGTAAATATAGCACAGAGTCATTTTTTGTTCGCTGAACATCGCTTTGTCATTGTTTCTTGATTCAAGGTTCGATTTCTGGACGATTACTCCACATCGCCATGAAGGGATTTTGTTCGCACGATTGCCCCACCCTCCCCCACCCAGAGGGCTGTTTCCTGCTTCCCTGTGAAAGTAGCCTAAACACTTTCACAAGAACATTGAGGAAAGTGTGATTTCTGGGAACGCCGAAAAAGGCTCGATCCGAGTGCGAAGGGGTGGAACGAAAAGATTAATGAGGCTACAAGGCTAATAGAACCCATGTGGATTTTCTCATTCGGATGTAAAACGCTTTCTAGTGATAAGCATTCAAGGTCACGCCACAGAGGAAGAGATAGGAAGAGAGAGGAGAGAAATCCGAAATGAAATGACGGTTCACGGTGACGTAAGAAGGAAAAACACTGCAACCTGCTTAAAGCTAAAATAAGCAGCGCTGCATCATCCTCACGCACGAGTGATGAATGAGATCTCGGTGTCAAGACGGCAGCTCGACATTTTCTTCTGGAGGGAAAAGTTCGTCTGAATATGAGTCAAACAGGGCAGGACAGGTGTGTGTGTGTGTGTGTGTGTGTGTGTGTGTGTGTGTCTGTGTGTGTGTGACAGACCATAATGATTCATGGCTTACCAATAGGTATCTGTCCGATATTTTGTATTTGTGTGTACATTTACAACAAATGATTTGCGTATTTTATTGCTTTTAATGCACACAGAGTCAAGAACCAACATACTGTTGTTTTACGCATTTTCGCAGATGCTCAAATTTGGATTTTGGTTAATGTACTCATAAACGCCACGCAAAAATCATTTTTTAATTATTAAACATTAGTTTTACGGATGTTGCAACTCTCAAATCAGGCACCAAAATCCACATCCGGCAATTAAAAGAATCCGTGTAGAAACATATCAAAAGTTCCATTTCGGTGTCCTGATTATTAACTTTTATTATTAATTAATTTTTAAACATTTACAAGAATAATTTGTATTAATGTGCTAATAATAATAAACATATATTTGCATAAAGTCTCCAAATATTTATTTGAATTTGAAATCGATTTTATAGTGCATCCGATAAAAGAACCTGACCTCCCGAGAGCAAAATATGCAAACACAAAACGTAATGATGTATCAAATTAAATTTGATTTCTTTCATGATTTAGATCAAATCAAATTGAAGCAAATGCTTTCCATGGTAGCCGTAATGCGGTTACATTAATTGTATCGTATTAATTGCCAGATCATGTGCAAAGTGAATTGACTGTAATTAATGAGATTCTTTTCTCTAAGAGGATTGATTTTTGTTTTTCTTCCAGAAGATTGGATTGCAGAAAGTTAAAAAGCTGTAATACTGTGAAGTAAAGCGTGCGGTCTAATCACCTGGTTTTAGTTTAATTGGGCGCTTAGGAATTTATCACACGCACTCATTTAGAGCAGGTTTATGACAAGGTTATATTTGATCTATGTGGACTCTAATAGGAGTATGTAAAATAAGAACATAAGTAACATTAATTTGCTATTAATCATTGTTCATCTTTAGTAAGAACTTTATTTTGGTGGGTCACTGATATTTCTGGGGCTCATAAAATGTACTAAAGTGCCCACTTGATACCTCTTTGGCACATAGAATGTAGTTAAGTTCCCTCTAGGGTGTCTCTATTGTCCTTAAATTGTAATAAAATTTGCACTAGGTGACATAAAGGGTACATAAATAGTAAGTCAAAAGTGTAAAATTGTAAAACGGTACATCTGTGGTACATAGACTGCATTAAAGTGCCCACTGGGGGATCTCTTGGTAAATAAATTGCAGTAAAGTGCTCACTGGGGGCCCGCTTGGTAAATAAATTGCAGTAAAATCGCCCACTTGGTAACCCTGTGAAATATAAAATTAGCAAAGTGCCCACTAGGATGTTTCCATGCTAAATAAAATGCAGCAAAGGACCCACCGGTTGCCTCAGTGTTGCTTAAATTGTGCTAAAGTGCACACGGGGTGCCTCTAGGGAACGCAGATTTCAGTAAAGTGCCCATTTTGGTGACTCTGTGGTATGTAAAATTAGTAAAGTGCCCACTAGGAGCTTTCTGTGCTAAATAAAATGCAGGACCCACTGGTTGCCTCTATGTTCCTTAAATTGCACTAAAGTGCCCATGGGGTGCTTCTTTGGAACATAAATTGGGGCAAAATGCCCACGGGGTGCCTCTGTGGTATATAAATTGCAGTAAAGTGCGCAGCAGGTGCTCCTATGGTAAATAAAATGTGGAAAGTCGCCCACTAGAATGAGTATGTGGTAAATATAATGGAGTAAAGTGCCCACTATGGTGGCCCTGTGGTACATGCAATGTAACAAATGGTCCTCTAATTTTTCTTCACATAGAGATAAAATGGATCCCTTGATGAAGAAAAAAATCTGATGACAGTTTCAGGCTTTATTTTATGCAAGACAATAAATGGAAAAGCGAGAAAGGATCGTGTTATATTCTTGATCCTTGTGTGTGAGAACTTTACAAACTTTTCCGTGCTGTCATCTTCACTGACTCGCGGGCACGTCTACAGGATCGGGAACAACGTGGAATCGATCAAACGTGAAGAGAAGTGCGAGCGTGCGACGCAGCGCACGCCTCGCTCCTCCCTTCTCTCTCTCTCTCTCTCTCTCTCTCTCTCTCTCTCTCTCTCTCTCTCTCTCTCTCTCTCTCTCTCTCTCTCTCTCTCTCTCCCGCACGCGCGTCTGTCTGAGTGCCGCTGCGGCTCCTCCCCTCATGTGCTCGAGACGAAACTGCAGCTCGGTCGCACGCACGCTCGCTCGCGCACCTCGCCTTCCTTTCCACGTTCCCCCCTCGCGCGAAACCGGCTCACCGGAGCGCACGAGACCGTGAGCCGCGGAGGAACGCGTGGGGAGGGGGCGAGCGCGCGTCCACGCACCGGCGTTTCGACTTTGTGTGTGTGTGTGTGTGTGTCGTACTGATTTACTCGGTGTGGAAAAAACAAAGCGAAAGTGCTCGTGAGTGTTACAGAAGACGCGCAGGAAGACGCACGCGTGTGTGTGATTTGATGACTGTTTTCCCGCCTGGATGGGACACGTGCAGGATGTGGAGGGAGCTTTCTTGGAGGACTCGGGAGTGACTTTGTCCGGTGAGCTTATGTGGTGGTGGTGACTGATCTGGGTTTCTCCATCACACACACACACACACACACACACACACACACAGCGCACACACAGTGAAGTTTTCTGGCTGGTTTCCTGGCACCATCATGGCAGACATGAACTTCACCACGATTGCGTACGCGTCCGAGAACCAGGCGCTGAATTACACGCGCGGCTGCTCGCTGACCAAAACCGCGTTCCAGTTCTACTACCTCCCGACTGTCTACATCATCGTCTTCATCACCGGCTTCATCGGGAACAGCCTGGCTATATGGATGTTCGTGTGCCACATGCGTCCGTGGAGCAGCATTTCGGTGTACATGTTCAACCTGGCGCTGGCCGACTTCTGCTACGTGCTCTCGCTCCCCTTCCTCATCTTCTACTACTTCAACAAGACTGACTGGATCTTCGGCGACGTCCTGTGCCGCCTGCAGCGCTTCATCTTCCACGTCAACCTCTACGGGAGCATCCTGTTCCTGACGTGCATCAGCGTGCACCGCTATTCCGGCGTGGTGCACCCGCTCAAGTCGCTCGGCAGGCTGAAGAAGAAGAATGCTGTGCGCACCAGCGCCCTGGTGTGGCTGGTGGTGATCGCCGGCATCTCGCCCATTCTTTACTACTCGCGCACTGGGCCCAAGCGCAACGTCACCACGTGCTACGACACCACCACCGAGGACGAGCTCCCGGGCTACTTCGTCTACAGCATGTGCATGACTGTCTTCGGCTTCTGCGTGCCTTTCGTGGTCATCTTCGGCTGCTACGGCTTCATCGTCAAGGCGCTCATTTACAACGACATGGACAACGCGCCGCTGCGCAAGAAGTCCATCCACCTGGTCATCATCGTGCTCGCTGTCTTCGCCGTCTCCTACCTGCCCTTCCACGTCATGAAGAACCTCAACATGCGCGCCCGCCTCTACTTTCAGAGCCCTGAGATGTGCGACTTCAACAACCGCGTCTACGCCACCTACCAGGTCACGCGGGGTTTAGCCAGCCTCAACAGCTGCGTCGATCCCATCCTGTACTTTTTAGCCGGCGACACGTTTCGCCGGCGCCTCTCCAGGGCCACCAAGAAAAATTCCAGGAAGGGCGACGTCGTGCTCCAATCCAAGAGCGAGGAAACGGCTCTCAACAGCCTGCCGGAGTATGCGGAGAACGGAAGCAGGCCGCACTGAGGGTTCTTTTTTCGTTTTGTTTGTGCACTGAATTTTAAAGAAACGCACTTAAAAAAAAACAAAACAACAAACACTATTAAATATCAAGCCCTGAGCCAGTGACTGGACAAGCGGAATACCAGGATTTGTTGTACGTGACTTGGTGTGACGTGGACTGTATATAATAATTGTCAATACTGTAATTACTCTTCTACGCCGTCGTTGTACTGTACTATCCGTATCGTCAGTATTATACAAAGTGCACCTTCGCCGTGGACTAACCGTCCCATTAACCCTATAAATCCACAGCTCATTATTTCGAGTGATTAAAAGAAGACTGTCTGTATTTCCTCCGTGTATGCGAAAGATGAATCGTCATCGCGAGCTAAATATAAATAAATACAAATAATAAGCCATGAGCTCCACAATGCGCTTTTTCCTGCAGGACGATCCGTTCTGTCTGGGTGATAAATAAATCTAGTTTCTGAAGGTGAGGTCTCGCAGGCGCTTTGTTACAGAATCCTCCAGGTCATAAACATTCCCGGGGCGAACGCTGGAAATGAGACCATGCACATCTAGCATCTGTGTTTATTCTGTTGTTATCATTCGAATTATTATTGGTTTTGGCCGAGTTCCAGCAGGCGATCACGTTTCTCCAAAAACCCTTTTTCCTATATCAACGTGATCGCATCGATTCCGATGAAAAACACTACCGGCAAAAAACAAGGGCGATGTTCCTGTTTAGACGTGAAATCGGAAGCAAAATCGACCCGAAAACCCTGTTTGGTTCGGCGTGATGCTGTGAATATGCAAAGTGGAAATAAACTCCACCAAAGTACCAAATGTAGACAGAAAATCAGTGCGCGGAATAAAATAGCTGTAGACCTATAAAATTGTGTGAAGTATTAAAGGCGTAAATACGATCAATAAAAATATTAAACACAATAAACATAATATGATCCTGATGTTCGACGACGCCCAGTGAAATGACCCTCGTTTCCGTTTATCAGCTTCCTGAGAAGAGGGGCGAGGGGAAAAAACCCCGCCCCCCTTATTAGTGTAATAGAATCTGTATAGTCCTCATTTGCATAGAAAGCCCTGATAGGCTGTTAGATTTGATGATGTAATAACACGCACCTGTGATGTATTCAGTACTTGCGCTGGTGAAGTTTTTTATAGTGATGCTGTTACGACGTTTGCACCGGATTACCTGAAGAGTCATTAAATTGTTAATAAAACTTCTGATTAGATGTTTTTTTGGATGAAAGGTATGAAATCGAGGTCAGGCTTCGACTTAAAGACGTTTTATTTTTTATTTGTATTTTTTATAATGATAAAGGTGTTTTTAGTGCATTTTAAAAGATTTCTGGGCAGGACATTGTCAGTTCTTGGTGGAGCTGCATCACTTCATCTTCAGGGTTCTAGTTTGGGTTCCTCTTAGGTTCTTAGTATTCCTCACACATCCAGTAGATGTGAATGAGAATGTTAGTGATAGGGTTCTACTGTAGTTTGGGTTCCTTTAAAGGTTTTCCAGGTTCCTTGAGCATTCCAAAAAGCCCGGACGCCGCAAATGAATGTGGCGCAGGACGGGATTTAATAGTGAAGTGGGCAGGAATATATTGCACATATGTGTGCGGTTTGTGAGAGAACACAGTTATTCACGGGTTATTCATATATGTATATATATATATATATATATATATATATATATATATATATATATATAATACTAAGAACAAATAAACTATTTAGAATCTTCTGCAAAAAGCGACAATGCCAAGTAAAATGAAATGAAATGATATACAGGAACAAGGTCGGGAGCGACTTAAATGTTGCCTGCTGGAGAATATAACATTTATATAAAATGTAAATAAATGATGGCGGGAACAGGACAAAATAGCGTATATTTTTGCGGGAGCGGGAAAAAACTTAAAAATTGCGGGAGGGAGCGGGAGAAAATAACGTATATTTTTGAGCGGGACAAAATAACGTATATTTTTGTGGCAGCGGGACAAAACGTAAATATTGTGGGCGGGAGTGGGACAAAATAACAGATATTTTTGCGGGAACAGGACAAAAAAAAATGTTTTTGCGTGAGCAGGACAGAATAACGTATCTTTTTTGGAAGTGGGACAAAATAACTTAAATAATGTGGGTGGGAACGGGACAAAACAACATATTTTTGCAGGAACGGTACAAAATAACGTATATATTTTTGTGGAAGCAGGACAAAATAAAGTATCTTTTGGCAGAAGTGGGACAAAATAACTTAATAAATATTGTGGGCAGGAAAGGGACAAAATAACAGATATTTTTGCGAAAACGGGACAAAATAACGTATATTTTTTCAGGAGCGGGATGGAAAACTCTGTCCCATGCAGGTCTCTATTTGGAGGTCCGTTTGGTGAACAGCAGTATCTGTAGGGAAGCAGTAAGATTTGTATTAATCCTGGAGCTCACGTAGGCCACAGATCACGATTGCAGAGAGTGTTTTTTTTTAAAGGCCGGGGCTCGTCTTCAAAGTGCGTATTAATATGCAGATTAGCTCGTGGAGGTTTTTCCTCATAAAAGTGAAGCGAAGCGTGAAATTCAGCAGCCCTGCGTTCCTGAGGGCTGTGAGCAAGATTTCCATTATCTTTAACCAAATAATAAAAAAAGCGCTGCATCACAGGCGCGGGGGGGAAAGACGCGTGTCCTTGTGCGCCGCTTTAATTCGATCAGATGCGTTGCATAACGGCAACACGAGCTTCTCTTTGAAATCTGGACCTCTCGTTCCAAAAGCTCTTACAGACAGACGGTCTTTCACAACCAGGATTTGGCAGGGCGTAAGTCATCAGGACGTTTTCTGGATCAGTCGTCTCAAAAGTGGATAGAAATAGTTGGGTGCAAAAGTTTGCGCAGCCTGCATGCAGTTGTGGTGTGGTATAGGTTTCCATTCATCGCTGCAGTTACTAGAATAATGCATTAATAATAATAATAATAATAATAATAATAATTATAGTTGTAGAGTTTACCTTACCAATAGCCCCAGCATGAAAAAAAACAGCAAACAAGTTTTACTTATTTTAGCCTTTTTTGTTCATTTTGTCCAGTGTGGTGTCAGCGCAAGGTAAATATTGAAGGATAAAAAATCATATCATACTGCCCTAGCAAAGCAAATATGTGATGTAATTCATATTTTTTAAGTATGAATCTTTACATTTTTAATAATATTAATGATAATAATAATAATAAGTATTATTATTATTATTATTTAAAGATTTTAGAAAAATATAAAGATACCAGAAAAAATGGTTGGCATATACATATATGCGTGTGTGTGTGTGTGTGTGTGTGTGTGTGTGTGTGTGTGTGTGTGAAATCTGAGCTCATGTCTACTGCAACTGTAGCACCATCAAATCCGCTCTTGCAACATACTGACTTTGGTGCTCAAAAATTTGGCACTTTTTCAAGTTTTGCAGGACGATTTTGCAGTGCCGATGAAATGATGTCATCGCAAAGCAAAGGAAAAAAAGCCCTCTAATGCATTGCGAAATTGCTGCTCCGAGAGCAAATAAGATTTAACGCCTCTGTCACTTCCTGTCTTTCAGCGCTGTAATTTTTTGGCGCTGGTGCTTTTGGGTTTTCCACCAATAGAGTTAGTGTTACACTTCTCACTCCTCCCTGCTTCCCTTCTTTCCCTCTAACAGTGTCATTCTGCCTTTCCTTTCACTCATTCAGGAAGAAAGAACAAAGCCACGAGGGAGAGGCACCTTCGCTTTTCCAAGCCTAGTTTTTGTTTGCAGGATAATGGAGTGGTTACGATGCGAGACATGGTGCCCCACAGGCGTATTGGGAGCCTCAGGATGGCAATGAATTCCCCCTGGTATAAATATCCTTCGCTGTAGAAACCTTGTTGCTTTGGATTTTTGAAGCACTGGGACACAATTCCAGGGTTGGATATCTATACATTGAATCTATGGAGAATTCACAACCAGGTTCACTGTTAGTTCTTAAAAACAATTGAAAAAAAAAACTAGGGCTGTAAGTGTTATTAACGCATTAAAGCAAATTCACTTTAACGGCACTAATGTTATTAAGGCGTGATTAACGTAGTGTGCATTACTATGGGAGTGATCTGCTCCTTCACTCTGCGTTGTGTTGTTGAATTAACGAAACCCGAACAACAAAGAACAAATGAATAAAGAAACTTCAGTGCATCCACTCACGCTTCCTAAATTTCCCCGAATTACACCTACTAGCTGCGCATTCACAACAAGTATGATCTCCTCACTATATTAGTGTATATTACCGTATGGAACTTTATGCAAGCGCATCGCATTCCAAAATCCGTATTACGCAATAAAGCGCATTTTTCTTTTGTGAATGCAATGCACTTCCGTATAACCTAAACATATCACCATAATATGGAAAACAACCGGAACAGAATTCTTAAAGGAGCCACGTCCCATATTTTACAATTAAAACAAGATTGATTTAGTTAACAACGACATACAGTGCAGAATCAGTTCTCCAGCACGCAGGATAATAAATGATGGAAGAAACTCCGAACTCACCACAACACCTGTGACTGAAATTGCACACTTATTGTTTTTAATAGTTTAATAGAAGGTTTTGCGTTCGTGATAATTGTAATAGATATTAATGCGTGTTTGAGTCATTATAATATTAGCTACATTACGGGAGCTGGGAGCTCAGTGGTTAAGGCATTGGGCTCTGAACCAGAAGGTTGCAGGTTCAAAATCCCACCATTGCCACTAGTGGGCCCTTGATTAAGGCCCTTAACCAGCAACTGCTTAGTTGTAAGTCGCTCCGGATAAGGGGCATCTGCCAAATGCTGTAAATGTAAATCTATTACAATCTAATAACATTACGAGTAACATTAGCGTCTTTTCACTGAGTTGAAGAATCTTAGTTCCAAAAATGATAATAAATACACCATGAATAAAATTCTGTATAATTACATTCAAATAGGCAACAAATCTCTAGGGTAATGTTTTTTCACAGTGTATTTACATTTACGGATTTTGACAGATGCATTTATCCACAGCGGCCTACAACTGAAGATAGGCCAGGCCTTAAAGGCCTTGCTCAAGGGCCCCCTAGTGGCAGCTTGGTGGTGGTGGTGGGATTTGAACCTGCAATATTCTGGTCCAAAGGCCAAAGTTTTAACCATGGAGCTACCATATCCCTTCCCTTGACACGGACTCGAGTAATACGAAGTTCCAGAATGCAATGCAGCTTCATGACACAGTATAAGAGCCGCTGTTTTTGGATGTTAAACATAAATTGGATCACGATCAAATTTTAATGATAAAATTTCATTCATTCTTCATTCATTCATCTTCTACCAATTTATCCGATCTTCTCTCGGGTTGCGGGGTGCCTATGCCTCTCTCAGGCGTCTTTGGGCATCAAGGCAGGACACACCCTATATGGAATGCCATACACACACTCAAACACACACACATTTTCCAAGGTGCCAATCAACCCGAGAACCCTGAGAAAACACTTTTTGAAGCAGTCGTTTTTTGGGACGCGACCCACTTCAGGGTATCGCGTGCAATTTGTTATCCCTTTGTTGGCGAGGGTGCATGTTTGCGTTCGAGCGGCAGGTGAACGGCGGATCTTGCCGCTGCTTGTTAAGGCAGAGGGGGGACTCTCGCACATTGGCTGTTTGTGTAGAGCAGGACGGAGCCTCCCACACAAAGCCTGCGTTCATGACACAGGCCTGCTGAGGCATGAACAACACAACAACCTGCCTGCCTGTCTTCTCTCTCTCTCTCTCTCTCTCTCTCTCTCTCTCTCTCTCTCTCTCTCTCAATCACTCACTCTTTCACTTTCTTTCCCCCCGTCCTTTGTCTATTTCCATTTATTGGTCTGTTACACAGAATTTAAAAGTGATGCAAAGAAGAAAATGGAGGGAGGGAATAAGGGAGCCGGAGGGAACAAAACCTTTCAGTGGTGGAAGAATAACGGCGCATCGGGGAAGGCAATCGACTGTGGCGGGAGTTTTTTTTTTTGGGTGAAATACAGTCGCTCTGTGCCAGAGGCTTTATTTTGTCTTCAGGGTAGCAGTCCTTCCTGCCTGACGTTCAGAGGAACGCACGTGAAGTGGTTAGGAAATGTGTTTTCCAACATCAAGTGTATTTATTTATTTACGTACTACTTGTTTACTGACGCATTTTGCTCAAATTAACAGCCCCCCCCATAGATTACCATCCTGTCTTTGGAAAAACACAGGAAGTTCAGAGGAGATAAGCGTGCTTTAGAGAAACAGAAACTGTGGAGTATTTTTTTTTCGACCCGGGTGTGTATGATGATAGATGATATTTAAAAATAAGCCGACTAGCATTACTAATTCCATCAGAACTTTATACAGAACTCTCACTCTGGTTCTCTCGTTCTTCCTGTGTTTCCAGTTTTCCTTCACGTCACTACAACATGCCGAACGGAACGCGGAGGGAATCGTACGTGAAACTCTGCATGGAGAATAAAACCGAGTATACTACAATCCATATAGTAATAATTCATTAATAAATAACTAATCAAACGAGTAAATCATTTATATTCTAGCTTTCAACTCCTTCCCCAACCAAAAAAATAACAAAAAACAATCAAACATTAAATCGTAGATACAGGGACGTTTGCCCTTGTGTATTTCTGTTAAATAAATTGATTTCCAGTGGAAGAACTAAGCTCGCTATATATTACCCACAATCCACTGCACAGTAATATGTTTGTTTTTGCACCTGATTTGAAAAGATAAATAATTTTAAAAAATTAAACCGAAAATGGTTCAGACATTTTTTCTATTTATACAGTATATATATATATATATATATATATATATATATATATATATATATATATATATATATATATATATATATATATATATATATATATATATATAAACTTCGCTCGCATGAATGTACATATTAGGCGGAGTATTAAGGGGATTTTACATTCTAGCACTGTGGGAGACACAGCAATACGGTACTGTAAACATCTCTACATTTGTTTATTAAGGGGAATGTATTTGTTTGAAATTTAATTTATGTATTGGGGTGTATTTAGGTCTTAAACTTATAAAAAATAGCTATTTATAGGCCTGTTTTGCACTCCATCCGTTTTTCTCGTGGCTGAATTGTACACTTAGCATTATCATGAAGGACCATAAGCCAGAGAGCAAGCCGCCGTCCTTCTACGACCTCGAATGCCAAAATTTGACCACAGCTTATGTACAGCAGCCCTTATTATTAATGGAAAGTCCTTTTTTATGCTGCTTTTAACCTTTTGTTCAGGCTGCTGTTGTCATTTCTTTCTTGCTTTTTTCTAGTAGTATTAATGCATGATGTCGGTCTATCGATCAGCTGATGAATAAAAGTACAGAGCATGACCTTCAGTGATGGGTTGCGTTATCTGTGGCCTGTAGACACGGATTAACCCAAGAACATGTGAAGCATTCATTAAAAACATTTATTTTCCTTTTCTGCTTTCATTTGTCTTCCAGATCGATTGCTGAACTCGACATCCGTATGTGAAGGTAATATGTAAAAAAGATATGAATAGGGAAGGAGGAGCTCAGGCTTTAAGATGATCGAAAGGTCATGAGTTCAAATCCCAGTGTTGCTACTGTTGCGCAGTTTTCTAAATTGTATGTCGTTCTGGATATGTTCTGTAAATGAGTAAGAGGAAAAAAATGCTCTCTGTTTAAATTGGGATTTTTAAAAGTTTTCCACATTTTCCGAAGCAAAATATGAAAAAACTAAATATGCAAAAGAAAATATTGTAATATTTTACAACACCTAAAAAAATAAATAGAAAATAAATAATAATAATAGTAATATTTTTTAGTTAAAGATACTCAAATTAAATATATTTAAAATACATTATAATTGGAAAAATATAATATACATATATATAGATATATATATATATATATATATATATCTAATATATATATTATATATATATATATATATATAAATCACTCATTTTTTCTTTTTCTTTTATTTTAATCATTATTAGTAAAATACACAATTCTTGGAAAGAGAGAGATGGTAATAGAGAGGGAGAGATGGTGAGAGAGAGTGGGAGAGAGAGACATAGCAGAGATTGATAGAGATAAAGAGGAAAAACAGACCAAGACCAATAGAGAGACCGGAAAACAGAAAAAAAGAACAAGTGTGTGGAGAGAGAGAGAGAGAGAGAGAGAGAGAGAGAGAGAGATGATGAACAGAGAAATGGAGAGAGTGGAAGAGAGAGCTAAAGAAAGAAATAGCAAGGAGGAGAGAGATTGAGAGAGAAAAAGAGTTAGAAACAAGGAGGGAGAGACAGAGAGACAGACAGGAGGACAAGAAATGAGAGAAGAGAATGAGAGGAAGAGATAGTGAAGGACCGAGGACAAGAGTGTGAGAGAGAGAGAGAGAGAGGAGAGAGAAAGGAGGTGGAGAAAGGTGAACAGAGAATGGGGGAGAGAGAGAGAGGGAGATAGAGAAGACAAACAGAGAACGGAAGGGAGAGATTGAGGGAGGTAGAGGAAGAGAGAGGGGGGACAGAGAAAGATGGCCAGAGAAAGTGAGAGCAAAGGAGACGAGAGAGAGAGAGAAATAAGGTGGGAGAGACAGAGAGAGAGACAAATAGAAAGCCTGAGAGTGAGAGAAAGAGAACGTGAGGAAGAGATAGAGAAGGACAGAGGAAGAGAGAGAGAGTGAGAGAGAGAGAGATAAATCGTGACGTAAAGATCTATAGCATTATCTCTTATCACATCCTGTTATACTGAGTGTTTGTGTTTCTTGTCCTGCCCATGTGCAGCTCCATCAGCGTTTATACACACTGCCTACAAGTCGTGTGTAGGTTTTGCGGTCACATTTGAATTTTGTTGTCATGTTTAATATTTGCTTGAGGTAAGTCCACACACACACACACATACACACACACACACACACACTGTGTTTCTGATTATAGCTGTTAGAAGATCCAGTAGAGTTTATACAACACAAAGCTGACACATGACCGCCCCCTGATCCCCCCCCCTCCAAAAAAAGAAGATCCACTTTTAATCACAAATACAAACTAGTCTGTAATCTTCTTATAAACTTTCCGTCTTATAAACTTCGATAAGATTTATTGGTGTGATGGGATTCAGAGTGAAAGCAGATGTTTCCTTTAAAGAGGAAGAAGAAGGAAAAGTGTGTATGTGTATGTGTGTATATAATATATATATATCTATATATATATATATATATATATATATATATATATATATATATATATATATATATATAGTGTCTATAATGAAAGACACACATAGTTACAGTGGAAATGAGATTAATTGTAAAACTGGATTATTATTTTAATCCTTAATATGATTGTTTTTCATTTACATTTACATCATTTGGCAGACACCCTTATCCAGAGTGACTTACAACTGAGCAATTGAGGGTTAAGGGCCTTACTCAAGGGCCCACAAGTGGCAGCTTGGTTGTGGTGGTGGGATTTGTACCTGAAATCTTCCGAGCCAGGGGCATATGGCTTAACCACTGAGCTCCAACATCCCCTGTTTGTCCCTAGCGATTTCACAGGCGGCATTAAAGTTAAATGATTGTCAATTAGGTCAGGCGAAAGGTCGGAAACCCTTCGCTCTCAAAGAGCCATTTGGAGCAACCAAGAAAACACTGCAAGCCACAAAACCCTTTTGACATTTAAAATGAAATAACACTGCATATAACGTTTTGTTTTACCTTTAATGTTATGTATAAATTAAACTCTAATGTGTTGCATTTATGAAATCAATGAACGACTGCAGAGAAAACTAAATGAAGTTTTTTTATACTTTATAAAATGTCAAATATCAGATGGAGAGTTTCGCTAAAAGAGGAAGCGCAAATGTGATGTTCAGGTTTAAACCTGATAAGGTCATGCATTATTTAATACACTGTAAAGAGGTGAAAAATCCAAACACCTGGATCAGGTGTCAAAACCTATAATGTTGAATTTGTTTTTTCTTCATGTTTCACTGTGAAATCTTCCGGAATTCCCTGCAAAGATAAAAGCGACATAAAGATAAATGTTGACTTTGTGAGGGAATGAGGAAAAGCGAGCAGAGCAGACGATTAGGAGAAACGAGAAGAGAAGATGGAAGAGGTTTTAATGTCAGCTGCCTCATTTAAGGTGTGTGTGTGTGTGTGTGTGTGTGTGTGTGGAGTTTAAAAGCAAACGCAATCGATCACATCTTACTTAACTGCCTCGAACATGTCCTTTCCAAACCAGGGATCCCGATATCCCATAAAAGCAAAGAGAAAGAGAGAAGGAAGAAAATAAAAATGATTAAACCGGGTTTTATATGCTGTCTGTGGTCCTTCCCCAAATCACCTCCACCATATAAATGACCGTTTTACTATAATAAGCTCTCGCTCCACAGAACCCGCAATTTCCACAGAGTAGATTTTTGGCCGGGGACTCGTGCTGTGGGGAGCAGAAACCCGAGCCAAAACCCTCCGACGAAACGATTTCTGCCCCAATCCAGACACAGAGCACGTGCTGAATAAGTCCGAAATACCATTAATACCATGACGACCCTATTAAAAAAAGTCTGCAGATCACATTATTACTGATTAGGACGTTTAAGTAAATGAGGACGGGCATTTTTATTTATTTATTTATTTTTTAAATGCTGACTCATATTGGTCTGTGCTTCTTTTCTTTTCTTCTCTCAGTCTGAGGACGGACAATAAAGCCATGCACTTAGGATTTTACGTCCTCATGAAGGATTGTATTATTTATTCAGTTGAGAAGCTGAAACCTGCTGTATATGGCATATATCACTGGAGGGTCATGCTTTTCACACCTTGGCTTTCAGGGATGTCCTACCTGAGTCATTCTATCTCTTAATACATCTCTTATAAAATAAAAAAAATGAACAAGGTAACGCATCGCCTTTCACTGTAGCCACAGCTGCACCAAACACCGAGATCCTCTTTAGCAGAAGCAGCGATATTAAACACATAAAAAGACTGCACTGCTGTTTTCCTGTGGATTTGACATCAAAGGAAATTGTCTTCTCGGGTCACGGGGAGTCTGTGCCTATCTCAGGCGTCTATGGGCATTAAGGCAGGATACACCCTGGATGGAATGCCAACCCATCGCAGGACACACACACACACTCACATTCACACACACATTCATACACTAGGGACAACCTACCGTGCATGTTATTGGACTGGGGGGGGGACCGGAGAACCCGGAGAAAAAACCCCTGAGGCACTGGGAGAACATGCAAAATCCACACACATATGGCCGAGACGGGAATCGAACCCGGACCCTGGCGGTGTGAGGCGAACGTGCTAACCACTAAGCCACCGTGCCCCTCAAATTCAGCTTTAAAGAAAATTAAATCTGGTTCATCCGTGTCCCACTTTTTGACTCATTCACCTCTGGCAGAAGGATGTGCACAATCAGGACTGAAACCTCACCCCACAAAACTTCTTCACCTTCATCAATAATACCGGGAATCCCACCGTCACCGTCAGCCGCTTCCATTAACACTGACATTACAGTAAACCGCACAGTGTTCATTTCACTTGTGTTACATTAACACAACCAAGGGCTAGTATATTGCAAACCCTGCATCTTTTGCGAAAAACTGCAATGAACTCATGTTATTATTATTTGCACTTTGCAGTTCTTGTCTTCATCGTTATTTATTATTTCATTTTTTTAGCACCCACACACCATGACAAATTCCATGTAAGTGCAATCCATGCAACTTTGGCAATAATCACGATTGTGATTAAGTCCCCTGGCTCCCTCACTAGAACGCCAATGATGTTTTCGGTCACGTGATTACATATGAGTCATTACATAGACACCCCGATCAAGGATAACATTATAACATTACAGCACTGATTATCTCTTCATGATAAACACTGTGTGGGAACTATTAGATAGTGAGTGAACATTTTGTCCTCAACTTTGATAAGTCTGAGCTTAGACGACTGTGACAGAGCATCTCTAAAAACTGCAGAGATGTTCCTGGTCCAAGTAAGGAACAATGGTGAACTGGCTCATTAATGCACGTGGGGACTAAAGGCTGGCAGACAGATGAGCTCCTGCAGCTCCTGCATTGCCAAAGAGGTTCATGCTGTTAACGCTCAGGACTGTTACCAATTGCTGCACTGGTGTCAAAAGTGTTCCTATTTATTCCTCAGGTAGAAGTATAGATACTGAGGTTTAAAAATAATTCTGTAGAAATCTCAACTCAAGGTTTTTACTCAATAAAAGTGTAAAAGTATTGGTTTCCGCGTGGGAATCTATCTATCTATCTATCTCTCTCTCTCTCGCTCTCTCTCTCTCTCTCTCTCTCTCTCTCTCTCTATATATATATATATATATATATATATATGTGTGTGTGTGTGTGTGTGTGTGTGTGTGTGTGTGTGTGTGTGTGTGTGTGTGTGTGTGTGTGTGTGTGTGTGTGTGTGTGTGTGTGTGTGTATATTATATATATATATATATATATATATATATATATATATATATATATATATATAAACCAGGGGAATATCTTGAATAATCTTGACAATGTTACCCACGAAGTCACTAGAGTGCAGTGTATCCCCCATCAGCATTTACTAAAGGGTTTTTCCAACCCTTGAGAAATTTCTATCCTAAAATAGAAGTGAAAAATGGATGGAGATGTAAGGCCAAGAAAGATTTGGGAAAGCGAATACATGTTTGTGTTTCAAGGAGAAAAAGCTATATGTGTTTTGTGTTATAAGGCGACATCGCTCATCAAACACTATATACTGTGTTATAGTTACACCTGGCCCTTCGAGGGAAATCATAATGCTGATGTGGTCCACGGTGACAATCTACTATCTTTCTACTCCTTTGATAAATGAGCCATTAACCAGACCCCAACACTGGTTATGTCCTTGCTGGCGTGTGAGGTGATTTGTGTCGTGTGCAGGTGGCGATGGATCGAGTACAAACCAATAGAGTGTCGGAATGGTATATGTTTATATCTCATCCAACCACAATCCCATTCACTCTATCCGGTTGGAGATGTTTATCTGGATAGGGTTTTTTCTTTTTTTTTGAACCATGACAAACTGGAATGAAAACGAGACGAAATGAAATAGGAGTAAGGAAGATATTTTTTAAAATGTAAGGAGTAGAAAGTACAGATAATTGATTGCGAGTAGACGTAATATCAATGCCTTCAGGTAATACACCACCACAGTTTGTAGTTACTGAAGGTTTATTGCACTTTTCACAATGACCACCACACTGTATAATAAACAAAAATACAAACATAATACAAACATTGCATAACAAACTGTACCGATTACATAAAAGATACCAAAAAAGAAATATAAAATATACCTTGCTGGCTGCACAAGCTCGTACCTCACCCCACATTATGTTGCGCGGAAGACAATAAAAGTTACGAGTAAAAAACAATAAAGTATATTTCTACTTAAGTAAGGTAACAAAGTACTTTGTTACATGGCACCTCTGGTGTATTATAACAATGTGAAATTGTTAATTGTGGAGAATTCCTGATGGATATAAATGGCTGAAGAGCTCATCATGAAGCACTTCATCTTTCACTCAGTTTCCACCTTCACCCAGAGGCATTCCAGTGAGTCAACATTGACAGTGCCATCTGTGGCACAGAGCAGGAAGAGTCTGGACCTGCCTTGTTTCTGTTCCTGGTTTGAAGTCCTGGCATGCTGTATAAATGTCCTTATATTTTTAGCAGCACAAACACACACGCACACACACACACACACACACACACACACACACACACACACACACACACACACACACACACACACACACACACACAGGAGGTGGTTAAATGAACAGAAACAGGTAATTTCACATACAATCATTGTCCATTATTATACTTTTTAAATTGCACTCCATTATACGCTCCTCAGTCGCTCAATATTATATAAACTCCTCAGGCTTCTCGGCTTGAGCCAGACGACTATCAGTCTCTACAGTGTGAGGGTCAATCCATCAGTCTGAGCGCTACGCTGAATAGTGACGTGGGGAAATAAATGAAGTCGTTGTTGCAGGCAAGTGGGAGCCGGATTAGTGTGTGTAATAAATTAACAAACGGCGAAGCAACAATGATAATTTATTTCCTCTCTACATCCATGGCACAAAGGCATGCGACATCCCAACCTTTCCTATGTAGATTTCTCTTTTTTCACATTTTTTACTTAGATTATCAAAGGATCTTCAAACTGCTACACATATGTCTATATTTATTTTTATTTTGCTCGGATTTGTTGATATTTGTTATTAAATGCACACGTACACTTTTCTCATAGCGAGAAACATGTGATTATAATGTGTGTATATTTGATCCCCCATATTTGTGTCCATATTACCTCTGTGTTTCTGGGACGATGGTGGAATGTGTTTTGGAGATGCCTGAGGTTCCATCCAAACAGAGCTGAGATCTTCCACTCCATCCCATGGAAAGTATAATGTACATATCTGTACACATTTATGTATATCCACAGTACACAGTGAAATGAGCCGACGTTTCAATGTAATGACAGTGCTACACAAGACAACATTCACATCATACAACACAGAGCTACAAAACAGAGCTGAGGACTAGACTAAGTCGTCCTCACCATATATATATATATATATATATATATATATATATATATATATATATATATATATATATATATATATATATATTATATATATATATATATATATATATATATATATATATATATATCAAATTATATATATCCTCACCACATAACAATAATACAAATACAAATAAATAAGTAATAAAATGTAAACACAGTGATGTGTAACACAGCGAGCAAAGCAGCAGTAGCAGTGGTGGGACGTGCAAAAGGAGCATGTAAACAGTAGCACTGAAATTGTGACACCAGTATACACAATAAACGTATAAACGTGTATGCCTGTGTCATGCATCCGAATCTATCTTTGTGATAATAGTTGGGAGAACAACCACCCATGAGGCTGGAAAAGTGAGGTACTGAAAACTGTGTATATTTATTGAACTATGTTAGACATTTTCAAGGAAAAGGAATGATGCTTAAAAGGACAGAAAGAAGTAGCATTAGATCTCTGGGATTGAAACAGTTAGTCAAGTAAGCCTAGATTAAACAGTAGAGAGAGAGAGTAGAGTGTTTGTTTTTCAGAATAGAAAATAAATTTTTCTTATTATCATTTGCCAACCCCAAAATTCAGCAGCCGGCGCAACACGCCCACCTGTTACTGTTACTGTTACCACAAAGTTGGAAGCATGATACAAGACAAATATATATGTTTATATGTTTATTGTGTATTTATAAAGCATATGTGTATGTATATATATATATATATATATATATATATATATATATATATGTGTGTGTGTGTGTGTGTAATTTTATGTTTGTGTTACAGCGTTACATTAACAGCGTTACATTAATTTAATTACAAAATAAATGTAATAATAATTCGTTTCAGTTACTGAGAAAAAATATGTGTAATTAATTTCCTTACAAAAATGTGACACGCCCACCTGTGACAGGAGCGGCAGCCGCTGAACATTCTTTTTTTTTTATGTGACCATGACAAATGTTAATAAGCAAAATGTACTTTTTATCTTGAAAAACAAATGCTCTATTCTCACTCTACTGTTTAATCTAGGCTAAAAAAAAAACACATTCATCAGCCGCCGCGACACGCCCACCTGTGACACGCCCACCTGTGACACGCCCACCTGTAATACAAGCGACTTCTCGCCCTCTATTGTGAGAGCACGGGGTGACGCTCAAACACTGCGTCTCTCTGTTTGTCGTAATTAAGCCGAATAGAATGATCTCAGCCGTTATCGCCAACTGAATTAGCTTCTGAAAGCCTCTGCATTTTGGCGGGACGAGAAAAAAAACGTATGATGAAAGGATAAAGAGGGAAGCGAGCGTTTGCATGAACAAGCGTTCAATGGGGGGTTGGGGGGGTCTCTGTACAAAAAGGCCCGTATTGTTGTTTACGCACAGGCCCAGCAGTCATGCAGCTGAAGGATGTGTGCTGCATGACACAGCTACGCGATTGTCATCAATCCGGACATCAAAACGCATCCAGATGGACAAGTAGAGTGTGGACACAGGCTCTTTCACACGTCCGGACAATAAGCGCCTTTCACGCCCGGCATTTCGTACGCATTAATAATACAGCGAGAGCAGGCAAAAGGGGTCACACGGAGTCCCGACAATGTGTGTTACAACACTCCACAGTGAACCGTGACTCGTGTAGGCGGTTTCGCTCCGCACCAGATTCGTGCAGATGTGCACAGGGACCCCGCACAGCTGTGCAACTGGAATGCGTCGACTAGTTTCGAGAGGAGAAATATTTCATGACACCTTTATGAATGTTGTTCAATGTGTTCTGGATTTACGATTTCTCACATTATCATGAATGTCATCATAAAAGCGCTTAGGGCTGCGAAACTGCATAACTCACATTAAACTCAATTCATTAACTCTAGTGGATTTTTTTAATACATAATTGCCCTGTCATTTGTAAAGGTGTTATATCTTCTTGTCCTTATTTAACTACACTAAATCACCTGACACCTCCTCCACCATTATTTAGTTATACAGTAATGTATATGATATATTTAAGTGCTAATAAAGTGTGATATTGGATTATAATAAAAAGTAATTGTCAATGTCACTAATCGATAGAACCGATAACCCTCTCTGGCTCAGGGGCATCATACATTTGTCCCTATATGCCCATGTATTCTGAATAGAGCTTGGTAACGAGTAACATGTAAAGTAACACAGGTTTACTGTATATCACACGTGTCACTCTCGAAGCCCGCGGGCCGAATGTGTCATTTTATGTGGCCCACAAGAGTTTAAAAGGTGTATTATTTTCTTATAATAAAGCTATGCTGCATTTGTTCATGTTCTTTATTAGTTAATGCCGCCATATGTACAAGACATACAGAGGACATATTGTTTCTCTACTCTCTTATCAAGTGTTTACATGAAATGCAGAGAAATTTTCACATTTGGGTAAACAATCAATGCAATATAGAAGGGTTTTGTATGTAGGGAACAGCAGTCAACATATATATATATATATATATATATATATATATATATATATATATATATATATATATATATATATATATATATATATATATATATATATATATATGAATATAGGGTGCATTGACAATAAATTACACAATGCATGCGACAATGTTACCTGCGAAGTGATGGCATCCCGCCACTAGAGTGCAGCGTATTCAACATCGATGTTTACAGAGTGGTGATTTTTACAACAATTGAGATATTTATATCCCTAAATGTCCAGGAAGTTAAAAATCGATGCAGATGAAGAAAGATGTGAAAGCGAATACGTGTTTGTGTTTCGAGGAGATGTGTTTTGTGTTATGAGGCGACGTTGCTCATCAAACACTGTATACTGTCTTATATTACAACTGGTCCTTCGAAGGAAACCATAATGCTGATGTGACCAGCAAGTGACAATCCACTATCTTTCTACTCCTTATATCAGATAAATGAGCCATTAGTGGAGAAATATTCTCTTTTAAGAAATTTTTTTGGAGTAAAGAAGGGCCTCCAGTTCAAAACATGCACCAGCAGACCATCCGCTGTGGTGACTCTGGGAAAATTCATATATCTAATGTGTGTCTTAAATGCTGACAACTCCCCTCAGGATTACCAGTTGAATTTGAGATCTGTTCAGCACTGCAACTCAGCATTAAGATTTTATTAGACATGTAGCAGCTCAGAAGAGAGAATCCTTTACTGCCATTTATCGGTATTTAAAAAAAGCTTGTCCGAATAGTTGCCATTATCGCTGGAGTCCCAGGCGCAAGGCTAGACTAGGATGTAAAGCGTCCTCTGAAAATCTCACACGTGTGCTTTTTCACACACAAGCAACTCAATAAGGCAGTCAATTATGGACATCGAAGACCCGTTCGCCCGCACAAAAAGGTCTTAAAGGTCGTATAGTTGATATAATAACGTTATCGATCAGGGATGAAAGCTTGATGGTAAGAATAATTAAATAATTAATTCGGACCACCACCGTCAGCTCTGAAGCACTTTACCTACTTTCCAGCACCAATAAATAGTTAACGTGAAGTCGTGCAAAGATGACTCTGAGTGCATTTCCTTTCTGCCGTTTTTTTTTACGTGCAGTTTGTCTAAACGGATCAAACGGAGCGATCTTTGATTCGATGTGGAAGCAAAGTGGTCTTCCAGTATCGATCATATTCGCTGTTATGATATTGTAAAGAAACTAAAGAAAGGGGGGGGTGAAAAATAAAGCGCTCATGGAAAGTCAGGACGGATTGGCAAGGTGCGCTGTAGTGGAAACAAATAGTGTTTTGATGTTTACAGCAAAACCACTTAACATGGGACCATTAGCACAGAGACAGGCCGATGAGTGTAAATTACATTTGGCAGACGCACAGGGACGCTTCTTCCCTTTTACATTAGCTCTAAGAGTAAAGCCAAGGAAGACCATCGCCCATGCAGGAACTGCAGCAAGATTAGATACTTCATCTACAGGAACTTCATCTCATTTATATCTTCCTGAGTTCACCTGCATGGAAACCAGAAGGTAGGGCCGAGGAGAAGCGTTTTTTTTTTTTTACGTTAAAATATAATCAGAAAAATGATTGAACACTGATTGCGAACTCTTAACACACTTATGATGATGCAACACTGGTCCTTCATTTACTACAGCTCATGGCGAGGATCCTCTCTAAACATCACTGAGGTGGGTTGAGGAAACCACAACACGCCATTAAAGAACGCATCAGCTTTCACCCCCCACCGCCCCCAAGCACTATATGATGGTGTTCAGCCTCTGTATTTGGGCTCCTGCTCTGGTCTTTGTAATAGTACATTGGAGTCCTGCAATGTTTACACTATAAAAATCACACAGTGTCAAAAGGATTTGTATTCATTCCTCAGGTAGAAGTATAGATACTAGGTTTAAAAAAACTTGTGTAGAAGTATCAATCCCAACTTTTTACTCAAATAAAAGTGTAAAAGTAATGTAAGGGGGAAAATAAATGGCATTAAGGACAAAGGTTTAGGCCGCGCAGATCGATAATTTATTGAAACGTCTCTCTACAGAACTCCCTACTAATAATCACTTTTAAGAAATAATACTTTTTTTGCCCACGACCCCAACACTAGTTATGTTCATGGAGTGTGAGGTGATTTGTGTCATGTGCAAGTGCGAGGGATCGTGTACAAACCAATTGGGTGTCGGAATGGTGTATGTTTATATCTCATCCAATCACATTCACTCTATCCGGATGATGACAAACTGAAATGCAAATCTTCTTGCCCTACTGTATATGTTAGCTTCTTCCCCTCCTTTTTCCACACCCTAGTACAATATGGGGCGATTTATGATCAGTGCTATTTTTGAAAGTATTTCCTAAATAACACTTTGATTTGTGTCACTTGGGGTTTTGACTTTGCCCCTATGTGTCTCCCACTAGTGATTTTTTATGAGTTCATGGAGAAATAATAATTTGTGTACTTGTTTTCTTTTTTGTTAGTGATTTGTGATCATCGTTGTGCATGGAGTGTCGAGGGATCACGTGTACAAAGCGTGTCCAATGGGGGTGTCGGCTATGGTATATGTTTATGTCTATCGTATGTTTATATCCTCATCTTTGTTGTGAATTTTTGATTTGATTTTACAATCACATTCACTCTATCCGGATGATGACAAACTGAAATGCAAATCTTCTTGCCCTACTGTATATGTTCTTCTTCATATGATGTTATTTGTTATTTGAATAACAATGGCAGAAAGCTGTCTCGCTGTACACACACACACATCATATAACAGGAACAAAATGTGAGGAAATAGATGGAGGAAAAAGGAACGAGTAGCGAGACAAGCACAGCTTTCTGATGAAACGCCTTTGCTGGAGGTCATGTGACTAAGTGTGAGTCTGATAGTACTGGATGTACAAAAGGGTGCAGGGAGAAAAGAGAAACGCAAGTGCAATAGTTTCACGATCATTTTGCCATTGTGCGTTAGTGATTTGACACTGTCCGCACACCAGCACCCGCTTTGTGTTTTGCTCAAGTACTTGCAGTGTTTTTGTCCTTCACTGTGAAGGCGGTATGAGATTGAAACACAGCCAGGGTTATTCTCAGAAGGTACAGAAGGGTCTCGGGATCATTTTACCACCGAAGACTTTCTTTAAAAGAGACCCGTCTGTAGCCTTGAGCACAGAAGAAATCCAGACAACCATTAACTTTGAGAGAATAATATATACTATTATATACACTCCTTTTATGGTTTAAACGGTTTATACATGATAATACTAATACTAAATAATAATAATAATAATAATAATAATAATATTTACATAAAATATTGTTTCATATTTATTTATAATCTATATGATACTGAGAATATTTATATGATATAAAGTGTAAACATTCATGGATGGCTCCAAGGTTTGAATAGGCAATTGAACACACTGAAGGTTGTGAGTTCAAATCCCAGCAGTGGTGTGGACAAAGTACATGTAGTTGACTTAAAGTAAAGATACACTTTGTAAAATATCACTCCATAAAAAGTAAAAGGGCTTTTTAAACTTTCACTCGAGTGAAAACAGAGGCAAATACCGAAGTACAAACACTTATCTTATTTAAGTAGATAGTTGGGGTATCTATACTTTTACTGGAGAAATTAATTTTCAGGCGACTTTTTTGTACCTCTACTCCTCACTTTGTCACGCAATTATCTGTCCTTTCTTCTCTTTACATTTTATAAATAGCCCTCGTTACTCCTATTTCATTTCGGCTTGGATAGGGTGAATGTGATTGTGGTTGGATGAGATATAAACATACACCATTCCGACACTCTATTGGTTTGGATGCTATCCTTCGCAACCTGCAAACAACACAAATCACATCACACTACAGCAAGGACATAACCAGTGATGGGGTCTTTACTCAAAAACAGATTATTTCTTATAAAAGTGATTATTTCTCCACTACCGGCTCATTTATCAAACGGGTGTTTTCTCTTCATCGTCCACAAAAGAAGATACAGTAGGGAGTTCTGTAGAGAGACATTTAAATAAAATAGCGATTGGCACAGCCTTAACTTTTGTCCTTACAGGCATTTTTTCCCTTACATTACTTTTATGCTATAAGTCGTTGTGAAACACTTTTACACAAGTAAAAAGTTCTACATAAGTCTATTAAAACCATAATATCTATACTTCTACCTGAGGAAAGAATGGAAATATTACTGACACCAGTAAGTAAACGTACAAAAGTATTTGCCTTCAAATGCACTTGAGTATCTAAAGTACTGCTTCTTGGCTGGTTCTAATCTAATAATAAAATGATAACGGCTCAAACACAGATATTGATATCTGCTCAAATAATCAAAAAGCCTACTTCCTTGAAAATAATTGCAAAAGATTTTGCAAAAGATATTTGACTTTGAAATGTAATGCTTTAAAATGTATTAATAATGAGATCGGGGGCACGGTGGCTGAGTTTTTAGCATGTTCGCCTCACATGTGTGTGTGCATGTTCTCCCCGTGCCTCAGGGTTTTTTTTTCCGGGTTCTCCGGTTTCCCCCCGGGCCAAAAACATGCACGGTAGGTTGATCGGCACCTTGGAAAAATTGTCCCTAGTGTATGAATGTGTGTGTGAATGTGAGTGTGTGTGCTCTATGATGGGTTGGTATTCCATCCAGGGTGTATCCTGCCTTAATGCCCATAGACGCCTGAGATAGGCACAGGCTCCCCGTGACCCGAGGGAAGATCGGATATAGCGGTAGAAGATGAATGAATGAATGAATGAATGAATAATATAATAATCCTGTTGAGTTTCAAAAGTAATGGAACAGCCTTCATTTTGCTTCAATTGTACAATTCATAGCTAAAAAACATATTTATTTTGTTTTTCTTCGGTAAATGAGCAGATCTGGAGGGAGCACGGATATAATGTGTTTTGGAGATCTGGGATGTTCACTCAGGATTATTGATGGTGGTGTTCATGGCATCTTTTATCCCTTACGTTCACAAAGTCTGTGCTACCTTCTGGCTCTCCTTTTCAGTTAGGAGTTGCTGATTTTGCCCAGAGTTCCTAATTACTCCCCGATCTTTAACTTTTATATAACAATAAGGATAATCCTTCATTCTTTCTCTCTGCTACCCTTTTTCTCCTCTCTCTCTCTCTCTGTTGACTTAAACATGCACCTGAAGTACCAGTAAGCGCGTTTCCATTACCCTTAAAAATGGGCATTTTTAAATAGCGAATTGAAAATATTGATCATTGATTCTATCCCTTTCTTATTCCCGAACCCTGATTCATCTTCCCGTTTCACCTCTGAATGGAGTTGATCTTCAAATCAAGATTCTCGGTGTAGATGAGAAGCTTCCGCGTGAGCAGCCTATAATGTTGAAGAACAATGAGATGGGATTTGGACTTTAATTAATGTCACCAATCTACTACAAAATCTCAGTAGCACAGTTTTTGTGAATTCTGCTACTTAAGCTCAACAGCAGGTACGTTTCCGTTACAAATTTGACCAAAACGTTTGCGATATTTTCTAAATGCCGATAAAAAACTGTTGGGAAATTACAGTGTTTCCATTAACCATATCATGCGACTAAAACTCATGCTCTCGCGATAAGTCTTTCACTAAAATGGAGACAGATATCGTCAGGCTTACTTATATCGCAGCCAATGCATTAGGCATTTTTATTTGTACTCGGAGACGTAGGCGTTTTATACAAGCATTAATGGCGTGCCGATTTCCCTGTACTTGGGAGCGGCCACGTATGCGCTTGTTCTGGGATGCAATAGTGCGCGATTTCACGGAGGACCTGTGGATTCAGAATTTCAGAATTCAGAATGAAAAACAAGTTTCCATTACAGTTTTACGAATTATTCCTTTTTTTCGAATCATCTAAACACCTCATGCCAGCCTAAAAACTTTTGTGCGATATGTGTGTGTTAATGCGAATTTGACGTGTTTTCATTAGGCGTATTTTGAAGGGTTACACGTCTAGGGGTAGAACGGACATTGGGTGGTGAGTCGGAGTTCTTTTCAAGGTTTCTTACTCAGGGACTTTTTCCTTGCGACAGTCGCCATGGCTCTTTCAGGGATAAAATCTAAAAGTCCTGTTTTATAACCAATATATCTCTGTAAAGATGTACATTATTAAAATCTCCCAACAAATAAAACAAAATCTGACTAGAACCAGAAAATCTGAGAATATCACACCAGTCCTTAGGTCCTTACACTGGCTTCTGGTTACAATTAGGATTGTACTTTTACTCGTTTATAAATAGCCTAGGACCTAAATACATTGCATATATGCTCACTGAATACAAACCTAACAGACCAATCAGATCACTAGGATCGATTCAGTATACCAAGGGATCACACAAAACAAAGGGAATCTACCTTTAGCTTTTATGCTACACACAGTAGTAATCAGCTTCCAGATGTGCTAAAACATTTAAATCCAGACTTAAAGGTCATCTGTTCAGTCATGCATTTCCTGAATGAGCACACTGTATGACAACCGAACCAATTGCGTTTTATTTATAATCCTTTTTATTCCTCTTTTTATTCTTTTTAAATAATTTTAAATGTTTTTATTGTTGATTATTATTTTTTTGTAATTATTAGCCATTATTTTATTTACTTGGAATTACCATTGTGTATGAAATGTGCTGTATAAATAACAATGCTTTGCCTTGAATGGGACTGAATGGATCGAGTGTATCAAAAAAACTTTTTTTTCCCCTTCCAAAACTTTTCAGTAAATTTCTGCAAAGACACAATCGTCCTCTCTCATCCATCGTTGTTTCTTTGCATGAACGATTTTCTCTTTGCCGTTTCTCGTGCCCATTTGCAACACTTTACTCCGCCCTAATGTTCGGAACGTCATAAAAACGAGAGGCGTGCGTCTCCCATTTAGACATAAATAACTAAATGCGCATAAGTACGTCAATAAATACCATCCTGGTTTTGCAGTCTGTCTTCATGAAACCCCCGGGACTGAAGCTTGTAACGCATTAAAGTTACAGATGCTTGACACACTGACGCCCGGAGTTTAAAATGCTTGTCGGATTTTGATTCTTTGTTTTGTTTTATGTGCGATGCAGAGGAGTGTTTGGCCTGCCGTTTGTCAGCGCGGAAAAGTGATTTTGACGTTTGTGTGTGAGATGAATCATTTCTGTCTGTCAGGCTGAGCGTAGAGAAAACTGAACGCAGGAGGATCAATATTTAACCTGCTTTATCTTCTTTATCCATATAAGATTTTCCTGTCTAGATAGATAGACAGACAGACAGACATGCAGATAGATAGATAGATAGATAGATAGATAGATAGATAGATAGATAGATAGATAGATAGATAGATAGATAGATAGATAGATAGATAGATAGATAGATAGATAGATAGATAGATAGATGGACAGCATTGTGGTGCTGATCAGCACAGCTTCGTTTCCAGATGCCATTAATGAGAGTTATAAATTATCCAAGAGGACCGACTGCTGAAGGGAACAGGAGACAGACAGCATGGAGGAACAGAGAGAGAGAGAGAGAGAGAGAGAGAGAGAGAGAGAGAGAGAGAGAGAGAGAGAGAGAGAGAGAGAGAGAGAGAGAGAGAGAGATTCGAGAGAGAGAGAGAGAGAGAGAGAGAAGGTACCTGAAGGAATGAAACAGTTAAACAATGCAAGAGATAGAGAAATAAAGAGGGACGGGAAAGAAGGACAACTAGTGATGGGCAGACAGACGGAGAGAGATGGAGAGATTGAGAGGGCGAGAATAAGGGATAAAGGTTAATGAGAGACAGAGCGAAAGAGAAAGGTGAATGAGAATAGAGGAGAAAATTAAGGAGAGAAGGAAGGCCAGAGAGTGATGTGATAAAGGGACAGGCAGAGAGAGATGGAGAGAAAGAGAGGTAAAGAAGAGGGATAGAGTATGATAAGTACAAAAAGAATGAGTGGAGAGAGAGAGAGAGAGAGAGAGAGAGAGAGAGAGAGAGAGAGAGAGAGATATGAAGGAGCATGGAAAGAAAGAGATAGTTGAGTGTGATGAATAGAAAGAGAGGGTGAGAAGATGGGACACAAGGTGTTGAAGGGATAGAAATAGAAAGAGAGAGACAGAGAGGGAGATAGAAGGAGACGGAGAGACAGACAGAGAGAGAGAGAAAAAGAGTCAAGGAAACAGAGGTGCTTTTCATCTCTGTATGATTAATGAGTTATATTAGCCAGTGGCTACGGGTGTTTCTTTATCATTCTCCCACTCCCTCACTCTCGCTCTCTCTCTCTCTCTCTCTCCACCTCTCTCCTTCTCAGACCGCAGATGTTCTTTAAGAAGGTCAGCCAGAAGAGCAGGAAGTTTTAAATGAAACAAAATGCAAAGTGAAGGAGGGGAAAAGAGGGAAAGGGCCTTGAGACTTTTAAATAGAGGGTGTGTATGCACACACACACACACACACACACACACACACACACACACACACACACACACACACACACACATAGATAGATATATCTATATTTTCTCTTTCTGTGTGTGTGTGTGTGTGTGTGTGTGTGTGTGTGTGTGTGTGTGTGTGTGTGTGTGTGTGTGTGTGTTCGTTTATTTCTGCCGTTTTGGTGAACAACAGCGCCCCCTGCAGATAAAAACCTCACCAGAGAACAGCTCTGTCTTACATTTCACAAAAAAGCGTCGACTGAAGATGAAACCGTGAACGCGCATTGCTCGTTCACAAGCTGCTCAATATCTTTAAAACTTGAATTCAATTATTTCATTAGAGTGATTAAACTGAAAAAGAAACCCATCCACAACATTATATCTATCTATCTATCTATCTATCTATCTATCTATCTATCTATCTATCTATCTATCTATCTATCTATCTATCTATCTATCTATCTATCAGCCTGTGTGTATATTAATATATTTATTTAATGTTCTCTTCATAAAGATATTTCATTAATGTTATCTCTTCAGAAAATACTCTTCATTCCCCAGTAGGGGGTGCAACAGTAATGCACAACATTTCACCCTAACTATTAAAAAAGCACACACGCACACACACACACACACACACACACACACACACACACACACACACACACATACAGAGAGATAGAGAGAGAGAGAGTAAAGGGTTATTACACAATAGTATATATCTATGTATCTCACAGATAAGTTTATCTTGTAATGTGTTAGGGAATAAACGACCATTTTAAAGAGCTGTTTGAGATAATATCATTAATCATCATTTTTTATTATTATTACACCACGTTCCTAAACTCAAGAACGGAATTAAGGACACCTCCCCACCCCACCCCAAAGAAAATGATTCCAGATTAAATACCTGGTGAATAATTAAATAATTCCCCTTTTTCTTAAATGACTCTTGAGTCTTCTGGCCACCCTGCGATCTAACAGCCTAATTAACTATCATGTAGGAAAAGCTGCAAAGTGTCACACTGAGCCATTAATTAATCAGGTAAAGGCAACAGTTGTTTTTTTAGACATGTGTGTGTGTGTGTGTGTGTGTGTGTGTGTGTGTGTGTGTGTGTGTGTGTGTGTGTGTGTGTGTGTGTGTGTGTGTGTGTGTGTGTGTGTGTGTCGGGGGGGGTGGGGAGGTGAGGTCATTAGGATTTAACCCCCTCAGAGACGGATCACAACCATTAACACCTTTTATACACATCAAAGCCGGGACGTGGACGAGACACCAACGAGATTGTCATTGATTTCTGACAGTCAGTTAATTTACTGAAGCCATACAGGCTCACATACAGCACACACACACACACACACACACACACACACACACACACACACACACACACACACACACACACACACACAAAACGTCAAGTCAAGGCATGATTTCTTTCCATTTCTTTGACATATTTAGTTACAGTGTGTGTGAATGATTACAACATACAGTATCACATGTCATTCTTCCCTGAACCTTGGAGGGATACGGTTATATAGGACGTCTTTACATTTACAGCATTTGACAAATACAGAGTGACTTAGCAGCAACCAGGCAGGTAAGGGTTAAGAACTTTGCTCAAGGGCCCAAAAGTGCAGCTTGGGATTCTGATTCAATCCCTTGGAACAATGACTGCACACTAGACCTCCTCGCATCACCTACATTTATACCTTACTCTACTAATGCCCTCAAGGGTCCAAGCGTTTCAGTGTAGTGATTCTACGGGCTTGAACCCCTGACCTTCTGATAAGTTACTCAGAGCCTAAGCTACAGAGCTATAACTTACAGAGGCCGCCATGTTTTAGTCTTTATAGCATACCATGTGATACTACAGCAGCGGCATAGAATTTAATCATCGCTAATTAACGGGAATAATGGGAAAAGGAATCTTTATCTGGATTTTCCTGCTAATCTGATTATCTGAACAGCATTTCATTGTGATTTAAATAACTTGTGTATTCAGCGGTCCATTGTAGACTCACTACATTCAGACAAAACAGTGACTAGACATGGAAATATAAAGGTGTGAAGCCATGAAAGCCATACAGAACGGGAATCTAAGACCTCAATCCACACACGCTGTGTATCTGTCTGAGACGGCACGATGCATCTCGCCTGTGCACGATGATGGGAGTCGAACAGATACAGATGTTGGAATGAACAGAAAAAATGGATCAATTTTAAGGTCAGGCGTTATATATTCATTCATTCATTCATCTTCTACCGCTATATCCGATCTTCCCTCGGGGAGCCTGTGCCTATCTCTGGGCATTAAGGCAGGATACACGCTGGATGGAATGCCAACCTATCGCAGGGCACACACACACATACTCACATTCCTACACTAGGGACAATTTTCCAAGGAGCCAATCAACCTACCGTGCATGTTTTTGGACCGGGGGGAAACCGGAGAACCCGGAGAAAAACCCCCTGAGACACGGGGAGTACATGCAAACTCCACACACACATGGGCAAGACGGGAATCGAACCCGGATCCTGGAGGTATTAGGCGAATGTGATAACCACTAAGCCGCCGTGTACCCTGGCCTCCATAGAAGTCCCTTTAAGAAAGGCATGTTACTTCTGAAATTCAAATTCTGATCATATTTGAGCATTCTGGAACATTTGTAAATGTTATTACTAAAAGCCTGTTTCAAGCCGTGTTTCTGGAGGAAGTAAATCACACAGTATTCAAGGCATGTCAGATCTCAACCCTCGAGCTGGGTGTGTCTGCCTGGCTATGGCGAAACTCTGGAAATCATGCCGTGCATATTTGTGCTGATCCGAGCACTCCTAGCTGAGGAGTTCCTGCTCTTGTACGATGAATCTGGTACCAAGAAGTCCAAAGGTTTTAGCGATGTGTCAGGCGTGATGGCGTAACCGGTTCAATTACATATGAAAAAAGGCGTGTCTTGGTAATTAAACGTAATGTTTGATCTGTGAGTGTGCGATGTACAGGAAGTGGAAGTGACTCAGCTTTGAGCCACAAGTTTGAGGCTATTTATAGCTTGTTTGTGCACCTGAGGTTTGGAGGAGAATAATATAGAGATGCAGATACTGAGGGGAAATCCTGGGTGAGAAAACACCGGAACATTTATTACCTACGGTGACTCACGATGATCTGCACATTACTCATTTCAGAGTAAAATCTTTGTCGTATTGGTTTCTGGGATATGATGTGAAGAATCGGTAATGAAAGGGCAATTATGAAGCAAACGTCACAGAAAAATTTAGTTAAAACAATTATGGTGTTTATAAGGTTGTGTGACAGTAATCTACAATTACAGATTATAATTCTGTTATTTTGCAGAGGGTATCGTTTAGTTAGATGGATTTGATTAGGTTAGAGATTATCCTTGGGCTACAATTAACCCTAGATTACATTTACACTTGCCTGGTGCCGTATAAATCCAGAGTGATCTACAGAGCTTTCGTGTATATATTACAATTCATTTGGCATTTGGCAGATGCCCTGATCCAGAGCAATTTATATCTGAGCAATTGATCTTTAAGGGCCCACTAGTGGCAGCTTGGTGGAGGTGGGATTTGAACCTGCAGTCTTGTGGTCCAGAGGACAACGCCTTAACCACTGAGCTCCCACCTCCCTATGTATACACTCATGTATAATCTGCTGTCTACACTTCAGGTTTATGGGCCTTATTCAAGTCCTTAATAGTGGTTGTGGGATTGAAACATTTTTTTTATCATAATGTCTTAGCCACTAGCTAAGCTAATACATACCATAAAAAGAGAGGCCAATGAGTGTAGCGCAAGTTTGATGGGTGTAATCTGGGCCTCATAACATCTTAACAACGAACAAAATAAAACACTAAAAGATTTATTTTAGTTATTCATTGAAATTCTTTGAAAATACATTTACATATACAGCCTTTCGCAGACGCCCTTATCCACGGCGTCATAAAAAAAGTGCTTTAAGTCTCCATCTATGAATAAATTAACACTGGTTAGATCAATTACCAACTCAAGACACAGTGTTTTAAACTCTGGGGAGTTATTTTAAAAATATAATAAAAATATGAAATTACACTGTATACAAATGTATCAAATAATATACATAAAATAATAATATAAATGAAATTATAATGTATGCACAATAAAAGGTATGTTCTAAACAAAGAAATACATGTGATGCAATAACACAAACAAAATGAATTGAATTGAAATAGACCTGTATTGGTCATAAAACCAAATGTTTTTTTTTTCAATTGTGTTTTTCCACTAAACAATGAAAGCAATAAATAAATAAATGAAGAAAACGTTTAACTACTTTGGTACTATTTCCCGAGACTGGCCTGTAATTGTAAAGGTTTAGATAGATCTCCATCTTCAGATAGAGTTTTCATAGTGAACTGTTCAGTTGTATCAGTTCCTTAACTATTATACATACATTCATTTATTATCACTTAAATGTACATTCTATTGCATTTGGTAGAAGAAGTAGATCTCCAAAGCAACTTGTTATTTCACTAGCAGTTGAGGCCAGGGGACCTTGTGTAAGAGCCCAACACTAGGTACTTTTCCATTACCCTTTAAAATGCGCAAATTTAAATAGCGAATTGAAAATACGCCTAATGGAAAAGCGTCAAATTCCCAAAAACTCACATGTATCACAAAAAAGTTGAACGTAAACTTTAATGGAAACAGTTTTTTTTTTCGCATTTCCAGGTCACGTGATATACATGCGATCGGCATCGACCTAAATCAACCTGTCCGTTTTCTTTTGAGTGACATTGCGAGAGGACGAGTTTTAGTCGCATGATATGGTGAATGGAAATGCTGTCATTTCGCAACAGTTTTTTATTGACATTTCGGAAATGTCGCAAATGTTTTACGCAAATTTGTAATAGAAACGTATCTAGTGGCAGCATCCATCCATCCATCCATCTATCCGTCAATCTAATATTTACCCATTTATGGTACTTTTTGGAGGTGAAAAGAAACCTGATATCCAAGAGGAAACATGGTACATGGATGTGTAACTCCATGCAAACTTGACCCGGAGCTCAGAAACCCAAACCCTGGAGCTACGAGACTGATCAGTGTGTGTGTGTGTGTGTGTGTGTGTGTGTGTGTGTGTGTGTGTGTGTTATAGGATATTTGTGCACATTTTTACAAATAAAAAAAAAACACTTTTAAGAAGTCTATCAGATACTATATATGAGAGTTAGTGCTAGGCCTGGTTATTGGATGACAGACATGTTGCACAATTGCATGAAACATCTCTTCACTGACGGTCATTTCTGATGCATCCGCGGCCCGGAGGAGAAATCCTTTCACAACAGCGTGATGACGCAAACGCGCGATTGCGACACGCGCGGACAAGGCGTGGCGGCGCGCGAGCGGAACTCCTCGCGCTGCGCCTTTAAGAAACTCCGCGTGACGTCGCGCGACGTGAGGCGGGGAAGGAGAAAGAGGAGAAGGGGGGCAGGAAGTGTGTGTGTTTCAGGGTGAATCTTAAACCGAGCAGCGTGCAGACTACTACTACTACTACTACAAACACACACACACACTGTTTTTTTTTTTTTTTAATAATTATTAAATATGCATTGAACTGCATATTATATAATAATAATAATAATAATAATAATAATAATAATAATAATAATAATTATTATTATTATTATTATTATAATACAATCTCACCATTTTGGAAAATGCTTCATCATTCAAATTAGGAAGTTCTTGCGTGGATATTTCAGGAAGGCTGATTGCACCCCAGGCCCACTGTTACCTACATTAGTACCGAGGTTTTACGAAAACCTCTGAGGATGTATTGTAATTGTAATTGTAAAATATACATGAAAGCTCTGCAGATCACTCTGGATTTATACGGCACCTGCCAAGTGTAAATGTAATCTAGGGTTAATTGTAGCCCAAGGATAATCTCTAATCTAATAAAATCCATCTAACTGAACTATACCATCTGCGTAATAGCAGAATTATAATCTGTATGACTCTCCACAAGCACACGCCAAAATCTAGTGGAACATCTAAGAAGAGTGAAGGTCGTTATAATTGTGGAATGGACTCTTCAAAAAAGACTGCATGTTCCAAAACGACCAATCACTGATTAGAACCGTCCAAATTGACCAATCACTAATCACCATTTATCCCCAGCATCCACTGATCGTGTTGGTACAAAAAGATCAATTTGATGATCACAAATTGGTCATTTTGGTTCAGTACTGATCGCTAATTGATCATTGTGGATCCTTTTAAAAAAATCCCAGACCACATTTAGTCTGCCTTAATAACTAATCTGAGATGTTTCACTAGATTTTACATTTCTGAATATGCAAAACAATTTTTATTTCACTTTTCTCTGTAAGGATTTGGTGGAAGTGTGTGAGAGCAAAAGGTAAGGCAGTGTACAGTGTTGGTTTGAGACGCACCCTGTGTGTGTGTGTGTGTGTGTGTGTGTGTGTGTGTGTGTGTGTGTGTGTGTGTGTGTGTGTGTGTGTGTGTGTGTGTGTGTGTGTGTGTGTGTGTGTACACCGATGATCACTTCCTCAGAGAGAGAGAGAGAGAGAGAGAGAGAGAGAGACTGTTGGTACATTTCGGTCCGGAGTGAAGGCTGATCATGACAGGTTTCTGATGCTCGGCCCGGATCACCGGACACACGGCACCGCCCGGATCCGACGGTAAAAAGCCTGCGGTAATCGCGGGAGGGAAGGACGGAAAGACGGACGGACGGACGGTCGGTCGGCATTGTAAAGGGGTGGGTGGGGGGGTGGAAAGGAGGAGGCAAAAAAAGAAAAGAAAGACCCAGCAGGGGTGGAGGAGTTTTGAGGCGGCGGTGAAAGAGGGAGCGAGACCATGCGAGAATACAAAGTGGTCGTCCTCGGCTCGGGCGGCGTGGGCAAATCCGCCCTGACCGTCCAGTTCGTCACGGGCTCGTTCATCGAGAAGTACGACCCGACGATAGAGGACTTCTACCGCAAGGAGATCGAGGTGGACTCGTCGCCGTCGGTGCTGGAGATCCTGGACACGGCCGGCACCGAGCAATTCGCCTCCATGCGCGACCTGTACATCAAAAACGGCCAGGGCTTCATCCTAGTCTACAGCCTGGTCAACCAGCAGAGCTTCCAGGACATCAAGCCCATGCGGGACCAGATCATCCGGGTCAAGCGCTACGAGCGGGTCCCGATGATCCTCGTGGGCAACAAGGTGGACCTGGAGGGCGAGCGGGAGGTGTCCTCGGGAGAGGGCAAAGCGCTGGCGGATGAGTGGAACTGCCCCTTCATGGAGACCTCGGCCAAGAACAAGGGTTCGGTGGACGAGCTTTTCGCCGAGATCGTGCGCCAGATGAACTACGCCGCGACGCCCAACGGGGACGAGCAATGCTGCTCCTCCTGTGTCATTCTCTAGAAAACGATTTTTGTTTTTGTTTTCTTTCTTCTTCTTTTTTGCCCTCACTCTTCTCCTCCTCTCCTTGAAAACCCTCTACCCAATTCCTTCTTTTTACGCGACCCGGTCACTCCACGATAACGAACGGAAAGTTTTGCGAAACAACAAGCAAGAGCGCGATTTTATTTATCTCTATAAAGAACCAGTTTTTTTCTGGTGTTAAATGTCATCAGTATTTTTGAGAAGATAGTGAGAGAGAGAAAAAAAGTAAATATAAATATATATGTCTTGCACATGCGCAATACGAGGAAGAAAGGGGGGGGGGGCGTGCATCAGTGTTTACAATGACAGAATACTTGAATGTTCTGGGATTTGACCCAAACAAACCCAGGGTTGTTTTTATTTTTATTTGAAACATTACGCCTCCCTGGTGCCTACCTTCCGTGGGTTGCTCTTATTTCTCCACTTTAAAACAGGCAGGATTTGGTGACTCTTTTGCTCAGCCTGCTTTTCCACCATCACTTCCGGAGATGCGGATTGGTAACGAGTAAGCATCTGGTAACCATGGAAACCAAACCAGTGGGAATTAGTCCATAATTTTTTTTTTGTTCAAAATGTGATGCCCGGAGGGAGTCTAGCAAAGGAGTAGAGGAGGAGAATAATAATAATAAGAAGAATAATAATAAATATATGAAAACCAATCAAACACTTTTGGAGTCAAAGGAAATGGAGGATTTTTTTTTCTTTGTTCTGCTTTGCTGCACCTGACGAAGGATCTGTGCACAAAAAAGGAAAACAAAACTTGGTATTTTATTTCCTGGCAAAGGAAAAACTACTTGACGGAAGTTGTCACGATTCCGGAACTACGCCACAACGGCAACTTTTTTGTCGTCTCGCCCCTTTCCTTGTAACTCAGAGTGCGCGAGGACCATGCTGTGGTGACGCCAGGACGTCGTCGACGCGATGACGACGTTCATGCGTCGAGTGCCTTCCATATTTTTACTTTTGTTGTTGTTTATTTTAGTGCCAACCTAAAAGAGAGCGAGATGCGGCGAAGGAGATGGAGGATGTATGTGTGAGGAAGTTTTATGGGAAAAAAAGTACTTCAGCTGTTACACTTCCTGGGGGTTATAAAGTGTCCATAACTCCTCCTGTCTAACAACATGGCCTCTGGTTATGTCTCACTGTCTGTCAATTGTTTTTTTTTTTTTGTTTTTTTGGTTCCTGAAAACTGGTCTTGACTTTCGGCCAAATATGACAGGTACTGGAGCTTCTCACAGCTCCGTGACTCACGATTTCTGTAAATCCGACTTCCTCTAGACCAGTGTTTTTATTTTCTTTTTGTTTTATTCTATTCTTTTGTTTTTTAACACAAAAAAAGAGAGAAATGTGATGTATCATTTTGAAATTCTGATCCAATTGTACGCTTAAAGATGCAGACCGGCCTTTTCATGGCTGTTCTGAATGTTTAAAAAAGACTTTTAATACAAATTGCATTTTGTAAAAAAAAAAAACGCCCAGTCTTCATCTGTGCTCCTTTTTATCGCTCAGCATTCACGATTCGGGTCTTGAAATGAGGGTATGTCTCAGTCTTTTTTTTTTTTGGGGGGGGTTCATATACATGCATACATGTATATACACACACTGATTAGGCATAACATTATAAGCACCTCCCTAATACTGCAGTAATCCCCATTCAAGAAGTGCAGAAAGGGTTGGAGACATTGGAGGCGAATATCCATACAATTGCGAAAACTGTTTATGTGAGGTTTCGTACTAATAACGACAGGAAGTTCGCAAAAATCCCGTATCCATGTATATAAATCTCTCTGTGGTGATGATTGTGCCTCCGTTGTCCGTTTCTCTTGACTGGATCCTCCCGTTTTAAAAACGATATAATATGGTCGATCCGGATGCTTGCGATACGTAACTGTGTTTTGTGGTTACCGTTTTAAAATGCTGTAAGTAAATGCTGGTCATCTCTGTGTATTATTTCCTTTTAAAGAAGCGAGGTGCATTGTGACTAAATAGCGTGCTCTGATTGACAGCTCTGCTCTCCCAGGAGGGCGGATAGAGGGAAGAAAGCGATAGAGGGTTAGCTGCTACACATGCCTGGGGTCTTGGAGGAGCCGGCATGTCATGTGACCTTCGCACGCTCTCGGGTAAAGAGCAGGAGTCGCATTCAAAGGCCGAGGGAGTGTAGTGGTGTGGAGAAGCTCCGAGAGCTGTCTCACTTGCAGAGTTTGAAAAAACACACCCTCTAGAAACAGAGTCTCAGTGCAAAGTAAAGCTTTGGGAGAGCATTTCTGCAGAGATTTGAGTCGTCCTAGGTTAGAAAAAGGTTGAAATGTTTTGACAATGTTTATTTGTTTGAAATCTTCTGCTTCTACACGGTCGAAAGTGAACCTCATCTTCATTGTGGTGTTGGATTTTAATTGATTTGGTGCTTCCATATTCACATCTTTTACTCTTCTGTATGTATAATCACGTTGTCTGGTGTCACCTGGATGAGTTTCGGTTCCCCACCACTTCGGTTCCTTCCTTGTCGCTACCGTCACCTGTGGCTGTTTTGGGATATATTTATACATGACCACATATATACCAGGATCCTCATTTAGTCGCACATTTGCTCGCTTGTGGAGATTTGTGTGAGATTTATTCACCCACAAGGGTGTTAGTAAAGGCAGTTTGTGATGGAGGAAGCCTGGGGTGCAGGCAGAATCCCTATTCATCTCAAAAGTGTTCAGTGGGTTAGAGGTCATGGCAGGAGACCTGCTACTCCAGTTCATGTCAAACATATCTCCTTATCATTGGGGAATTTTCATGCTGGGACAGGTTTGGGTCTCCTAGTCAACATGATAGGAAAGTGCTTCAAATTCTGAGGTAAAAGTTTGTGTAAATGTCCCAAATTTTGTATTGAACAAACTATTTCGATCCAGAGTCACTTCCAGTGGAAGCTGCTGCAATGTTACAATGCTACCACTCAAGATCTTTCAACCAGTATGTACGTTTCCATTACATATTTGCGTAAAACTTTTGCGATCTTTCCCAAATGTCCATTAGGTGTATTTTCAAATCGTTATTTAAATTTGCGCATTTTGAAGGGTAATGGAAAAGTACCTAGCGTAAAACATGTTTATGAGAAAGTTTCAGTCTGCTCCATCAGATACAAATGTGTGCTTCAAACTCTGAGGTCAAATTTTGTGTAAATGTCCCAAAATTTTATGTTGAACAAACCATTTCGATCCAGAGTCACTTCCTGTGGAAACTTCTGTAATGTTACAATGCTACCACTCAAGGTCTTCCAATCAGTATAAAGCATACGTTTATGGGAAATTTTCTGTCTGCTACATCAGATACAAACATGTGCTTCAAATCCTGAGGTAAAAATGTTATGGAGGAACCACATATTGTCTAGAGTTGGATATCCCAATACTTTTGCCATTGACCATTGCTGGACAAAATTTGTGTAGGAACCACAAAATGTCCCAGAATTTGTTTTGTATTGAACAAACCGAGTCGCTTCCTGTGGAAGCTGCTGCAATGTTACCGCTCTACTGCTTGAGAGCTTCCAATCAGTATACGTTTATGGAGCTGGCTTTGGGAACGTTTCAGTCTGCTACATCAGAAACAAACGTGCTTCAAATCCTGAGGTAAAATGTCATAAAGGAACCACATAATGGCTAGAGTTGGACGTCCTAATACTTTTGTCATTGTCCATTGTTGGACACTGGTAGGACTCTGGGTCATCCTCGGTCGTGCCGGCTGACGGCGATGTGCGTCACGTTTACGCCTTCCTCAACCGCCGGTCTCCCCCGCGATCAAAAAATTCTTTTACAGCGTTTTTGAATTCCGCCTGGGAAAGTAAAGCCACGCTGTGTAAACCCGGCTTTACCCTCTGTGGGTTTTTTCCTCACGTCGTAATTATACTATGTGCGAGTGACTCGCATTCCACAGTCTCAGAGTGCTAGGGCTGGACGAAGACGCTGCTGTTTTTTTTTTTTTTTGTTCTCAGAGCTGCTAGTGTGTGATAGCGGTTGTGAGTATTAAGTAGAGATAAAGCGCTTTCAGCTTGCACATTAAGCTCTGGGAGGTTTGCGTGCGCTAACGTGTCGGCGTGATGGTGATTCACTCCTGCGCATGTTGCATTTGCCTCCTGAGGGTAAAAAGTATGCCGGAGCCAGCATGTCGGTGAGGAAGAAATTGCATGCTGGGTTTTTGTATTATTATTATCAATATCATATTATAAAAGGTGATATGAAGATATGTCCCATAAACCTTGTTTAATTCCTTAACATGTTTTATACACCTAGTGCATGACATGAACTCGTATTTGTGACTTCCTGTCAAGGTATTTACATTTACATTTCACCAGGGAGGGTTTCCTGTCATGTTCCTTTTTTTCTGTGCATCTCTGGGTGAGGGTTGTACTTCCTCGTATTGCTCACTGCTTTATGTACTTGTTCTTCATCTTTCAAAACACTTTGTTCATAAACAGGAAGTGTCAGTGAGCTGTGGATGACTGCGATGTCACAGGTCTGTTGGGTGCCTATGTCATGTGCCTCACATGGTGGAGACGACGGTCCGGGGCTCCATCCTGCTGGCTGTCTGTCTGTCGATCTAAAGATCGATCAATAGATAGATAGATAGATAGATAGATAGATGAATGTGTGTGGCTATAGGATATATATGGATATATCATTTTTTCATTTGGCAGATGCCCTTATCCAGAGTGACTGAGCAGTTAAGTGTTAAGGGCCTTGCTGAAGGGCCTTGTATCAGTCTTAGTTTAGTGTTGCTCGGTGTTGTTGGGATTTGAACCTTCCGGTCTGTAATCCAACACCTTTAAGGGTTTAAACTCCGAGCTACAATCGCCATCCCCAAAAGTAATCGCATCATAAACACGCATCACATTTTAATGCAAAATATTAACATTTTATCGCAGCATTTTAATATTTGGACAATGCGATACGACGACAGGATGTACACTTCTCCCAAAATGCCTTGCTCTCGTCAGAGTTCAGATGCCTTTGCTTTAGAGCTCGTATTTTTTCTGCGTATTTCTATCTATCTATCTATCTATCTATCTATCTATCTATCTATCTATCTATCTATCTATCTATCTATCTATCTATCTATCTATCTATCTATCTATCTATCTATCTATCTATCTATCTATCTATCTATCTATCTATCTATCTATCTATCTATCTATCTATCTATCTATCTATCTATCTATCTATCTATACACACACATATACATAAAAGAGTAGAATATTCTTCCTATGTGATACTAATGAGCATCCTTTAACCAATAATCCTCTTTTTTTGGTTCCCGTTTCGACCTCATAATATCCCCTCTAGTCCTTGTTACCTGGCTTTAGCATGTGTCCAAGCCATGTCTACATGAGTCATATGTCCTGCTGGTTCATATCGATTCGTGTAGCTTTGTGTTGCTGCACTCTCACCACAAACCTTCATCTCACTCTTAAAACCTCTGAGCGCTTTGACTTTTAGTCATGAAGCAGTGCTCGGCCTGTTTTGTACGCGATGCTAGCTGTGTCCAAGGAAGTGTTCTAGCGCACATCCTGTGAGCGTGTGGGTGGTGACTGTGGGGGGTGTCTGTGTTTGTTTGTCTCTGAGTTTTGCTTTTTTTTTCCAGAGTTTTTTGGGTTCAGTGTATATTTTGAAACTCTCTTTCTCCCTAAGGTCAAACCACATGGTTCGAGATGACGCACATCTCGTCAGTTCTACTTCGACTTTTTTTCTTGTCGATATGTTTGTAAGAGGTTTACTTTTGCTTTCAAATTGTGTTAACCAATCGGAATGTAACTAGCATTTGAATGCCTTTGTGTATTAATGCTCTTTTTGATTTCAACCCATGGAAAGTTTCCAGCAAGTGCTATACAGTGGCTTTTCATACACAAGCATGTCTTTTGGCTGCTATATAACTAATATACCAAACAAGTACATTAATTTTCAATTTTAATTCCATTGAAAAACCCTTCCTTTATACACTCTTTGCATCTGGACACTTTGTAGTGCCTCTTTTAAAACAAATTAGCCGACCTCGTGATCCGTGTTAATCCCAGAGCAGTCCAATAGGATTTAGGTGCGGCAAGTGGGCAGGAAATTCCATGATGGATAACACTCCAGTGGACTGTTTATTCTTTAAATAATGTATACATAGCTTGGATGTCATCGCTTCAACCCATCTGGTGAAGTCGGTTCCTGATGAGCCGCAGTCCAGACAGAATTGCATGGTGTTAACATGTACGTTATGGTTGCCATGTTGGTTCCTTTCACCCGCAATATGTCTTCAACATTCCCAAACCTTTTCCCACTCATTCAGTGTGTGTGTCTTTATTGCAGATTATTGCATAGAAACAAAATGAAAATCTCAAAACGTATAAAAGACTAGGTTACAAACAATGATTTCATCAGAGTTTCCTCATTCCTAATGAGGTTTTATTCTTAGTTATAATAAGGAAACGTTTTCTCATGTTGTAAGTCCTTCTGATTTTTATCTCATAATCTGATCTGGATTTCATTGATCAGTAGACTAGCCTAGTATGTGCCCGCACACATACACACACACAAACACACAGAGTGGGTCGAGAATGTGTCGAGACTGCAGCAGAAGCAGTTCAGGCCTCAGGCTACGGCATCGGCCCCTGCACTGGGAATAACCCTTTAAAGATTCCTGCCATTTTTCTCATTGCTGCCGCTCTGCTGTCTGGGCATGTCTCCCGAACCGTACTCTGCATCCAGGGCACTGGGGCCTGTCAAAACACAGCTGAGACAGACAACTCCCTGATACAAAAAACATGGCTCACTCCCACAATAGGAATCATGGGAAATCCGGTTGTAAAATGCAGTTGTGTTTTTGTTTTTATTGCTTTTAGTTTTTTTGGGGAATTTTAGTGCAGATACCTAATCAGGAGACTTCAGGGTCCTGTTTCATCTCTGTACACATATAACAGTTTTTCCCATAGGGTTTTGAAATCACTACCTTCTAGTCTTCAGCACAGAGCTTCAGCTTTTTGAACGTCCCATTCCACATTTAGTCCACATTTTTCCGTCATCCTGAAAGGTACTGATTTTTACATCAGTTGAGGAGGTCTAGAGTGCAGTCAGAGCTCACATCCATCACGAAGGTGTTCAATGGGGTTGAAGCAGGAAATCTTCCATTCCAACCCATGAAAAACATCTTCATATAACTGAGGCATTTTGGAAATGGTTTGAGTTTTCTAGCTAAAGTAAAAGGGAACGATTCCGCCCACCATCTTGTTTTTGTTTTTTTTTTTAATTAAATTCTAATTTTTATTTGTTGCATTCATACGGAAAAAGCCTTTTTTTTATTGTATTTTATTTTATTTTTACACATCTGTCTAAGAATGATATATAGATATACACACACTGGAAGAATGTTATGGCTGGAAGATTCGTGTCCCAATATTTTTGGCTGTACAAACTGGTTCGTTATTTCTCGTTCAAACGCGTGATTTGAGATTTTACTTCAGTCAAGACCAAACTGCTGTGGAATTGAGTGGTTACAAAGTTCCTTGTCATGTTTGTGGTTTTTCGGTCAATTTGCGTCAAATAATAACCGTAATTCCAATTTATGTTTGAACAGAATTAACTTTCAGTTCTGCCTTTAAGCTTTCACTGTCAAAGTGAATGGTTTAGTGTTGTGTTATAACTCACAAGTTTTAAAGGATTTTAAAGGATTTTAGACACATTGCTAGCTACTATCTAGTGCAAACTTCAGGCAACAAATATCTTTCGGGCAAAAAAGAAAAATAACTTGCTTTTTCAGCTTTAGCTCTATGTAAAGTTTTGCTAGCCATAAAGTGATTTTTCTTGCTCATGTTTTGTCGTTTGACCTGTTTATATTGCCTTTCGTACAAAAAAATAATACTGTACATTAATAATGGAACTTTTGGCATAATGTTTGGTATATATTCTAGTTCTAAAATAATAACCACCATGTCATTTTCCTAAAAGCGAAACCTTGACAGAACTTAATGTTTTTAGCAAAGTGAAAAAAAAATATTCCCCCCAAAAAAACCTCCCTCTGTATTATCATGCTTGGATTTCATCAGTTACTAGACTGAACCAAAGAAGCAATTTTGTTTTTCTCTCTTCATCCAGCTGTATCGCTTCACTATCAGTTCCTGTAAAGTTTCTTGCTAGTTTTCTAACACAGGATTCTATTTATCTCATTGCTAATTATAGCTACAGTGTCATTATTGCCATTAGGAAACATTTTCCAACATTACTGAGGTAAAATTAGACATTTCTAATTAATTTATTTTATTTACACAATAATTCTGTATGTCGTGTGTCTTAAGCTTTTTAAAATGTGACTTGCCAACTACCTAGCTGTCTAATACGCAAATATCATTAAATGAGACTGATTATTTCACATTAATCTTATTTTTACTTATGTCATTTTATTTTGACATTTAAAAAGAACACAACAAAACAAAACAAAATAGATGGAAACACATTTAACACTGAAAAACTTTTGGGGTTTTATTTGGTGCAAAATCAACCTGTCAAATGGTACAGATTATCTAGCATTAACCTTCACCCAGGAAACCAGTATACGCTGCAGAATCTTCTTGTGCAGGTATTGTTTTATTCATTCGTCTGTCCTGAGCGTGTGGGTGGTTTGTTCGCTCGTGGTTTATGTTACAGGTGTGGCGGTGTTATGTAATATTTATAATTGTCGCGTTCGCTGATCGTTGTTTGAAATGAGCTAGGTGAGGTTCACACTGTGAAGTGTTCCGTGTGAGTGTTTTTTTATTAGTCTGTTAGGTGACGGAGAGAGAGAGAGAGATAAACTGAAACAGAGACAATAAAGCGACAGAAATCAAGCAAAATAGACAACCAATGGGACACACAGATAGATAGAGAGAGAGGGAGAGAGATAGGGACACAGTGGGAAAGTCAGACAGAAAGAGACATTAAGGGAAAGACACTAACAGACAGAAACAGAACAAGAGAGACATTAACTCAAAGAGACAGACAATGGGACAGAGAGAAAAAAAGGGATAGACAGTGGGACAATAATAGACAAAGAAAGGCAGACAGAAAGACACACTAAGGCAGAGACAAACCCAGGAACACGGAGAGAAAAGCAGATACAGGGAGAGAGAGAGATGCAGACAGAGCGATAGACAGAGAAAGGTGGAAAGAGACAGAGAGAAAGGTGGAGAGAGAGAGAGAGAGAGGTAGACACAATGAGAAATGTGGAAAGGGAGACAGACAGAGAGATAGACACAGAGAGAAAGGTGGAAAAAGAGAGACATCGAGAGAGATAGACAGAGAGAAAGGTGGCTAGAGAGACACAGAGAGAGAGAGATACATAAACCAAGGCAACGGAGAGAGCCACACAAGGCAGACAGAAAGAGAGAGAAAAGATGACTGAGCTAGACATAGAGAGGATTTGACGGAGAGATAAACTGGGAGAGAGAGAGTGAGAGAGAAATTTTAAAAATCAGACGTATCAGATGTGATGGGACGTGTCTGTAGAAGCTTGAGTAAAACGGTGCTGTGATTGCTCGGCGTTGGATGCAGTGGGCGGCGCTGCTGCTGTCACTTGTGTTTTCCTTTCACTCGGCCAGGATCCATGCTGAAATGCCAAATAATGTTTGAGAAAGCCACCATTTCCTACCTGCCACTTCTTCCACCTGAGTGTCAGGTTGTAATTCGTTGGGCCTGGAAGCAGCTCTCTGTACATTAAAGATACAAATTTACTGACACGATTTCTCACTCAGTCAGCCGCAGGGTCTGTGTGTGAAAATGTGCACTAATGTAGTGATTAAATCATCTCGCAACGCCGTTTAAATTGATCTCGCAACTGATCAATATGATCAGTTATTCAAGTGAATGACAGAACTGAGTCGGTCGTTATCCAATCAACCAGGGGATCTGCTCCGTGACCTCTGTGTGACCTCTATTATTAATAAAACCCAGCATTTATTTACTCTATATTCACTATATGTGCTTTCTAACCATTTCCTGTCCACATTTAGCTGTGGACAAAGACACACACAATCCAAAATTAGAAGACTGGAAGGAATTGTGGGAGCAAATTAGGACTAAATGTGGAACGCGATGCCTTAAACACACATTCCATACTTAAATGTCTGCAAACGTTTCAAAAGGTAGCGTGCATATCTATCTATCACAACACAACATGCATGATCGAGACAAGTTACTATCCTGCCTCCCTTCTTGATGAAGCTGCTGCGGCGTTTTTGGTCGATCAAGCGACGCCACGTTCCATGGAAATTTGTAATTCAGATAGTAATGCATTAATGCAAATTGACTTTAATGACACTAATTTTATTAACATGCAATTAACGCAATAGGTATGGTAAGGTATGGTAGTTAAGGAATGTGTAGGTAAGTGAACGAAACCCGGACATGAAAGAACAAATCAACTCACTACATTACCGTATGGAACCTAAATGTATCACCAGTTTACATGGAAAGCAAACAAATCGGGAACACAATTCTTAAAGGAGCCGCGTACCATATTTAACAATTACAACATCCACTACAAAACTAACATTGAAATTAACAAGAAATGAATAATTAACAAGAAATTATTATTAACAAGAAATTATTATTAAAAGAATCATTTCCAGAGTAAAATAAATATTAAATAACCACAAATTTTATTAAAGGGAGAGATTTTGCGAGAAACCTATTATTAAAAGTATTAGAAACATGAAAAGTATTAATTTATGCTACATTGAAAAGTTTCACTTGATGTGCAATTAATCACAAGTTAGCTCATGATACGATTAATCGTGATTAAATATTTGAATCTATAGACCACCCTAATTGGAACGAATCGTAACGATATTTGGTAACATTGTAACCTGCATTTCTCCCTTTGTTCACGTCGTACATCAGTGTTGAATCGTTGTGACGGGTCTTAGGGTCTGAGGTGAGGTGAGTGTGTGAGGACTGAGACGGCTCAACTGCTATAAGCCTTAATGGCTTGTTAGTAGCTTAATAATTTTGAAAGTTCAGACACTGGATTAAAAAAAAACAACAAAAAATGTCTAGGCTGATTGATTACCTCTGGAGTAAGTGGGGAAATGGTGCGAGTTCAATTTATGACTGAAATGATTGCAAGCAGAGCTGCAATCTCACTCTGTGTGTGTGTGTGTGTGTGTGTGTGTTTTAGTTTTCAGTCCCCAAAAGGAGACTAATAAACCTTCTAATTAACTTGTATTTAATATAACTTTCTTTCTTTCTAACAAATCTTCGATGTAACACAGAAGGTGAGTAAATTTGTGTGTGTGTGTGTGTGTGTGTGTCTGTTTTAGTTTTCTGTCCCCAAAAGGAAACTAACAAACCTTCTAATTAACTTGTATTTAATATAACCTGTTCTTTCTTTCTTTTTAACAAAGCTTCTATTGAACAAAGAAAGTGAGAAAATGGTAAATGAGGTTTAATGAAGGTGTAACATGGTGTTAATTAGTTGTGTTAAGACTGTATATATGTTTGTGTGTTTCTGTGTGTATGTGTGTGTGTGTTGCACTCACGTCCTCTTTCAACTCTCAGATGCACATCCAACTGGTTGTTCTTCCCTAAGTTGTGAGGACCTCGGCTGAGTCTCCCACGGCGTGACCTGCTCTGTGCGATCAGATAAAATGTGCAGAACGCGCAATGACTCACTGCAGCTAATATTTACTGTTTCAAGTGTTGGCAGGAGAACAGAGTTTATCAGACAAACACACGACGTTGTGCTGAACTGATTAATCATCCTGTATGAAGGAATGTGTTGAGAACCTGCACAACCGAACTGTGTGTGTGTGTTTGTGTGGGAACAGTGTCTCAACCACCAGCATCCAGCAGCATTTACTCCAAGAAGTATAGCTTTCTTTCCTTCTTTCTTTCTAACAAATCCGTGTAGCCTGTTTTTTTTTATTTGTCGGTCTATCATTCTTTCATTTCAACAAATAAACAACAGTTATAGCCTCTAATGTAACCTGTTCTTCTTTCATTCATTCATTCATTCTTTCTTTCTTTCTTTCTTTTCAGTTTTGTCTAACATGCAATAATAGTTTCTTTTAATTACGTATTTAATCTTTTACTCTGTCTTTATTTTATTATTCTATTTATATTACTTTTTCATCTGTCTTACTTTTTTCTTCCCTTTCTGTCTTCTGTATTTCCTTCTTATATTTTTCTGTATTTAATTATAAAATTGTGTATTTTTCATCAGTTTACTATCTATCTATCTATCTATCTATCTATCTATCTATCTATCTATCTATCTATCTATCTATCTATCTATCTATCTATCTATCTATCTATCTATCTATCTATCTATCTATCTATCTATCTATCTATCTATCTAATCTGTCTATCTAATCTGTCTGTCTGTAGTTTCTTTTTCTTTTTTTACTACTTATCTATCTATACTTTCTGTCTTTTTCTTGTTTCTTTTACAAGCAGTGAATGCTTAATTTTTTACTCACTTAATTTTAGTTTTTCTTCTTTTTAATTGTATGTATTTCTTAACAAAAGTTTGATTTTTTTCATCTGTCTTTCTTTTTTCAGTTTTTTCAAACATGCAATAATTCTTACTTTTCTGTCTCCTATAATTCTTTCTTAAACATTTCTTTTTCAAGAATTGTTTTACTCATTTTTCACTCATTTAATTGTAGTTTTTCTTCTTTCTTAATTTTCTGTATTTCCTTATAAAATGTTGTACTTTTTGATCTGTATTTTCTTTTATCTTTCTTTCTTTCCTTCTTTCATTAAGCCACTGACTTTTTCCCCCACGTCAGTCTTTCTGTGCTTAAAGCCATTTATTTTTTACACCATTGAGTTAATATTTTCTTTCTATATTTCTTTGTATGTTTATGTTGATTCACAATCAAAAAATTATGTTCCTTTTCTAATTGAATATTGACAGCAGAAAATGGAGCAAACATACCACATGACGTGCAGCGTGTGTGTGTTTATGATGTGTGAGATCTGGTGTGTGTGTGTGTGTGTGTGTGTGTGTGTGTGTGTGTATGGTATATATATATATATATATATATATATAATATAAACTTGTGTGTGTGCTTGGTGCTTGTGGTATTCTCTTGAGTACATGTGCTGAGTGTATTCACTTTTGATTCAAGCGAAATCGGGATCTGAATGAATGTTTTTTGTTGTTGTTGTTTTTCAGGTCACAAGTCAGCTGATGAGGAGAGCTAAAGAATGACCCAGCAACAACAAGCGTGTTTTTCTAATTGGTCTCTCTCCCTCTCAACTCTTCTAACTATTATAACTATATAACCTCTAACCGTTTCTCCCTTCCTTCTTTCCTTTTATTCAGACTTCCTTCTTTCCTTCCACGTTTCCTTATAACCTGCCTTCCATATCAATTTATTTATCTTTCTTTTCTTTCTGTTATCTTTCTTTCATCCAAATCATCCATCTATCAATTTATCTTACACTTATCTTTCTATCCTTAGAGATTTCACCCTCTTCCCCTCCATCCATTCATTTACTGATCCACACAGTTCTCATTCCTTCTAGATACCCTTTCTTCTTTCCATCCATCTATCCATCCAGCTATCCATTCAGCTATTCCTTCTCCATCAATCTCTCCATCCATGATTTTCAAAATCAGTTTAAATAAAAATAATTTGTTACTTTGGAAACTATAACTTATAAAAACCATATGTGGGTGTGTGTGATAATGTGTCTTTGGTGTGTGTGTGTGTGTGTGTGTGTGTGTGATTGTGTATGTTGTGTGTGTGTGTGTGTGTGTGTGTGTGTGTGTGTGTGTGTGTGTGTGTGTGTGTGTGTGTGTGTGTGAGAGAGATATTGTGTTCTCTTTGTGTGTGTGAGAGAGAGATATTTTTTGTCCTGTGTGTGTGTGTGTGTTTGAGATATTTTGTGTCCTCTGTGTATATACTTGTATGCATGTGTGTGTGTGTGTGTTACATGGCCCTCTCTGTTCCTTCTTTAGCTGTTTGCAGGGAAGTGGGACAGAGATCACAGACAAACCCCTAAGAGATGAAAAGTCTCTCTTTTTCTCCCCGGACGATTTTTGTCTCTTGAGCAACTTTTTGTGGAAGCTTCTGGAAAGATGGTCTCGAACATCTCGCTTGCACAAACCTCGCCGTCTGCCGTAACAGGCGCAGGCTCTTGGCTAATAGCAGGGAGATGTAAGTCGGCATGTTAGGATGCAGGGGCACTTCCTGTTCTTTCAGACAGAGTGACGGGAAGTCCGTGTCCTTCATAGGCTGTCTCCTTATTGTGCATTGTTCTGACAAGAAGACGATGTGGACAAGCCACCGCAACTCAACGTCCTGCAGCTCAGGCTCAAGTCAAGCTCTATTAATGATTTCTTAATCTATCTATCTATATATCTATCTATCTATTGCATTTTTTGAGAGAGGCAGTATTTCAGCTGTATTTTAGACTCTTGGTTACTGATCAGAAGGTCTTGGGTTTAATCCCCAGAACTTTCACTCTGTCTCTTTTGGGCCCTTGAGCAAGGCCCTTAACCCTCTCTCCTCCAAATGGGCGCTGTATCAATGTTTCAACTGAATGAAATGTTTTTTTCATACAAATTGTTTTTTTCTTTTCTTTCTTTATCACCTGCATCTGCATCTGACGTTAATAATACGGCACGTTCACGAGACATTAATAATAATATAATAACAATAATTCAGCGACAAAATTTTGCCTTTTCTGTTTACCAGTTCTGTTCCAAATTCCTTTGGAAGTGGGCGGAGTTTCTTGCACACGCACAATTCAAATGTATATGCTCACTTCATGCATTCACTTCACACTCGTTCAAATAGAATAGAATAAGAATTAAGCATCTGCTGCTGGCTCGCAAGGCATCATGGGAATTTCTCATGGGTATCACTCAGGGTGGTAAAATCCAGCCAGTCTTGGTGTCAGAGTGGAAGTGACGCCTCCCAGCATGTCCTTATGTACAGTAAAGGGCCACTAAGTACAGATGAAGCACAGTATTTAGGACACAGCCCAGTTAACTCCGTGTGACCTCTCGGTGCTCTTGTTTCCAGAACGTGTCCCAGTTTTCCAGCCATGAGGTCAGTTTCCAGATGAAATGTCAATGTTAGACTGAGGTTTTAGTGATTACGTAAGCATTTTTTAAGTCAATTTGGATTTTCGAATGGATTTAAAAGATACAAGTTGCAGTGTGACCCTGCAAACAACTTCCAGACTGTACTGCTGAGTGTGAGATTGAGTGTGTGTGTCTGTGTGTGTGTGAGAGAGAGAGAGAGAGAGAGAGAGTGAGAGATAGAGGGTGTGTAAGGGGTTGATAGTGTGTGTATAAGTGAATGTGTTTAAGTGTCTGTATGTGGAAGTGTAAGCGTATGTGTGTGTGAATGAGACTGAACAAGTGTGCAAGTAAATACAGTGAACAGTCGTGTGTGTGTGTGTGTCTCAAGGCTGTGTGAGCGTGTGTGAGGTGTGAGAGATTGTGTAAGCATGTGTATAAGTGTGAGGGTGTGTTAGTGGTTGATAGTGTGTGTATAAGTGAATGTGTTTAAGTGGATGTGTGTGTAAGTGAAAGTTTGTTGGTGAACAAGACTGAGAGAGTGTGTGTACATACAGTACATACAGTGAACATTTGTGTGTGTGTGTGTGTGTGTGTGTGTCAGGGCTGTTAGTTTGTGTGTGTAAGTGTGAGTGAGAGGGAGTGTGAGAGATTGTGTAAGAGTGTGAGGGTGTATAAGTGGTTGATGGTGTGTATATAAGTGAATGTGTTTGTGTATGAGTGGCTGTGTGTGTAAGTGAAAGTGTGTGTGTGTGTGTGTGTGTGTATGTGAACGAGACTGAGCAAATGTGTAAGTAAATACAGTTAACAGTTGTGTGCAGTGTCTCAGGGTGTTGTGTGTGTGTGTCAGGGCTGTTAGTTTGTGTGTGTAAGTGTGACTGCGTGAGTGAGAGCGTGTGTGAGGTGTGTGATATTGTGTAAGAGTGTGTATAAGTGTGAGGGTGTGTGAGTGGTTGATAGTGTGTGTATAAGTGGCTGTGTGTGTAAGTTTGTTTGTGAACGAGACGGAGAGAGTGTGTAAGTACATACAGTGAACATTCGTGTGTTAGTTTGTGTGTATTAAGTGTGAGAGAGAGGGTGTGTGAGAGACTGTGTAAGAGTGTGTATAAGTGTGAGGGTGTGTGAGTGTATGTGTGTATAAGTGAATGTGTTTGTGTATCAGTGGCTGTGTGCGTAAGTGAAAGTCTGGTGTGTGTGTGTGTGTGTGTGTGTGTGTGTGTTTTTTTGTGTATGTGTCAGGGCTCATTGTTAGTTTTGTGTTTAAGTGTGTCTGAGTGAGCGAGAGGGTGTGTGAGTGGTTGGTAGTGCCTATTGGAGTGTGTGTATTAGTGAATGTGTGAGTGTATTAATGTGTGTGCATGAATGAATGTGTTAGTCTGTGTATGAGTTTGTGCGCGTGTGTGCGAATGAGATTGAGCGAGTCTGTAAGTAAGAAAATAAGAGTGTATGATGAGCAAAAGTTTTTTTGTGTGTGTGTGTTTGTGTGTGTGTGTGTGTGTGTGTGTGTGTGTGTGTGTGTGTGTGTGTGTGTGTGTGTGTGAAATAGAGACTGAGGCAGCCACCACCTTGTGGTGAGAGCATCCGCTCCTCAGTAGACCACAAAGTGGTCTCTCTCTCTCTCTCTTTCTCTCTCTCTCTCTCTCTCTCTCTCTACACTCTCATCACACTCGCTCACACACACACACACATTTATCCTGACTGACTCCCACCATAAACCTCTCCCCATCTGTGTGTGTGTGTGCAATGTAGCAATGTATACACACTGATACACAGATCTTTACAGCTGATAAACATGTACTGGGTATTTGATATGTCTTTTGTTCTTTCTCTCTCTCTCTCTCTCTCTCTCATCTTTATCTTTCTTTCTTTCCCCTCTATTCTATTCTATATATATATATATATATATATATATATTATATATATATATTGTATGTGTGTGTGTGTATGTGTGTGTGTGTGTATATGTGCCAATTAATTAACTTTGTTGTCTTTGGTCAAGCAAAAATGGCCATATACCTGAGCAGGAAAAACAAAGTGGCTCAAAATACTGACCACGATGCTGTAAAGATTTTCTCCAGGTTTTTAAAATCTAGAATAATTATTGTTTTTAATTTTTATACATTTTTGGGAGACATTAAGATGTTTGAGACTGTGAGGTGTTATAATGAAGCTCTATGTTCTGTTATAGACGATGAACTGAATTTTACACCAGAGCTAAACTGAACAATCAAGAACACACACACTTTTACTGTCATTTCTTTTATTAATGTCCATATATTATCCCAAACTGTTATTTATTTCATTCATGTTTTTATTTATTTATTTACCTATTTATCTATTTATTTGACTAAATAAGAAAAAAATGACATAGTATCATGGAATTAGTCATGACTTATGTCAATAAAGGAACAAAAAAGTAAAGAAAAAAAGTCTCTCTCTCTCTCTCGCTCATCTCTCTCTATCTCTCTCTCTCATTACTCTACTTTACGCTATATTTTTGTCATTTTCCTTTTCTCTGGCTTTTTTCCATTTCAAACCTGTTCCAACTCTATCTATCTATCTATCTATCTATCTATCTATCTATCTATCTATCTATCTATCTATCTATCTATCTATCTATCTATCTATCTATCTATCTATCTATCTATCTATCTATCTATCTATCTATCTATCTATCTATCTATATATCCGTAGAATAGAATGTGTGTGGCCCATGATCTTTCTTTCTTTCTTTCTCTCTCTCTCGCTCTCTCTCTCACACTGTTTCTGGTGAATGTATTAGTACTATCCTTTCCTGAGTGGAGAACTATACACAGCTGTTTCTGTGTGTGTGTGTGTGTGTGTGTTGTGTTATTTTTGATGCATCATTTATAGGTTCTGTATTAATAATTAATAAATATTTGTGCTCCTCAGTTGCTTATTGTGTTGATTGTGTGCTGCTGCTTTTTCTGGGGGCAAAGTGTAACAGCTGGGCTCCACAGTTTTTAAATGGCTGCATGACACACACACACACACGCACACACCAACACACAAACAAACAAATAAACAGACCAAAAAACCCTGCATCCCAGCAGGAGAGAGAGCAGGAAAGTGTGACATCACTATTCTCTTTTCTTTTGTGGCCAGGAATGAGTGTCTGCCAAGAAACGTGTGTGTGTGTGTGTGTGTGTGTGTGTGTGGGGGGGGGGGTTGTGGTTTGAGTTTATAAATGTAATGAGTGTGGTGTGTGTGTGTGTGTGAGGGAGAGAGTGCGAGAGAGTGGCCCAGTTTGCTGTTGCTGCATCAGGAAGAATTGCATGTGTTGCTCAGGTGTATAAGTGGCTGTGTGTGTGTGTGTGTGTGTGTGTGTGTGTGTGTGTGTGTGTGTGTGTGTGTTGTACGAGCATGTGTGTATATGTGTGTGTTTGTGCACTTGCTAAAGCATCAACAAGTCGAAAAAAAAGAGCTGTGTGTGTGTGTGTGTGTGTGTGTGAGTGTGAAACATGCCTGCAATCCCAGCACTGCACAGGAAGGAAGGGTGGCGCCGTCTGAGACTTCCTGTCTTGCATTAGACCTGGCTGCACTACTCTTACTTCTCATATTTCTCTCAACCTTTCTTCTCTCCTCTCATTTTCTCCCATTGCTCATCTTTTTCTCGCTTTCCTCCTGATTCTCTCCTCCTCTACACTTTCTCCCCTTTACTTTCTCTTTTCCCTTTCTGTCCATTATTCCTACCTTTTCCACTCTTTCATCTACCTTTCCTTATTCTTACACCTCCCTTTTCTATAGGGCCTCCTCTATCCTCTAGCAGGCATCCTGTTTCTCTCTCGCTCTCTCTCTCTTCTCTCTCTACCTCTACTCTGCATCTATATATTTGAGATGTCTAGATATATATATATATATATATAGATCTATATATATATATATCTATATATTATATATATATATATATATCCCTAATATAATACTCCCTGACAAAAGTCTTCGCTTATCTATTTTGTAGAAACACCTGCTATTAACCTTGCTATTATTGACTTTTAATTAATCAATTGGTGTTAGAAATAGCTCGTATGAACAGCTAAAACCCTCCCAAATGATGTTTAATGCACTGAAATAAATTAGTTTCACTGAAAAAAGATTTATCATTTAATCAAAACAGAAAGGTCAAATTTTGGCAAGACAAAAGTTTTGTCGCCTATACAGAAATTGAACAAATTTACTGCAAATACAAAAATATGTCAGCAAATTAAGTAGTGGTGCTGTGAGATCCAAATTTAATATCTTGTATGACTTCCATGAGCTTGAAGGACTGCATCCATGCGGTTTGGCAAGGATTCATACAACTTATTGATGAAGTCATCAGGAATCAGGCAAAGAAAGCAGTCTTGCAAGCCTCCCAGAGTTCATCAATATTTTTTGGTTTTGGTTCCATAGTCTTCAATGATGTTCATGCTTCCTACCCCACTGGTGACAATGATGTTGGGCTGGCCAATGGCTGGAGCATCTGGAGCATTCTTCGCCCTGAGGAACTTCTATCGCCCGATGGAGCACTTTGATGTTGAGATGGAAGTATGCGATGGAGCACCATCCTGCTGCAGAATTTGGCCTCTTTTATGGTTGGGAATATAAGAGGTAGCTCTCTAAGATTTCTTGGTATTTTAGACTATTGATGTTGCCTTCCACCCTGCAGATCTCTCGTACACCCCCATACTGGATGTAACCCCCAGACCATGATTTTTCCGCCAGACCAAACTTGACTGTTTTCCGCCACCAAACTGGGTGAACTGTTTTCTGGGTGAATCGGATCGGGCGGGCTCCAGTAGGTCTCCTGCAATATTTGCGGCGACTGTGGTGTAATTCAACAGAAGATTCATCTGAAAAATCCACCTTCTGCCACTTTTCCAGCGTCCATCCTTTTAGCAGGCTGTGGGCCTTGGCTTTTGTTTAGTGCTGGCTTCTGGGCACTGATTCGACCATGGAGGCCATTTCGAGATAGAATCCGACAAACTGTTCTGGTTGACACGGGGACTTCAGGTGACCAGGTCTCGTGGAGCTCTGCTGCAGTGGAAAATGGGCTGGCCTTGGATTTTCGAGCCAACAAACGGTCCTCTCGAGCAGTTGTCTTGCGGGGTCTGCCTGACCTGGGCTTGTCAAAAACGTCTCCAGTCTCTTCAAATCTTTTTTTTATCCTCTGTACTTGACGCTGAGACACATTGAAGGTGTCTGCCACATCAGCAGTGGATCTGGTCTTCAGCCTCTTGATAATCAACACTTTAGTCTCAGGGTGAATCTTAGGCATGTTTGCAGAGGTCTAGTTGCAGTTGAGGTGAAGGTCTAGTGTACTGGGGTTCTTTTTATACACACATAAGACCTCATTGATCAGGTGAAGCATTATTAGTCAGGTGAATCATGATAACAAGGCATATGACAGGCGACTACTTATGTCTTTGCAGGTGAAAATGGACTCAATGGTGACAACACAACACTTACCATGTCTTTGCAAATATTAGAATACTTTCAATGGGCTTTACCAAGCTGTGAATATTAGAATACTTTTTGACAGTTTCGTTTTGCACTGAAACATTATTACAAAAGCTGTTGGGATTAAAATGAGCCATTTCTTGTAAAAAAATCTTGATTAGAAATATATTTCAGCGGCACTTCAGGTCAATTTGTACACAAGCGACAAGACTTTTGTCAGGGACTGTATATGTTCATATGTTCTTTCTTTTTTCTTCTTTTCTTTCATCCTGTTCCAACTCTCTCTCCTCTACTTTCCTGTTGGTTACTCTTTTGTTTACCCTTCACTGTCTCTATTTTATTCTTTTCTCAGCCCCCGTCCCTGACTCCGTCTCTGTCTGTCTCTTTGTGTCAGATCTCTGCATGTGGTGATGTTTTGTTGGTCATAGTTCACTGGTGCTAAGTCAAAATAGTAACCCCCTTCCCCCTCGTATCTTACATGAAAAACAAAGTGTCAAAGAAAAAAAAAAGAATCTCCATATAGCAGGTGATCTACAGAACACAGAGAAGTCCAAGTAGTCCATTAGTAGAATACTTTAGTCAGCTGTGTTGCAAAATCGATGATGCACATGATTCAGCTGGCTGGATTTTCAGGTTCACATTTTTTAGCACTAGAAAATAGAACAGAGCTTTTAACTAAACCTCATTATCATTTCTGGACAACCACAAAAACACACACACACACACACACACACACACACACACACACACACACACACACACACACACACACACACACACACACACAGTCTCACGATTCACGGTCTCTGGGTTCGTTTAGCGGGGGAAATTCAAGATGGCTTCTCAGAGCATGAACAATATACAAACCTTTAATATAGTTATTCTGAACTCAAGTGCTCGCTTTAAATCAGTTCATATACTAAAATCTTAATAAAAATTGCCAGAATTATTGGTACATGAATTTGGAACAAAGTGATATATAAATTATGTGTGTGGGATTCCATGAAGAGACAGAAGGATGTGAGAACGTCTACATCCACAGAAGATCTGTGTTTACTTCTCCAAGATGGAACAACCTACCAGCTGAGTTCCTTCATAAACTGTGTGTAAGTGTACATAGAAGAATTACTGCTGTTTTGAAGGTAAAGTGTGTTCACACCAAATATTGATTTGATTTCCATTTCTCTTTTCTTCATTCACTGCATTTCATTCATTGATGAATGTAAATAATTAACACTTTCATTTTTGAAAGCATTCTTTGTTTACAGCATTTTTTTCACACCTGCCTAACATATTTTGCACAGTACTGTAGTATTATATTAATTTATTATACATATATATATATATGTATATATATATATATATATATATATCATCTGACGTAAAACAGGAAGAGGCCTTTCAACATCCAGGCTGCAAAAGGGTGGCAAAAACTTACAAACAGCCCCTCTAATTAAAAAAAAATGTTTTCCCCAAACTTTTTTTACTGAGCATTACTCTGAAACTACTCTGAAACTTTTTAGTTCACAGTAATGTTTATTTTCAATCCTTCCTGACTATTAAAAAAAGATATGCAGCTTGAGATAGTCTGTGTAGAATGGAATTGCTTCCCACGAGCATGTCTGTCTGTGTGTGTGTGTGTGTGTTTGAGTGATAAGGATATGAGAATTCAGAGGAGGGGGTATCCTGAGCTGATATCCTGTAGTGCATGCTAGGGAATTTGATTAGCAAGACACCAAATCATATAACGGGAACGTCAACACTTCTCTTTGTGGATTTACTCCTGCGTGACCAGGAGGACTTTTTCATAAAAGCTTGAATATCGGTGTTCCCACGGCAGCATTACGATGCTCCCTTCTCCCCACTTCCTGTATTACTGTCTCCTGGGAGTCCTCCCTCCCTCACACACACACACACACACCCACACACACACACACACACACACACACACACACACACACACACACACACACACACACACACACACACACACACACACACACACTTAGAACTTAGAATGAAACACTACACTGAGACTATCAAGTGGAAAAAGTAACTTGCTTCATGGATGCTCCCTATCTTTAACTGTAGCCATACACTGAATTTTTTTTCGGTAGCGTTAACGATGGTATGAAAATAAATAGAATGCGCTTATTTTCTTAATCAAGAATTCAGAAAAAAAACACCTCAAATTTTTGAGATTTTATTATATTTTTACGTTTATTTTTATTATTTATTTCTTTTCTATTTTTATATTATTCTATATTTATTTGATATTACATTGTATGATGTTTTATATATTAGTCATTGTATTTTTGATTTTTGACTTAACTTAACCGGGGCACGGTGGCTTAGTGGTTAGCACGTTCGCCGCACACCTCCAAAGTCAAGGGTTGGATTCCGGTCTCGACCATGTGTGTGTGGAGTTTGCATGTTCTCCCCGTGCCTCAGGGGGTTTTTCTCCGGGTTCTCCGGTTTTCCCCCCGGTCCAAAAACATGCACGGTAGGTTGATTGGCACCTTACAAAATTGGCCCTAGTGTGTGAATGTGAATGTGTGCCCTGCAATGGGTTGGCATTCTATCCAGGGTGTGTCCTGCCTTAATCCCTATAGATGCCTGAGATAGGCACAGACTCCCTGTGACCCGAGGGAAGATCGGATATAACGGTAGAAGATGAATGAATGAACTTAACTTAAAAGACCACTTTATTGAGTAGATTTGTTAACTGCAATAATCGACTGTATGTGTTAGGAATTCTTACTTGGTGTGTTGAAATAAACGATTACTTGTTGGAAGCATCTGATGGGTCTGCATTCAGTGGTAAAAAGCAGTTGGTTGAATGTTTGTGTGAATTTTCCTAATCAACCAGACAACACAAAACAGGGTCACAAGTTTGTAGACACTTGATCATGAGATCATGGATTGTGCATTTTGAACTTTTCCTTTCCGGGTGTAATGAACATTTGGTCTTTTAATAAACTCCCATCTCCCAGGAGGATGTTTTACTGGGTTTTATGTTTTTGGTGTGCGTTTGTGGAGTTTGTGTTTGTTTGTGTGTCTGGAACAGTGTTGGTTTTATAAAGTCAGTAAACAGTCTGAAAGTCAGTTCTGTATGGTCTCGATCTCCTCTCCTCTCACTTGTTGAGATGATACAGCATATCCTTATGTATGAGGATGCAAGGATGTAGTCTGTGTGTGTTTGTGTGCTTGTGTGAGAGAGATCTCTTGAAGCAATATAGCAATATAGTGTGCGTGTGTGTGCGTGTCTGCTCTCTGAATGCAAAATGTGTTATGTTGTGTACAAATATAGTGTGTTTGTATGTGTGTGTAAGATATCTTAAGCAATATGCCGATGGTTGTTTGTGATTATTCTACATGGTATGTTCTATATATGCATATACCGTGTGTGTGTGTGTGTGTGTGCAATGTAGCAATGTATACACTTTGAAATAGTATGTACTATATACATATAATGTGTGTGTTTGTGATACTCTGAAAGGATATGTACTATTTATACATATAGTGTGTGTGTGTGTGTGTATGTGTGCGTGATACTCGGAAAGGATATGCACTATTTATACATATAGTGTGTGTGTGATACTCTGAAAGGATGTGTACCATTTATACATGCATATAGTGTGTGTGTGTGTTTGATACTCTGAAATTATATGTACCATTTATACATAATGTGTGTGTGTGTGTGTGTGAAATGATATGTACTATTTATACATATAGTGTGTGTGTGATACTTTGAAATGATATGTACTATTTATACATGTAGTTTGTGTGTGTGTGTGTGTGTGTGTTACTGTGAAATGATATGTACTATATATACATATAGTTTGTGTGTGGGTGTGTGTGTGGTAGGTAGATAGGTAGGTAGGTACTTTATGCATCCCAGAGGGAACTTTACATGAGCAAAAAATCAATAAAAAAAAAGAAAAAGAAAATACAAATACTCTAAAGGTAATAGAAATAATAAAATGATCATGTAAAAGTGATGAGCCTGTGCAAATTGAATCGTTCATGTCTGTGCAAAGTGTGAGTACAAGAGGGCACTCGCCACAACGCACTGATAGAACATCTGCACCATCTTTTTGCAGATGTTGAAGGATGCCAGCCTTCTGAGTCTCTGTGTTGGCAGTCCGCTGCATTCTATAATCCAGCTGCACTCCCAGGTATTTGCACGTGTGAACCAGTTCCACTCCTTCAGTCTATGAGAAGCAACAGCTGAATGGAGTTAAAAGCACAGGAGAAATCCAAGAATGTGATTTTCACAGCCCGCTGCCTCTGCCGCTACCTCTGTCCAGATGAGAGAGGGATCGGTGTATCATGTAGGTAATGACGGTCAAGGGCATGGAGGACCTGGGGCCTAATACGGAGCAGCAGCACTCGCTCCATGCTCCTCATTACGTGAGATGTCATGGGCGACTGGCCTGAAGTCATGTAGCTGTCCAGGGGCAGGGTTTCTTTGGAACTGGGATGATGCAGGATGTTTTCCACAACCAAGGCATCCTCTCTTGTTCTAGGTTTAGGTTTATATATATGTATGTGCATGATACTGATATGCACTATATAGATATAGTGTGTGTGTGTGTGTGTGTGTGTGTGTGTGTGTGTGTGTGTGTGTGTGTGTGTGTGTGTGTGTGTGTGAAAGAGACAGAGAGAGAAAGAGAGATATTTTAAAGTGTTATGTACAATATTGTGCACACAGTAGATTGTGTGTGATTTATCTTAAATGGATTGTACTGTATATGCATATAATGTGTGTGAGAGAGATAGAAAGAAAGATATATTACATACTTTGTACTAGTATGTATACAATAATGTATGCATACTACTAGTATACAATAAATGAAAGTAGATTTTGTGTGATTTATCTATAATGGATTGTAATGTATAAGCATATAATGTGTGTGTGTGTTTGTGTGTGTGTGTGAGAGAGAGAGAGAGAGAGAGAGAGATAGAAAGAGAGATATTTGAAAGCTTTGTGTACAATATATGTATGTAGATTGTGTGTGATTTATCTTAAATGTATTACTTTGTATAAGCATATAATGTGTGTATATACACATGTATGTGTGTGATTTTTTTTAATCTCATGGACAAATGTACCATATATGTATGTGGTGTGAGTTTCTTCATGCTGATGGAGATCCTGTGAGTCCTCACACGTGTGCTGAAATTAGACCAGTGTGTGTGAACAAGGTGTTGTTTTATATCTCAGCATGTGATTTATTCAGTGAGAGTTTGCGTTCACGAGAACTTGTATACACCCTGTACATTCAGGATACGTGATACTGCACGACGTGTGCATGCATACATTCGTGCACGTGTGTGTGTGTGTGTGTGTCTGTGTGTGGGTGGACGTGTTAGATTATGCAAATGACAAATTTACATGCGAAATGAATTAAAGGATGTATTACTGAAATGTAGGTAAATATTGACGAGCCTGTAGAATTACACTGCGAGTGGCAGCCGTTCAGTGCCGTAATAAATTGTTGACTGTTGATTAGTAAATGTTTAAAGGTGGTATCAAAATTTCCTTTATACTATTCTGGTGAGTTACCAGAAAATGTTTTTCTACAAGCGAAAAATATAATAATAATAAAAAAAAACTCTGCTAATACTCTGCTAAACAGAGTATACAATATATCTAATTTACACCCAAGCAGGCAGAAAAAAATTCAATCAATTCACAATAAGAATTGGTTAGTGCAAACGAAATAAAAATTAGGAACGGAAACAGTTTGGCCAGAAAATAGCAAAGAATGAAGAGTACCCCCCCACACACACACACAAAGGTATGTTCCTAAAAAGGTAACTAATTTCACATATATTCCCAATTTGCTGTTGTAATTTTCCAAACCGGTAAACATTACGCACTATGTGGCAAAAGTATTGGGACACCCGCCATCCCATTCCACATTTTCTTTTCTAATGGTCTTCACCGCCAATGCTATGAATTTTTTTTTTTTTACTAAAAAAGAATGAAAATGACGTCCATACACCTATCTCATGTTAACTTCTGTGGCAAGGTTCATCATAAATATGTAGTTCAAATAATAATTCATTTTTACTGTTTGAAATTTGTCCCATTGTGCCCTCACACTGACTCACACAGGGAAAAACGGCATAAAATCGACTTATTGCTAATTTGCTTGTTCGGGTTCCGTCGAAACCTTTTACTTAGGAAATGATCGGCTTTTGTGCCGTCTCACGTTGGCATATGAAAAAAAATATCAGAGTGCATTATGGGTATGAACAAAGTTAGTGAATGAAGTCCATTCAGACACAAATAAAACCTTATGAATGACTTATTACATATTATAACATATAGCTTGAAGACTAGTCAGGATGTTTGTAAGCGAATGTCGACTCTGAAAGTTATTATTATACAAACCAATGTGTGTGTGTGTGTGTGTGTGTGTGTGTGTGTGTTTGTGTTTGTGTGTACATACAGAGTGTTATCTGAACAGATGGCTCAGCTTGTCTTCTCCCAGTCAGGAGGAGGATTCTTCACCCAACTGCCCCCTTCTCCTTCAAATCACCTCATCCTTGAGTTTTATCTACACTCTTTTGGATAATGTCACATGTTCGCATGCCATGAGTTTGGTAATCTGTGTGTGTGTGTGTGTGTGTGTGTGTGTGTGTGTGTGTGGTCTATGTGTTAGCTGATCCATAAACAGCAGGTATTTTTACTGCCATATGGTCCTGTGATAGGAGATTCCTCAACAAAATCAGCTTAATTATGTTCCTTTATGTACACACACACACACACACACACACACACAGACAGAGCATATTGTTTAGGGATGCATACAGGTGTTTTGTTTTTGTTTGTTATTCAGTAATCCTAACATGCTCTCAGGTAGCATCCTGGTGGAGGTATGCTGATGCTAGTTGTTAAGAAATGTTAGCATTCCAGGGTTCCAAAATTCGTGCTAATTATAAAGCAAGCTCTAGTATTCTGGTGTGTCTCAGCTGATGCTAGCAATTGAGTAATGTTAGCATGTTTTAAAATCCATGCTAACTATGAAGGAAAGCTATTTTTTGGTGCATGTGAGATAATGCTAGTAATAGGGTATGTTAGCATTCTGGTGTTTCAACATTACAAAGCAAAGCTAGTAATTGAGTATTGATTGTATTCTGGTGTGTGTCAGATGATGTTAGTAAATATGGAATGTTAACATTTGAGTGTGTGTCAGGAAATGCTACTAATGTTAATTCTAAAACAATGATAGTATTTTGATGTGTCGGATAATTCTAGCAATTGGATAGTGTTATCATTGTGGTGTTTCAAAAGTCGTGTTTATTATAATGGAAAGCAAGTAAATGGGTAATTTTAGCACTGGTGGGTGTCGGATGACGAATTGAGTAATGTTAGCATCTGAGTGTGTGTCAGGAAATGGTAATTTTATAATGTTAGAATTTGGCTATAGGCTACCCCAATAAAGTTTGCTTTATAAAAGTTTAGTGTAACACATTAATGATAGCCAGGCGTGGTTGGTTGCAGTGTCACGGTTGGTTATTTTCTACTTTAGAACTTGAGATTTAAAGATATGTGATATCCAACTTCCAAAACTTCAAATCTTACACTAAGCGAATGGAAGTGATATATATCAGAATTCATTGGTCCTCAGAGGAAAATTCCTTCGCATATCCATCAGATGTGTCACATGAAGACCTCCGGCACGAGATTTGGGAACGTTAATGTCCTTTTAACGACATTGTGATGACCGATGTGAAGCGATCGTGCCGGTAGTTGCTCTGCGCAGGCCAATGCCAGCGTCGTAGTTCTTTGGAGTCGAGCTGTAATTAAGGCGAGTGTGTGTGTGTGTTGGACGCTCGGCTGTGGAGGAACAAACCCTGCCGAAGGGGATTCAGTGAGCAGCACTGAAACAAAAGAGAGAGAAGCTTTTATTCTGTGTGTGTGTATAGTTTCTACTGTGTTTGTGTGGTGTGTGTGTGTGTGTGTGTGTGAGTGTGAATAACTGTAGTATAGCTGTATAGTATTCTGTACTGTCCTGTGTGTGTGTGTGTGTGTGTGTGTGTGTATGTGTGTGTGTGTCTGAGAGTAAGAAGTGATAAAGAGTGTAATTGACGGAGCTGCTTTCAGCCACCCACGTCTCTGCGTTGAAGTTAAAATGTGAACACTCACACTTTCACTGATCTGTGTGTGCTTGTGTGTGTGTATGTTAGAATTCCAAGGTCTTTCATTGTGTTAGCTTATTATAAAGTGTGCGAGAGGCACAAAGTTCTCACTAACCGAAGCATGGAGCGTGAGGAGAAGAGAGATGGGGAGAGAGAGAAATTAGTTATGTAATGGACTAAGCGTTCTCACACCATGCACGCGTGTGTGTGTGTGTGTGTGTGTGTGTGTGTGTGTGTTCGAGCAGCAGTGATACTGGCAGTGGGCTGCTGGAGAACGATCAGTGACTCTGTCTCTCTGACTCTCACAAACTCGCTGTGTTTATGTAAAGCAAGTGTAATATCTGAGGCAGATCCTGTTCAAACAAACACACACACACATCTGTAGACAGGTAGATCACAGACAGGTAAATCTGTAAACAGGTAGATCTGTAGAGCTGGAGAACGACTGCTAATATAATGCAATATTACAATTATAAAAATAATATATATGCAACATATATATATATATATATATACACACATACACACACCTGTGCGCCTGTGCATGTTTTTGGACCGGGAGGAAACCGGAGAACCCAGAGAAAAAAACCCTGAAGCACGTGGAGAACATGCAAACTCCACACACACATGGCCTGAGACGGGAATCGAACCCAGACCCTGGCGGTGTGGACCAGAAGATCGCAGGTTCAAACCCCACAACCACCAAGCTAACACTAGTGGGCCCTTGAGCAAGGCTCTTAACCCTCAATTGCTCAGTTGTAAGTCGCTCTGGATAAGGTCGTCTGCTAAATGCCGTAAATGTAAGCCACAGTGCCCCTCACACACACACACACAGATATATATATATATATATATATATATATATATATATATATATAGCCTTATATAGCCTTAGCCTATAGCCTTAGCCTTCGTCTGCTGCTCAGGAGAATATGATAAGATAAATAACTGAATTTAATGTTAAAGAATTAAAAGGTGTCAGAGAGGCAGAATGCATAAAGGCACCACCTTTATCTCTCTCCCTCTCTCTCTCTTGTGTTTTTGCTTTAGTTCTGTCATAAGCGAGGGATGAGAACGAGACGAGTGCACGAGCAATCGGCACGCAAAGGAGAATTCCAGAGGTTGGCTTCTGCCAGTTACTATGGTAACGTTTCACACACGCCAACACACATTAATGTGTGTAATTGTAGGTTACAGTACGCACAGCCTCACACCCTCGCACCTTAACGCACACAACCACACACACACACACACACACACACACACATACACCATACAGAACGTCTGATGATTTTCTGATTTTCCTGAGCTACAGTGAGAGTGGT
>JACRUU010000019.1:19236845-19359345 GCA_030449085.1 Kryptopterus vitreolus
ATTAAAAAACCCTGTGGCAAATTGGATGTGAGATTTTAATAATTGCTTGTTGGGCCCAAAATTGTGTGTGAGTGTGTGTGTGCGTATATGTGTGTGTGTGTGTGTGTTGTGTCTGGGACAAAGGTAGGGACATAATAAGGTATCATTTTCAGCCTGATTAGAGTTTTGCCTCAGAAGACTGGTGACAGCAGAGAAAAGGGAAAGTATCATTAGACCCCATAGGCACTTTCATGGTAGTAAACATTCCATGTTATATCTCACTTAATCTCCAAGGAGCTCCCGAAAAACCTTGGTATTGTTTTTATTTCCACATCGTCTGCGAATTTAATAAGTAAGTTAGCAAGGATTCGTTCCGTGTTTAGCGAAGCGGTGAAAGGCTAAATGAGAGATTTGTTCAACATCTGCGATCCTCCCTAAAATCAGGTCAGATCTTCACCATCACTTTTTTTTTGTTGCAGCAGTGCCTTTTATAACACTTCTCATCACTGCATTACGATCGGAAAAGTAATTATCTAGCACTTTCACTTACTAGCTTTAGGTTACATCATCGAGCAAATATAGTTCATTAATGTGAGGCGAAAATAAAGAAAAGACTCAAACAAAGCATAGAAATGTGCAAGACCCACTTTATCAGTGTTAGTGCTGGTTTATGCCCCATTCCTAGGAATATTTCTTCCATATGGAAATTCTTGAGAGTATAGCAGTAAGATTATAGCCAGGTCATGTCCTTATCTCAGGGACATCTCCGGAATTCCCAAGCACATTGAGTGTTATTACAAAAAAACATTTAGTAATCGTAAAGTCCTGATCATTAGGATTTTTTTCAGTATAATCCAGTAACTTGTTTTCTTAGATACCTGAAGGTGTCCTGAAATGCGTACCGTATCATTATCCTGAATCCCATCTAGTATAACTGAGCCCAGAATATTTTTTTAATACCGAGGATACATTTCATATTGGTTTATTATGTTTAGTATCATCCAGGATCCATGGAATCTCCTTTTGTTTTAACTCGGATCCCAGAGATATTTTTTATCATTTTCCATTTTGTATCATTGAGGTTGCTGAAATACCCGCTTTACTTATCCAGGATCCCAGAAATCCTTTTAGTGTTGTCCAAGATACATGAAATCTTTCATACAGGTCCCCAATATTTTTAAATTATTATTATTATTATTATTTTTCAGGATACCAGAAATCCCTTTACTGATATCCAGCACCCCAGAAATCCATTTAGTATAATCCATGATCTCTAAGATCTTTATAGAATCATCCAAAACCCCAGAACTCTCTTTATTATTGTCCAAGATCCATGAAATCTTGGACAATACTAAATACAATCCTGGACGATATTATATCCCTTTAGTCTACACACTATAAATAACTATGGTATTTTTTAGGATCCTTTTAATATCATCCGGGATCCCCGAAAGTCCATTTTCATAAATTATGAATCCCTTTAAAATAATATTGATATAATTTGGCAGACACAGTTAGAATGGGAGATGGTTAAGGACCCTGCTCAAGAACCAAGTAGTCGCAGCCAGGCGTTGCTTGGGATTTGAACTCTCAACCTTCCAATCAGAAATCCAACAAGACCATTAGTATTATTCAAGTTCCCTAAAAATATCTTTTTACTACCATTCTGGATCGCTGAAATGAGTTTAGTTTCATTCCAGATCCCTGAAAGCCCTTTATTGTCATCCAGGGTCCCAGATAATCTATTTTACATCATTTAGGAATCCCACAAATCTCATTGGAATGTATTCTCAAGTTCATCAAGAAAATCCTCAGCATCATAGGAATCCTAGAAATCTTCCACAGACCAGCTATAAAAATTCCTTCAATGGTTTCCTAAATGTTATTAGAAATTTTTTTCATAGCCTAACAATCCCTTCAGTGTAAACCCATGTTTCAGGAATAATCTCAGGATTCCTCAAAATCTACTTATCAGTGGAACCATGGAAATCTTCTAATGACCAGCAGAGATGTCAAAATTCCCTAGGAATTTTCCTAAACATAATCAAGAGCCATTTGCATCACATAACATTCCCCTCGACATAAAAGCAGAAATACTTTCAACGTGTTCAGAATTCCTAGAAACCCCTTATTTAGGAATTCCAAAAGCCTTGGAGGAATTCTTCATCGGGAGACCATGAACTCATATAACACCATAGTGGTTCCCACAATTCTTGTATCATAAGGAATGATGAAGATCTCTTTATGAAAACAGCATTTTTAGATTTTCAACAAGCTTCTCCTCAACAGGAATTCTTGGAACATCATAAATATAACTGGGAATACCTGAAACATAATTTGTCAGATAAAAAAACAAATGGGAAGGGGGTGGGGTAGCTCAGTGGTCCTTGGGTCCTTCAGCAAGGCCCTTAACCATCTGTGCTATAGGGGGCGCCGTATCATGGCTGACCCTGCCCTCTGACCCCAGATTTCCAACCAGCTGGGATATGCGAAGGAAATAACTTCCTTCCCAGGAATCAATAAAGTTTAGATTGAGGGGACGGTGGCTTAGAGATTTACACGTTTGCCTCACATCTCCAGGGTTGTGGGTTCGATTCCTGCCTCAGCTGTGTGTGTGTGTGTGTGTGTGTGTGTGTGTGTAGTTTGCATCTTCTCCCAGTGCCTCAGGTGGTTTCCCCCCGGTTTAAAAACATGCATGGTATGTTGATTGCCACCTTGGAAAATTGCCCCTAGTGTGTGAATGTGTGCCCCCTGCGATGGGTTGGCATTCCATACAGTGTGTGTCCTGATGCCCCAAGATGCCTGAGACTCAAATAGTTTTTAATTTTAGAACCATGTTGAAAATAAAAGCGTCTAAGAATGTAAAATGTTCAGGCCGATAGACTTCACCTCACCAGCAGAATATCAGGATCCTCCCCTGTTTATGGATCCATGGCTACTTTTGTCAGCAGTTCAGGCTGGTAATGTTGGTGGTGGCGGTGTAATGCTGTGAGGAATATTCTATTCAAATACTGGATTTGCATTACTGTAAAACCCGTCTAAGGATAGCTACCTCCAGCATGATGACGCACCACATCACAAACCTCAAATAATATCAAAATGGCCACTAAAAGATTTACCTTGACTTCGAGACGGCCTTCAAAAAGAAAACCTAAGGCTAGATCTCAACGGTTAATCCAAAACGTAAAAGCCTAGCAAAAAAACAGGAATCTCAAAAAAAAGAAATGCCTATGAATACAAAACAGACTTCAGGACAAAACAATTAGACGCAATGCTGAGTGCAGACTAAATATTTGCGAGAGCTTTTTGAGGATTTCATGATGAGTTGGGAAACAAGCTGCAGGTGTGAAAAACCAAGCGAGGTGCAGAGCCGAGCACGTCCGGGTGCAGAAGGCCGTGTCGAGGCGGAGGCGAGCGGAGGTTGTTGCGGCGTCACGGATCCCGTGAGACTCCTCTGTGTTATCAGGGGTTCCTAAAAATCTCCCAAAACATCAATGCGATTCCCGGAAATGTTCGAAAACGGAGCCAGATTTCCTAGGAATCTACCCAGGAATCCACCAGTAATACCGTCCCTATCTCATCAGGCCTCAGGTGTGTCTAAAGCAAACTCGGCCATCAGGGATGATGTCATCCTGCGGCACTATTTTCTTCAGCCATTACGAGTGACATCATCTCATAGGCTTGTGCTTGGAGCACCAAAAAAAAAAAGTTCTTCCTCTCAGTCTTTGAACGGATAAACAACCCAGGGAGTCCACAGATTTTTATTCCTCTTCCCATGCTTCCAAAAATATAAATACTTTCCCTTTTGTTTCATTTTTGATTGTCATGGAAATCTTCTGGGAATTCCTCCCTTGACTTGTTTGCAAATTCCCTGATATGAGTTAATAACCGGAAACCTGGCAACCCATTTTCAAGTGGCAGTGATGCTTTTATTTGTACATAAATTTTATTTATTTGTCTTTCAATCGCTCCAAAACTGTTCCATCTCGGTTCTGCATTTCACGCTCTATCGATTGTACGTGCCTGTGTTTATACGCAGCGTTTATTCACACTGTACGACCTCGGAATGCGCATTACTGCATGATGTCTGTGTAGGGTGATGGCATTCGACTCATGTCAGCTCGTCATGCCTTTCCTGATCTGCCGGTTTGTAATCAGACACCGTGCAATTTCGTTTCAGCCATCACTCCACGTCATGCAGCACAACACACACAATTACTGAGAGCAGAGTTTCGAGGAAGTGTGATTTCCCTTCACTGGTTTAAGTTCTCCTTTGTTGCTTGTGCAATGTTATCAGAATATCTGAACCCTACATGACACAAAGAGGATCAACGTCTCTTCTGTTGTGTGTCAAAGGTCAAAGTAGACAATGGTAGGATTATGCTTAGCTGAAATCATGTGTATACACGACATTTAAGTGTATTATTCACCAGAAAGGTGTTAACATAAGCATTACATAAAAACATTTCAATTATCTAAACCATGCCAGGAACTGACTGGCGTTCCTACGAATTTATATTTCATTTATCATTAATATATATATATATATATATATATATATATATATATATATATATATATATTAAATATAAATATTTATTTCCAAATATGTATGGTAATTTTAAACATGGTTAATTCTTTTCTTTTCATTAATCTTAAAAATAATAGTATATATATATATATATATATATATATATATATATATATATATATATATATATATATATTGCTATGAAATCTATTTTTATCTAATTTATTTTATTTTTGACATTCTGACATTTTATTTCTTCTTTCTAAAGTCTTAGACCAGTTGTAATAAGTATTCCACTGCACATCATATCATGAATGGTTATGTATGTGACAAATCAAATGTATTTATCAAAAGCTTTTTACATATTGCTTTTCATGAAGTCTTTCTGTGGTGGAAAATGTCTTTCTGTAGTTTTCACATTGGAGACTCCTTCCATACATTTTGTTTGTGATTTTAAAAAATGACTAAAAATTTTCTGACCAATCAGATTCAAGAATCGTTGTGCTTCAACACATGGTATGGTCAAAAGTATACACCTGCCCTCTATGACACCTGGCCTTTCCAGCCATATATACACTTTTCCCCATAATTGTTAACACAATATTGGATGCACACAATGATCCTCTGCAACAAACATTTGTACGTTTGTTCAGCAGCTTCTTTACCTCATTAGCAAAATTATAAATGCAAGGAAAATGGTTAGATGGGTGTAGATTTAATAAACTAGTTATTAGTTCTCTTTTTTTCCCTCTGTCAGGTAATAGCATCAAAATCATGTTCATGTGTTAACTCTTCATGTTTGGGCAAATTAAGCACAACAATATTATTAATTTCCTTCTCACAGCAGCACAGCCTGGGTGGCCAGGTCTCAGAAAAACTACACCAGGACCTACATTCATTCGTTCATCTTCTACCGCTTTATCCGATCTTCTCGGGTCACGGGGAGCCTGTGTCTATCTCAGGCGTCTATGGGCATTAAGGCAGGATACACCCTGGATGGAATGCCAACCCATCGCAGGACACACACACACATTCACACACTAGGGACAATTTTCCAAGGTGCCAATCAACCTACCGTGCATGTTTTTGGACCGGGAGGAAACGGGAGATCCAGAAGAAAAACCCCCTGAGGCACGGGAAGAACATGCAAACTCCACACACACATGGCCGAGACGGGAATCGAACCCAGACCCTGGAGGTGTAAGGCGAACATGCTAACCACTAAGCCACCGTGACCAGGACCTACAAAGAGACCTAAAACTAACTAAACAAATTTTCTTTTTTTTTTACCAGCATGAGAAACATGTGCCGCATTTTCAGTTAGCATTATCTGACCCACTGCTCGATACAATGCATGCAAAATAAGTTTTGTTTACATAGAAAGCGTGCAAACTTCTGCAAATTCAAACTAAATGAACGTTGAGCGTTGTAAAGTGATTTTAGCAGCAGGATGTTTTATAAAATTACAATGATGATATTTTGGCTCTATAAATGACAGAGAGAGAGAGAGAGAGAGAGAGATGGAAGGAGAACGAGATGGAATGAATCACAGATGGTTATCTTTATTCTGACTCAGCCCAGGTGTTAATATTTTTGTCTGTGGAGGAGGCGTATAAATAGTATACGTCAAGTGTTAAGCAGAAGTGTGTGTGCTTGTATAGAGAGTCTATAATAGTCTATAGTAGGCGTAACAAAGGTCTCTGAGAGGCAGGACTGTATCAAAAGTCCTCAGAATCACCAGGTCCTTTTAAACAACACTGTGTTAACAAAGAAAATTCTAAATATATTAATTTTTCATGTGTTATTCAGAAGTGTATGCTTGTATAGAGTGTTTATTATAGTCTACAGTCGGTGTAGCACAGAATTTTTTTGAGTGACAGGACAGTGTCAAATGTCCGCAGAGTCACCTGGTCCTCAGAAACACCATTGTTAACAACAAACAAACAAACAAAAGACGAAATATATTCTCCTCACGTGTTAGTCAGAAGTCTGTGCTTGTATAAAGTGTGTATTATAGTCTACAGTAGGTGTTACACAGGTCTCCGATTGAAAGGACAGTGTCAAATGTTCCCAAAAGGTATCTGGTCCTCACAAACAAAACTTTTAAAAGCAAACAAACAAAAAGGTAAATATGTTCTCCTCAGATGTTTACATGTGTGCTTGTATAGAGTGTGTATGATAGTCAATGGTAGGTGTAACTCTGAGTGAAAGGACAGTGTCAAATGTCCTCATTGTAGTCTATACTAGGTATAACAGATTTTTCGAGTGACAGGACAGTGCCAAATATCCTTACCAGGTCCTTACAAACAACATTGCTATAAACAAGCAAACAAACAAAAAAGTAAATATAAATGTAAAACAAACTCAAAAATATAAAAATAAACTTAAATTAATTTTATTGGACTTTTATTTGATAGACCACTGATATAAATCAAATTTTGAAAAGTGTGGTGTGCATATGTAGCCATGAGTCAATCCATTATCGGACCACCTTTCACTGCAGGTCTTTTTGGGTAAGCGTCTACCAGCTTTGCACATCTGGAGACTGTAATTTTTGCCCATTCCTTTTTGCAAAACAGCTCCAGTTGAATCAGATCGGATGGAGAACGTCTGTGAACAGAAATGTTCAAATCTTGCCAAAGATTCTCAATAGGATTTAGGTCTGGACTTTGACCGGGTCATTCTTACACATGAATATACAAACTTTTGCATTGTTTTCTTTGTTTAAAACAGTGCTGTTTGTGAGGAGCGTGTGCCTCTGAAGACATTTACACTTTTTTTTGCAAAGAAAACTCTCAATATATTCTGCTGCTTTCTTTTTTTCTTCTTTTTTTAGAGTCCTGATTTGGTTAAAGTGGAAATCTGGAATTTGTTGTCAGTAATATAAATTTTATTTCTGAATGGTCCTCAGAACTAGGTTGAGGTCATATCTTTCACCTTTATATCCTAAATCTCATAGGCCACTTTGGTTCTTTATTTTACCTTTTACATTACAGTAGCATTAAACAGCTTTTCCTTCACTTCTCGTTCATCACCTGCGTACTCACGTGGGCTCGTGTGTAATGTGTCGCTATAGAAACCATTTCTAGGCCGTTCTAGGAAATTAATTTAGAATGCAAAAGTCAAGTCGTGACTTGTGTGTTTTTTTTATACCAATTTGAGAACTATGACTTATCAAATCCACACACATACTTCAGACACACACACACACACACACACACATACAAAATATCTCCTTGTTTGTCTCGTTAAGTAGCCCTCAATTTACTTTTCCTCTGAAGATGAAGCTATTACTCTCATGCACAAACACACACACACACACACACTCATACACACACACACTTTCTGAAACATTCCCTAAACATAGGCAACAAACTTTCATAGAATCTTCAGTAAGTCTTTAACCCTCTGAAAAACAATGCATTCTGGGTAATCCACTGTAATAATAAAAAACAAGATCTAGGGCCTGTAAAGACGTGCATTCCATCTCATATCTGAGCGACTATGAAAACCAAATGTTATCAAAGGGGCCCGTTCCAGACTTCACATGTGGACTTCAGATGCACACCCCCACACACACACACACACACACACACACACACAGTGCGGTGTAGGTATTCTGGCAGCACCGTCGTATAAGAGCAGGGAGGAGACTGGTCCAGAGCTGTTCTCTTCCCTTTTTCTTTTTTGCACTCGAGTGTAATTGGTACTTAGTGTTCGGCGGAGCGACGGGAATTCTGTCAGAAACGTCCGAAAACTTCTCACCTACGCTCTAATGTGTGAGAAGAAACACCAGCGGGAGAGAAAAGCGAGTGGGATTACGCAATGCAGAGGAAAGCGAGAGGAAATGGAAAGAAAAGGAGGAGAGGGGAAAGATAAAAAGACGTATGCACCGTGATTAAGAAGAGGATATTCATGAAAAAGGTCAACAGTAAAAAATCATATTCATGATCTCAATGAGTGGAAGAAGAAGATTGGGAGGGAAAGTTTCCAGACTGTTAAAAGAGTGTAAGAGAAGGAAAGGAAAGGCAAAAAGAAATGAGGACGAAAAGACAAGATACGGAAAAAGGAAAATAGAAGGAGTACAGGAAAGAAAACAGGAAAAAATAAATGAATCAGGAGATACGTGGAATGCTGGAAGAATGAAGGTGAGAAGGAGAGGAACAGAATCCGTCAAGAGAGTCACAATTTAATAGGAGTGAAGGACATTGAGAGTGAGAAAGTGGGAGAGGGGTGGAAGGAGAGAGAGAGAGAGAGAGAGAGAGAGAGAGGGGGGCGAGAGAGAAATAGACGGGGGATGGAGACGAAAATAGAGCGTTGCAGTGTGACTAAGACGCTAATTACATGGAACAGCATTCTAACACGCATTAGTGAAAACGAGGGAGAGAGCGAGTGAGAGAGAGAGAGAGAGAAAGAGCATTCTTATACTTTTTCTTTGCCTAACTAACAAAATGCTCCATTCACAGAAACTGCCTCAAGGACGATGCTGGCCTTCATTTCCGTCATAATCAGCCAGTGTGTGTGTGTGTGTGTGTGTGTGTGTGTGTGTGTGTGTGTGTGTGTGTGTGTGTGTGTGTGAAAGAGTGCTCCCCTATACATGTGACTTTCATGATCATCTGGACTGAAAAAATGCCAGAGTGTAATGCCTTTAACCTTTTGACCTTTTGCTTATGCTAGCAAGATATTTTGAATCCCACACAGAAATCAGTGTGATACAGTGTGTGTGTATGTGTGTGTGTGTGTGTGTGTGTGTGTGTGTGTGTGTGCACGCTTTGGAATGCAGGGTGTGTTCCCTTACCAGTGTGTATGTGCATATGTGTGTGTGTGTGTGTGTGTTATTGTCAAAGTCAGAGATCACAGTGATATCGCTGCTAAACCACTGGCTGTGATTGCGCCTCGTCACGGCCACAGAGTAAAGTCAAAGAAATGGAAGGAAGGATGAGGGACTGTCTCTCTTTGTCTCTCGCTCTTTCTCTGGTGTGCTGTGATGAGAAGAATCTGTGCTTTGCTGCTAATCTCACTGTGAACGAGTCACTTTCCTCAGGCGCTAATAAAGTCCCGCCGAAATAAATCTGTACAGAAACACTGTGCAATCGTCTGTGTGTGTGTGTGTGTGTGTGTGTGTGTGTGTGTGTTCTGCTGACTAAACAGGTTCTTTAAAAGTAGCTGATGTTGATCATCTTCTCTCTTGTGTACCTGTCAGGTACACCCCTGCTATATTCTGATATATATATATGTATGTGTGTGTGTGTGTGTGCGTGTGTGTGTGTGTGTGTGTGTGTGTGTGTGTGTGTGTGTGTGTGTGTGTGTGTGTGTGTGTGTGTGTGTGTGTGTGTTTCTAGCTCCACCACCCTCCTTTCAGACTTCTTCTCTCCTTCTAGATCATGCCCAAATGTGACTCCTCCCACCCTTATCTCTGACTTATCACCTCCAGCCGTGACTCTGTCTCTCTCTGAACTCTGACTCTTATTCCTTTACCCTCAACTCTGATTTTCTCTACCCCAAATCTGACTCCCATCACCCTCACCCTCTGGACTTCTGACACCACATCTGTCTCCTCCACCCACAACTCTGACTCCATCACCCGCAACTCTGACACCATTATCTGGATCTCTGTCTCCTTCACCCACAACTTTTACTCCATCACCAAGGCATCTGACTCCATCACTCCCAATTTTGACTCAATCACCCCAACTCTTACACAATCACCCCCAGCTCTGCCTGCATCACAATCAGTCTGACTCCTTCCCCCACAACCCTAACTCCATTACCCCAACTCTGACTCCATGACCACAACTCTGACTCCTTCACCCTAACTCTCACTTCATTGTCCCCAACTGTAACTCCTTCACCCCAACTATGACTCCTGCACCCCAACTCTGACTCCTTCACCCTCAACTCTGACTCCTTCATCCCAACCCTGACTGCTTCACCCTCAACTCTGACTCCTTTATCCTCAATTCTGACTCCTTCACCCCCAACCCTGACTCCTTCACCCCCAACCCTGACTCCTTCACCCCCAACCCTGACTCCTTCACCCTCAACTCTGACTCAAGGTCCCATCTTTGACAAGCTTTCTATTTCTGATATTTTGAACTCATGCTCTTCAGAACAAGAGATTTTATCCCTCCTTGACCTTAACTCCTTCTTTTGAACAGATTCCCTCCTACTTATTCTTAACCCCTCCAGCCTTTATCAAAGACTACTTCAACCTTTTCACCCCCTATCCCTACACCCTTAACTCCTAGTCTGCCAGATTAGGAATCTCCTCAGTCAGGGCTGGTTGTTATGCAACAATAATATTTTTAACCCAATTTTGTTTGCTCTTGTGCTCATTTTGTCTTTAATCTGCTTAGAAAGCGATGGAGAGGAATGTAAAGAAAAGAAGAGAAAGAGCAAGACTCACACAGTGACTAATTCCCCCTGCAGCATGTTCAGCTCATGCAGCTGCTGGCTGTTCGCTGGCTGAGTCACCAGCAACTATACAGCCACTTTGGTTTGTATCTCTCACACACACACAGACATAGACACGAGTGATTTGGTCAAAGTGTGGGAGTGGGTTATGTGCACTGCTGCAATCTGTCTTTTTTCCCCCTATCATGGGTGTGTTTATAAAGCATTCGGGTCTGTGGTGTGCTTTTCAAGTTCCCTTTTGCACGTTATTTAGCACTTCTGCATCCCTCCTGCATCCCTCAGCAAAGGGAGTACGCTTCATACTGCATCTCTCTTATCACTCGAGGAACGATTTGTCGGCGATGAGCGTTAATGACCCGAGTGTTGTACTAATTAACTAACAGGGATTCGCCTCTGTGCTTAACTGAATCAGGTCTCATCTGAATTCCTTTCATCTGTGACTCGCATGGTGTCTAAAAATACAGTGTGGTGCAAGGAAATTTTGGAACTATGGGGGATATCAATATTGCTGGTATCTGACCATGTGTGTTACCGCGTCTGTGATTTCATCATGAACAAAGAGCAAACAGGACATTGTGACATTTGGCAAACGCCCTTATCCAGAGCGACCGAGATATTGAGGGCCCCACTAGTAGCAAGAGGTAGGATTTGAACCTGAGATCTTCCGTTCCAGAGGCAAATGCCTTAACCAACTCCCTCATGACACATGAGTCGTTTGAGGTGTTTCCAGTGGAAGTCGGCCAGAGATCAGGAAGATAGCAAATCATATCTGTGTGTATGTGTGTGTGGGTGTGTGTGTGTATGTGTGTGTGTGTGTGTGTGTGTGTGTGTTTAGGTACATAGTACATGTGTATTTCCATGCATTTGTGAGCTGATTACATGTAATGAATGAAAAAAATACAAAAAAAAAAACAGTATAATAGAAGAGGCCTCTAGAAATTACCCACATATCGTTGTTATAGCACTTAAACGGGCCAATTTCTCTCCCTGGAGGAAAAAAAGATCTATCCTAATACGAAGCAAGGCAAGGCAATGTTATTTATATAGCACATTTCATACACAATGGTAATTCAAAGTGATTTACATATAAAAGGAAATAAAATAATGCTTAGAATAATTGCCACAATGTAATAATCAACAGTAAAAACAATTAAAATGATTAAAAAAATTATTTCAAATGATTTTATACAGAAATTAAAATGATTATAAATAAAATGCAGTTTAATCAAAGTGCTTTACATAAAAGGAAATAAAATAAAGGTTAAAACAATTACAAAAAAGCAATAATCAACAGTAAAAAGATGCAAAATGATTTAAAAAATGTATTTAAAATGAATTAAAACAGGAATAAAAATGATTATAAATAAAATGCAGTGTAATCAAAGTGCTTTACATAACCGTAAATAAAATAATGGTTAAAATAATTACAACAAAAGTAATGATCAACAATAAAAACATTTTAAAAAATATATTTTTTGAAATGAATAAAAAACAGGAATAAAAATGATTATAAATAAAATGCAGTGTAATTGGTTTGGATTTCGCACAGCGCTCATTCAGTAAATGCATGCGTGAACAGATGAGTTTTGAGTCTGGATTTAAATGTGGTTAATGTTTTAGCACATCTGATCTCTTCTGGAAGCCGATTCCAGCATAAAAGCTAAACGCAGAATCCCCTTGTTTTGTGTGAACCCTCTGTATTTCTAACTGAATCGATCCTAGTGATCTGATTGGTCTGTTGGGTTTGTATTCAGTGCGCATATACGCAATGTATTTAGGTCCTAGGCTATTGAGCTATTAATAAACGTCTTAAATGTTACTGGAAGCCAGTGTAAGGACCTAAGGACAGGTGTGATATGAACTGATTGCCAAATGATTACCAAAGAACTCCGAAGAATGACCAGAGCATAAAGATGCCTTCAATGAGCTCAACCCTTGAAAATGTCTAAACCATTCAGCAACTTGTGCATGATGATCGTCAGAAGATCTCACTTCCACATCCACCCTAATCACCATATTCATCCTGTATCATCCTGTATCTCCATGTGAATGGTAAAATGACAAATGTCGTTTGTGTTTGTGTAATTACCGGGTGGCTTGTAGATCCCGCAAGCTTGGCGAATTTCTCCAAGCATTTCCGAATGGAGAGGCGTTTTCCTGCTGAATTTATTTTCTTGTATTTTGGTTACGTGTCGGAAATACACCCCAGGCAACTTTTAATGATCCGTTCCTACTGCACGTTTTCTGGCTGAGCGGCTGCACATGTTGTTCTCTGTATATGTGTGTCTGTGTGTGTGTGTGTGTGTTTAGGTACATGCGTATTTCCGTGCCTGTGTGAGCTGATTACATTTAATGAATGAAAAAAAAAAAAAAAAACAAGATAACAGAAGAGGCCTCTAAAGATTACTTGTGTCTGGTCAAAGGGTTACCGCACTTTAACGGGGCAATTTCTCTCCCTGGAGGAAAAAAAAAGATCTATCCAAATCCGAAAACACTCATTATCTATAAGCGCTGGTGATTTAGGCGTGTTAGCGGAAGCTTAAACTGGCGGAAAGGTGCAATTACCAGAGCATAAAGAATTGCACCAGTGGAAATCCTGCGAACGCGTATGCGCCATAAAAAACACTGTAAAAGCTTTACAATGGTGTGTGTGTGTGTGCGTGTGTGTGAGAGTGTATTCGCAAAAACACAGCGGGGGACACTTTAGTTCCTTGACGTTAACTCAACACATATAAGTAGCTTTAAAGAGCGTCACCCTGTCCAGTTCTCACAGTCTCACACCTCACATCTATCCCACTCCACTCTCCACACTCTGCAGCTCAGGGGAAGTGATGTTATCACGACTTCCTGTCCATGTGGGCTGACTTGTGTATGCATGTGTGTGCGTGTGTGTAAGGGAGTCTGTGTTTACTCGAGTAAGCATGTGTGTGGGCCGGAGTGTTTGTTTGCCGTGGCTCGCTTTCAGAAGTTTTCGCCCTTAATTTTTTTTACTGTTATTTATCATGAGACTGTGCAGTTTGTTGGAAAGATTGGATCATAATCTTGAGGGCAGAGATTTTTTTTTTCTTTTGTGAATGCAATGCGCTTCTGTATAACCTAAATGTATCACCCGTTTATATGGAAAACAACCGGAACAGAATTCTTAAAGGAGCCACGTCCCACATTTTACAATTAAAACCACCAGTAAACAAGTGACATTGAGGTTAAAAAGAAATTAATATGAAGAGAATCATTTCCAGAGTAAAATAAAAATTAAATAATCAATAATTTTATTAAAGGGAGAGATTTTGAGCGAAATGTATAGAATTATATCATCTGTTACAGTTAGTTACAGTATTAGAAACATGAATAGTATTCATTTATGGGACATTGAAAACGCCTGATAAATGTCTGAAAACTCATGGTGATTGTGCAATTAATCGTTATTAAATATTTTAATCGATTGACTAGTATATACACTATGGTTATATATTTGAATGCTTTTGTATCAAATAATCATTATGGCTTGAACTCCATTTTATCAGATATTGCACCTCCATGATCCATGACAGATTTGTTTTTGTTTTTGCTGGTGTGGCAGAAAACAGCACGTTGCAACCTTGCGACAATTTCACACATTTTTTTTTTTACCCCTTTTACCCCAGCTATATATATATATATATATATATATATATATATATATATATATATATATATATATATATATATATATATATATATATATATATATATATATATATATATATCTTCTGAGATGGGCAAGCGCTACCAACTCAGCATCACAACAGAAGGCAGAAGGATTGCGCAAGGGTAGTGCAACCCAGTGTGGATGAGAAAGAGGCGGGGTGTCTTCATTGAGACACGGCTGGAGCTTATCCCGGAGAGGCACTTTCATTATCTTCAATCCGGTGGCTTCTATAAAAGAACGTCTGGGCTCCCAACTAACGGCGCATGTATCTTTTCCCCACCTCCCAATACAGGTGAGACGGCTGATGGGGATGAGGAATACCTGCCAGACCCTCGCAGCACCTGGTATCTGGGTGTATCCACAGCCCTGTGGCAGAAAATGAGCCTGACCTCTACACGATGATGGAGATCCGAAGAACGAAGGCCGCCCATTGATCTGGACCTGACACCGGAGGGCGCGTCGAGAGATCTCCGCGTTTCCTCTCCCGCTCCAGCCACAATAACGGACACAAACACTTTCTCTTTTTTTGTTTACTTTCAGTTTCACTGTCCTCAATAAACACTATTTTCCCCCTTGTTACAATTCTCTGTGCCTGTGTTCAGCCCGAAGCGGAGAGCGAGTTGCCACAATATATATGTGTGTTTATAGTATGTACTGTATATATTATACAAAAATTAATTGACGCTCATGACTAACCCGCGACTGTCATGCCGTTAACCATGGAGGTGTTTGGAAGCCAATTCCTTCCTCTCGTTCTGGCTTTCATCTGCTGGAGCTTATAAAACTTGTGACATCTTTACTATCACGACCTTTTGACCCTGAAGCTCCTGAACTACACTGCTACTGGACAGAATGATAAAACAGTCTGTGGAGAAGTGTGTGTTTGGTGTAATCTCGATTTATTTCCATCTAGTTGGATCCTTTAATATTGTTATTTATATGTTATATTGTTCTTCATATTTTATGTTATGAAACCATGTCTCCTCATACACATGGGTGTTGAACTGCTCGGCGAGTTGGGTGAGAACGTTAGTCTACTGTAGGTGAAATGCGTGCGGTTTAGGTGTCAGAACATCAAGTGCTTCTCAGCCGTGCGATTAAACAGATGTCAGAAAGTAAACCAGAATGCAAAACCACAACCTGTTGTTTTTTTCCCCTCCACATTGTAGTACAAAGAGAACTCCAGCCACTGCTACAGTGTGTTTATTACTTTTGGTTTTGGTGCTACTAACCAGAGATCAACACAAGACAAACAAGACGAGAAGACAGTGACATTATTCTAGAGGTATAAAGCCCTTTGGGTTTGGGTGTCTGATGAATTGAGAGGCTACATGATGGGAAAATATGTTGCTAGACGTTACTTAACAAGTAAAGGCATGCATGTTAAACAGTTCCCGCTATCAAAGTAATGAATGAAAGGTGAGTCATTTGTGTGATTTGATCTTATGGTTGGCATTCGATTAAAGTTTGGTGTCCTAGAAAACATTCTGTTGCAGGGAATATATGGTGTTTGTTGGCTCAGTATAGAATAGAATAGACTTTATTTGTCACATATATATTACAGCACAGTGAATTGTTTCTTCGTATTTCACATCTTGTTTGGAAGCTGCGATAAGCTATGATACAGCATACCCTGGAGCACAGAAGGTTACGAGCCTTGCTCAAGGACCCATGAGTGGCGATACTAGGGCTCGATCCACCAACCTTCCAATCAGTCGCCCAGCGTCTTAAACCATTGATCTACCCACTGGTCAACAGGCAGGTTTTTTTGGGGGGGGTTTGCAGGGGTTTGCTAGTATAGATGCACTTTACTAAAGTATTTCCATTTGGGGGTACTTTAACTTTACTCCAATTCAACTATGCAATTGCAATATCTTATACATCATGCGATACCAAGTGAAATTTATTTTTAAAGTGTAACTGTCTGCTTCTGCTTTCTTTAATATTTATACACTGTAATGCATACTTTTTAACCTATTTGCATTTTTTTCTTGCTGCTGTAAGATAGAAATGTAACCCACTATAGGAGGATTAAATGTATATCTATATAATCTTATTTTATTTTGCAAAATCAGTCGGCATTTTTTATTTATGAGTGGATAAATATTTATGAGTGGATAAAATATAGTATACACTAATCTGTTACATATAACGGCCATATATAGTGAAACCTCAAGTGCACCAGTATATGAGTAATTCAGTTTCAAAATTTCCGATTATGAGTGATACACTCGTATTGTTAATATTTATTTTTAACTTTCTTTAAACTTTGTTTCATTAATATTAATTACTGAACAGTAATCACATCCATTATCGCATACACTGTACTGTACAAACGTAGTGCGTCTTGTGTATTACATTCTTATGGTGCTGTATTATTATTTAGTGTAGAAGTACTGAACACCATTATTCACTCTTGTCAAATGTAAAGTACCCAATAAAGAATGTTTTCCTCCTTTAGATAGGAAGGTACAATTATTAAATTATATTATTAAATAATATTAGTGTCTTGTAACACTAAGCTTTTTGGAACGAAATTAAATTATATAGATTCATTACACACAATTCAAGTGTTTATTTCCTTTTATTCCAATGATTATGGCTTACAGCTCTGGAATCCCAAAATTCAGTATCTTAGAATATCTGGGAAATAAAATTCAACATTGGAGACTTATGGTGTCACACCCTAATCAGTTAATTAACTCAAAAGTTTCCTGAGCCTTTAAATAGTCTCTCAGTCTGGTCCAGGAGGCTACACAATCAAAGGTAGACTGATGACAACAATTGTATTAAGCTACAGTAGGTAGTTTGGTAGAGAGAGATGTTTGAACACGCAATTGGCACGTCCTAAGCTTTTGTTTTTAATGCCATTTTCCCCCTTACGTTACTTTTATACCTTTTTGAAACCAGTACTTTTACACTTTTAATTGAGTAAAAAGCTTGAGGTGATACTTCAAACTTATACAGAAGTCTTTTTAAACCCTAGTATTTATATTTTTACTTGAGGAATGAATAAGACTAATTTTGACACCAATGACCAAAAAGCACCCATTTGTGGTTGTACCAAGGATATATGACCTGGCTTGACCTAACAACCCCAGGGTGACCAGTACAATACTGGGTTTGCTCTGGTCCTTTTTCCCCTCCCATCTCTTTTTCAAACATATCAGTATCTAAACAGGACATACCGGTAGCTAGGTGTTGTATCTGACCCAGTTTTCTTTATTGGGTTCTGAGGGATTCCAGTCTACAGCTGCTAGTTTTTTAAGCTAACCCTCATGCCCTCTGTCATGCATCTATCCATATAATATACAGTTGTGGGTCTAGTCGGGGACTTCCACAAACACTTCAATGGTAGACGTGGGAGGGTTGTGTTTAGAAACCTTGTGCCAGTGTATTTGGTGTGACTCAGCATATTTGAAAGTGTGTGTTGATTAGATGCTAGATGCTAGCTCAAGTGCGAGGGATTAGCATGTAACGTTTTGGGCTACATGAAGCAGTGAAGTGTTAGTTTCCTCTAAAGTCTTCTAAATGTGTCTTTTGCTCACCCCCCACTCACTCCTCACACACACACACACACACACACACACACACACACACACACACACACACACACACACACACACACACACACACACACACACACACACACACACACACACACACACACACTTCCCTCACCATACGATCATTAAACACATTCTCTGGTCTCAGATTACTGAGCAACTGGAAAAGTGAAAAGGTGATCATAGACAAACACACACACACACACACACACACACACACAACACAACACAACACACACCAACAAAGATTTGCATAAACACACACACATGCTAACTGCCGTTAGTACACACACACACACACACACACACACACACACACACACACACACACACACACACACACACACACACACACACTATAGTGCAGTTTCGTTAACGTGGCCCTGGTTCCCTTGAACCCTTGTAGTGAGCCCTTGTAAGAATTGGAGCCATAAATACCACATAAACACACACACACACACACACACACACACACACACACACACACACACACACACACACACACACACACACACCATGTTTCTCTGAATGTGTATGTACTCATACTGCACTGACATGAGCAAACATAGTTGTGGTAATTCCTACACACAGTGTGACTGTGACGGAGTGTGCAGGAAAGCAACACCGTGTGTGTGTGTGTGTGTGTGTGTTTGGGTGTGGGGTGTGGGTGAAAGAGAGAGAAGGAGGGATTAAAGGGCTGTACAGAAAATTGGATAGCCTCTTTACAGTGGTTTTAGCAGTTGACCTTTATGAGCCTTTTGGAAGTACAGATTGTGTATCATGGACACACACACACACACACACACACACACACACTCGGAATACATATGTAGTATAAATGGGTCAAAGGTGAAAATCCCTGAACCCTGAAAATCGCCAATCTATTAATCAATCGCAAATCTATCTATCTATCTATCTATCTATCTATCTATCTATCTATCTATCTATCTATCTATCTATCTATCTATCTATCTGTCTATCTATCTATCTATCTATCTATCTTTTATTTATTTATTTATTTATTTTCTATGCACTGTGCGTGTGAGTGTGTGTTAATCTTTATGGAGCTTTTGCCCTGGTGTTGACTGCAGCATTGACATTCAGCAACAGCTGGACTACAATCAGTAACTGTACACCTGCAGAGTGACCTATACCATCCGAGCTCCTGATCCCCAACCGCCGAGCGCTTTTCCACACGCTCTTCCAGTGCACAGTCACTAGTGCACCCCCTGCTGGTGATTCTCCTGTTGTGCATTGTTTGCATATACCGTCCTGCTTGAACCCCTTGAGGTGTTTAGTCTTTTCTGTTGCTTCACCTTTATTTTCTTGTTTTATCATCACCTGCTTTTTATGAATTAGATGTATGTTGATCAAGGAACCAGGTTCGATTCCCGCCTTTGCCGTATGTGTCGAGATTGCATGTTCTCCCCGTGGGGTTTTTCTCCGGGTTCACCAGTTTCCTCCCTGCTCCAAAAACATTCACTGTAGGTTGATTGGCACATTGGAAAAATTGTGTCCGTAGTGTATGTGTGTGTGTGTTTGTGTGTGTGTGTGTGAATGTTTAATCGTGTGTAGGAGATAAATGTGTCCCTGAGAAAATGTTTGTGTAGTATCACTCTCAAACAATAGCACAATTTCATCAGGCATGATCGGGCTAGAACTGGAGAGAAGAAACCGAATCCCGTCACACCTATTTAACACAGACACACACACACACACACACACACACACACACACACACACACACACACACACACACACACACAGTAATACTTATTCCATTATGCATCGTAAAACCCAATCACTGTCAGGATTCATGCTGTATAGTGTCACTCATGGGTCAGTGAAATGTCATCACTCAGTGTGTATTGAGCCCACACACGCACACACACACTTTTTGATATTTAGGGATGGTTATACCCCATTGTATCTTTTCTATCGCAGTGTAGTGTTTTTGACATATTTGCATTAGTAAAAAAAAATGTTTAGGATTGTCACGTTCGCTTCACACCTCCAGCGTCGGTGGTTTCAATGTACCATAAATTAATACTTTTCATGTTTCTAATACTGTAACTAACTGTAACGGATGTTATAATTATATACATTACACTCAAAATCTCTCCCTTTAATAAAATTATTGATTATTGAATTTTTTTTTCACTCTGGAAATTATTCTTTTAATATTAATTTCTTGTTCATTTCAATGTTAATTGTTTAGTAGTTGTTTTAATTGTAAAATATGGGACATGGCTCCTTTAAGAATTCTGTTCCGGTTGTTCTCCATATAAACTGGTGATACGCTTAGGTTATATAGAATCGCATTGCATTCACAAAAGAAAAATTGGGCTTTATTGCGTATTACGGATTTGGGAATGCGATGCGCTTCCGTAAAGTTCCATACAGTAATATACACTAATATAGTGAGGAATATAGTATTGTGAATGCCCAGCTAGTAGGTGTAATTCAGGGAAATTTAGGAAGCGTGAGTGGATGCACTGAAGTTTCTTTATTCATTTGTTCTTTTTTGTTGTTCAAGTTTCGTTCATTCACCAACACAACACAGAATGAAGGAGCAGATCACTCACATAGTAATGCACACTGCTTTAATCACACGTTAATAACATTAGTGCCTTTAAAGTGAATTTGCATATTTATAGTATTTATGTATAATTATTAGTAGATGCGGTGTACTTAGAAATTAAAGTATTGAAGTATTTAGAAAGTGATCAATAATGTGTTATCAATATTTCCTATATTGAAAATATACAGAAACGCTGCTTCTGTGAATGTGACGTATCACAACACTCCGGAGACCCCAGGCGCGCGTCCTCAGAATAGAGATTAACATGGCGAAGGAAGAGTTGCATCTTTCCTGGAGACAGAACAAGAAAAGAAAGTTTGCTTTTATTTCATCTTTTTTTCTTTCATTTTATTCTACAAAGGCGTGATTGTGAAAAGGTCATGTCGCTTAAGTAAATTGATTATTTGCTGTCGGTCTGAATCAAAGTAATAAATGCATCTGTACCATATGATTGCGTCAAATTAAATAAAAATTGAATTACACTACAAAGTAACAGATAAATCATAGCACATCACATCATATTGGTAACCGGTTTAAATGTATCATTAATGTATTGTATCGTTAGTTATGTATCGATACACAAATCAGTTCGATTTCACTTATGGAGATGTACATGTACCTGATCATAAGCAGATTTTTTTTCCATCTACTAATTTTCTGTGCATATATTTAATATATTTAAAGTGTTTTTGATTTGAATGACGACAATCTGCTACAGATTCATTTAGAAAAATAGAACCCACTTTTTTTTCAAGGGTTTGAAACATTTTGTTAGAATATTAACTTAAAGTGCCACCTAGTGGACAAATGAAATCAATCAAATGTAATCAGTTCCTTTACTTTTATAAAGTAATTGAAAAGTTACAATACTTATTACATTTTGAATAGGGTCATTTGTAATCTTTAATCTTTTACTTTTCCAAAGCAACCTTCTATATTTATTTAAATATATTTGTACTATGTTTACCAGATTAACGGCCACTGTACCATCATCTAATATATGTCCTTTTATAATTATTTATAGTTCCTTTTATTTGTTGTAAAATTTAAAGTTGATCAGGATTACATCTCACCCCAAGGACATCATTATGGTTCTGACAAATAAAACCTTGAACTATTTTTATGTATCCATTTATTGAAATAAATTTGTACTTGCTTATGCTAAATATTCATTCTAACATCTACTAAACACTGACTTCTTTTGCGTGTTTATCACACGTGCACATTTTTGTACATTTGTAATATCTTGAAACCTCATTTGCATATAAATGTACTTTTCATTTCTAAAAAACACACACACACACACACTTCACAAAACCTCATAATATATTTATTTACACATATTTATAAAAAATGGCCAGAGTGAATTATCCAGCTCGGCCATACTTTTGCTCGAGGCATAATCTCAAATCCAGTATAAATTTCATTAACCTGTCTGTACATGACAAATGATGAGCAAAATATTATTCGAACAAAATATTGCAAGCAAATGTTTCATATTGGTTGGTGATCGGCTGAATGATGATGCAATGCCTCGTTCGATATCCTGATTATTATTATCTTTTGACCATGAAATTGACGGGTATTTAAGCTTTATCCGGTGCGATGAGGAAGAATTTGGATTTGTCATTACACAGAAGGGAAATAAAACACTTACATTCTGCTAACTGTTGTCTCTTTCATACATACAGTTTTATACATACAAATAATATTGGATGGGCCGTGGGAAGAGCGGATATAGTGGTAGAAGATGAATTGAATAATATTCAATCGGGGCCGCATGGTGGTTTAGAGGTTAGCACGTTCACCTCACACCTCCAGGGTTGGGGGTTTCCCACCTCCGCCATGTGTGTGTGTGTGTGGAATTTGCATGTTCTTTGCGTGCTTCAGGGTTTATTCCGGGTTCTCCGGTTTCCTCTGCGGTCGGAAAATATGCATGGTAGGTTGATTCGCACCTTGAAAGATTGTCTCTAGTGTGTGAATGTGAGTGTGAATTGCTCTCGGTCTCCTCCGATGAAAAAAGGAAACGGACAAACGGGTAAAGAAAAAGGACGTGCTTTAATAGAACGAGTGCAAATTTATTATTGCATTAACTTTGTCAGCCCTGGTGTATACATATAACTGTATGTAGGAATCACACGATACAGGAACAAAAGACTCGCATGAGATGAAGAACACAATTTTGTTCCCTGTGTAACTCTCTGTATATTGGAGTCATGTGATGAACAGATAACTGAGAGATGAAGAGACTTCATTATGCCCTAGATTTTGCAATTGTTCAGCACGAATCGCTCTTTTAGACAACTCGTTCTCCTGAGTCACATTAAAGAGTCGTTCAAAACGAGCGAATCGTTCTCTAATCATTACAGAGCTGGCACAGGTGCACTGTCATGCTGCCACATGAATACTGGTGAAAAACGGACGTCACGATTCGACTTCCGAAGGATTTTCAAGGATCGTACGTCAGTGTTCTTGAACTGGGAAGTGGAACTACGCTGATGTGCTCTAGAGACACTGCAATCTCACACGTCGGAGGGAACATCTCCGTCTTACACTCTGTGATTCCTCATTTAGTCATCACCCCTGCCAGAGAGCTGCACCATCTCCCACTGACTCCATCTGCTAAACGTAGTGTCGTGCACACACACACACACACACACACACACACACACACTGTGCCTCTCCACAGGACAACAAGGGGCCCCATGGTAGTGGTGTCAAAGGAGAACTCAGACTGAGAGACGGTGAGGAGGAGGAGTGTGTTAAGAGGTGCGTGGGCGGAGATGAAGAGTTGGAAAGAAAGGATGTGGGAGAGAGGAGGAAGAAAAAAAATGAGAGACAGAACAAGAAAGGTCGAGCTCCAGAGCTGCAACACTACCTGTCTGCTTTATAATAGTGCGTAATGGCAGACAGGTGACTCATAAGAGAGAGAGAGAGAGAGAGAGAGAGAGAGAGAGAGAGAGAGAGAGAGAGAGAGAGAGAGAGAGAGAGAGAGAGAGAGAGAGAGAGAGAGAGAGAGAGAGAGAGAGAGAGAGAGAGATTGAGAGAGAGAGAAAGAGAGAGGGAAAGAGAGAGTGATAATATGACTCATGCTCCTTTGCTCATCTCTGTGCCAAAGCTTTCTTCTGCAATTTATTGAGCCTGAAATCTCAGACCAAGCCATAATAATCATGTACACACAGAAGAAAAGAAAGAAAGAATATTACACTGAAGGCTAGAACTTTTATTTAATACAGGAAAAAAAAGATCAAGAAATCAAGAAAGAAATGCTTTCTTTCTTTCTTTCATTCTACCTTTCTTCTTTCTTAAATAAATGCTCTAGCATTCAATTTATTATTCTTTCTTTCTTTCTTTCTTTCTATCTTTCTTTCTTTCTTCTTTTCATTTTTATGCATTAAAAATGAAAAGAAAGAAAGAAAGAAAGAAAGAAAGAAAGAAATATACAAAGAAAGAAAGAATAATAAATTGAATGCTAGAGCATTTATGAAAAGATAGATAATGTTAAAAAAGAAAACTAAACCAAAACCTAAAAGACTAAAACTAAAGGCTAAAGGCATTAAAAGTGAAAAAAGAAAGGAAGAAAGAATATTTCACTGAAGGCTACAACTTTTATTTAATAAAGAAAGAAAGAAAAAAGAAAGAAAGATGTGCCTGTGTGGTTATTTCTGTGCCTCTGTGAATATTATACTGAAGGCTAGAGCTTTTTTAAGAAAGAAAAAAGATAGAAAGAAAGAAAGAAAGATGGAATGAAAAGAAAACTGAACCAAAGGCTAAAAAAATTAAAAGAAAGAAAGAAGAATATTAAATTGAATGCTAGAGCGTTTATGTAAGAAAGAAGAAAGAAAGAACGACAGAAAACTAAACCATGTCCTATAAAGAAAAAAGAGAATGAGAGAGAGAGAGAAAGAGAGAAACATAAATGCATATAATGTTATGCTGCCGTGTTGATTAATAGTATTGGCACACCTGCCTTTTCCAGTCGTATTGCTGTGATAAATAAATAAACTCCACTCTTCTGGGAAGATGCTGCACTGGATTTCGGAGCTGAGGTCTGGAACTGATGTTTGGAGATCTGGAGTGCAGTCAGCGTTCTCATTCATCCCAAAGGTATCCAGTAGGTTTTGAGGTCAGCGCTCTTGGAACAGGTTTGCGTCTCCTAGTTCAATTGGAGGGAAAAATCAAAGCTCCTGTATCCAAGGTCGTTCTTCACAACCGTGTGTTCCAAAACCTGTCGAACCTTATTGTGGAATTCTGTGCAACTTTTTGTTGTGAAGTTCAAATCCAAACACCATCAAGCTGTTTGGCCCTTGAGCAAGGCCCTTAGCTAGTAACTGCTCGGAGGTATAAATGATATTCGCTGTGGGATAAGGGCGTCTGCTAAACGGCGTCATGTTGTAAGGGATATTATTACATCGCCACATTTGCCTCGAACTTAAACAAGTTTGCGTCAGAAGCAGGAGTCGGAGGATAATTTGTGCAAATGATTCATGCACTTAGAAGAAATTAGCGTTTGAAGGTCAGCGTGTTTCCGTACATCGGCAGAAATTTGATTTCACTCCGAGGCCCCCTCAGGCCATTTTCCCACAAAAGTGTGCTTTACCCGAGCAGAAATGATTTGCACAGAGAATATATTCACGCCCCGAGTTCAACGTTCTGTTAGAGATATTCAAATCTTGCTTGACAGTAATGGCTCAGTCATGGCCTTAACTTTCAATTACTTTTATTCAAAAGTACACTTTTATTTACTTCCAAATATTCTACAGTTAAACACATCAAGGCTTTTCTGCCATCATTTTTTTAAATGTTTGTTTGACATGTACCAAACATGGTTCATACCTCTAAGTGCGCCCCCTACAGGTAAAACACGTTATATAAGCTTTCACTTGTCACTTGTTTAAGGACATTCCTGTCTCTCTATCCCTGATTGTTAGGAAACCATGGGCCAGAGGATGGGATCAACCATTATACTGACAAAGAGAGTATTAGGGGCCTTGCTCAAGGGCCTAAAGTGGCAGTTTGACAATAATGATTAGTAACCCTAGAAAGAAAGAAAGATCTCTCCACCACGGATCTCTTAATGGGGAGGTGTGTAGCTCAGTGGTTAAGACATTGGGATCTGGAAAAGGAAGATCGCATGTTCAAATCCCACTACCACCAAGCTCTCACTAGTGGGCCCTTGAGCAAGGCCCTTAACCCTCAGTTGTAAGTCACTCTGGATAAGGGTGTCTTCTGTAAATGAAATCTCTTCTCCACTGATACCACCACTCCATCATCTATCACTGATCTCTACATTTCTCTATTCTAACCTTCCTTCCTTCCTTCTTTACCACTGTGATCTGTCCATCCTCTACCACATCTTCACTAATCCCTTTATCCTCTACCATTCCTCTTATCCATTGTATCAGTAATCCCTCCATCCATTACCATTGTTTCAGTTATCCCGCCACTATTTACCATTATTTCAGTAATCCCTCCATCCTCAACCATTGTATCAGTAATCTCTCCATCCTCTACCGTAACTCTACTGATCTTTCCATCCTCTAAACTACTTCTACGACCACTCAAGGTACGAGAAAGACATGCTTCCAGACTCGTCTCTGTTTTCGTTCCAGAATAATGGAACGAACTTCCACCTGATCACTGGAGGGAAGGGGCAGTTCAGTGGTTTAAGATGCTGGGCTACTGATTCGAACTCTGTTATCCTTGAGCAAGGTCATTAACCCTCTGAACCCTCTGTGCTCCAGGGGGCACTGTATCATGGCTGACCCCATATGTGAATATGTGAAGAAACAATTTCACAGTGCTGTAATGACAAATAAAGGCTCTTCTATTCTATTCTGATTCCCAAACAACTGATCATCTGGCAGTGTTCCAATGACGTCTAAAAACATTTGTATTTTTCTTCAATACTTCTCTAAAAATGCTCTTTTATCAATATTCTCTCCTACACTGACAGGTTTATGGTCCGTGTCCCAATGAACCGCGATCAGGATGTAATTATTGATAAGGACTTCAAAGCACTTTTGTACATCTTTCCGGATAAATGCCAAATGCCATAAATGTAATTGTTACTCATTTGTTTTCGGTAAATAATGGAAAACACGTACCCAGACTCAGTCTGAAAAAATCAGTCTGGTGTCGATGCGACTAATAATTAATGCGCAACGTTTCCGAAGCTGTTCTTCAAAGGGTGGCATTTAATCCGATTCTCATTTGAACTCTCTTTGCACTCTTTTATTGCTTGTTCATAAAGTTTTCACAGTTTGCCTGTTTCTTCTCTTGTTAAATTTGGGAAATCAAGCATTAAAGTGAAATAAGAAACGTTTTTCTTTTATATATTGGTGATATGAATTCAGTGTGTAATCCAACTTGCGTGTGTAATTGCACTTTAGTTTCAATAATCACAATTTAAATGCCTTCATGTCAGAATGAACTTAATCATATACATGAGGTCGTTCCAAACTATCAAGCTAAGTAAAGTTACTCTTATACACTTAAAGTAATAAAAAGACTTATAGTAATAGTATAGTAAAAGTCTAAATGGATATGAAGGTATTGGCAGGATGCTGCGGGTTATAATCCCTCTAACACCGTCCCCATATCTCCTGATTGGCTTCATCATTCTGTCTCCTCTCCACCAGTACGATGGTGTGTGGTGGGAGTTCTGGCGCACTATGGTTGCCGTCCCATCATCCAGGTGGATGCTGTACACCGGTGGTGGATGAGGAGATCCCCCTTTCGCAATGTAAAGTGCTTTGATGGTCCAGAAAAGCTCTATATACATGTAATGAAATATTATTATGATTAATAATCCAGGATTCCAACAGGATGATATGAACTTTTGTCCAACATGGGGAGGAGGGGACTACTAACTTGTTTTTTACATAAAGGTGATATTATATATAATAACAATATTTAATATTTAAATTGAATTGAAATGGCCATTTATATTTTACTCCCAAAGAAAAATGTATTATTATTATTATTATTATGTTTTTGTAATTTGAACCTCGATAATCTTAAAAAACTGTCTAAACTTCTTGAAAAATTTACAAAATGTGTGTGAAATGTGTGAAACTTGTCTTAAGAAAAATATGTACTTAATATACAGTACAGAGGCAAAAGTCTACCTGAAAGCTAAATAAAAAAGAAAAAACTCAGAAATAGAGCTGACATCATATACTCATTTAAAACTAATTTAAAGTTAGTTCAGATTAATTTGAGGGTCGTTTTAAAGGCCGATGTTTTATTTTTACATCAGAGATAAAACTCTAACCGTACTTATAAAGAAATTACACATTATGTTTCCTTTTGGAGCATTAACTGCGCAAGAGTATATAAAATATTATTTGTAAATACATATAATTGGCCAATAAAACATTATACACACTTATTCACACAAGAAAAACTTATATAAATATCTTAATAGCAAATTTATTGGGACAATAAAAAACAAAGTTAACTTTTAATGACTATTTTTCTTACAGATTTTTCTTTTCCTATATATTATATTGTGTTGTATTGTTACATATTATACTAAGCTATGTTATGCTATGCTATGTTAGGTTATGCTATGCTATGTTGTGCTATGTTGTGCTATGCTATGTTATTATATGTTATGCTATGTTGTGCCATGCTATGTTATTCTATGCTATGCTATGCTATGTTATGTTATGTTATATTATATTACAAAGTGTGATGCAGGAGTAAACAGTAAATTTCAGGACTATGAGTTTTGCAGCCATGGGATCTCGTTTTGATCTCCTTGCCATTGGTTCTAATGAAGCAGTGAAGTGGTTATGATTATACAGAAAAATTATGTACTGATCAAAATGAAACTATTCTTTTTATGTAAAGATCATGAGAAAATTAAGTCGTGATGACGAGAAAACAAAGAAAAATCAGAAAAAATATTATAATGCATTTGCTCTTAGGATTTGCAAAGTACACACTATACATGATGCAGGAAGGTTTGTAAACTGTCTTCAGGGAAAGATGTGTGAGATTGTGCCACTCAAGATCTATGTGAAGAAGATCTTCTTTGTGCACATTGTGATGCTGGAACAGGTGTGGGTCTGGGAGATTTTCATGCTACAAACTTTAGAAGAACCACATCTGGCTGGAAGTATTCCAATACTTTTGGATCGGCAGGAATTCCCTCACACTATCCTTATTTGTTTTGCCTTCGATGGCGTTTTAGTAGAATCGTATCTAAATTGTACCCGATTGGCCTGATTAGATGAAACGGTGTGTTTCTTGTTGCGCAAGTGACTTATAGATTGTGGAAACCCCACATGATCTCATCGCCGTGGAGGAGGCGAGGAAGTCGCGGTCTCTGGACGGCACGAGTAAACCTAACCCGGCGTATTTTGAGAGACGTCGCACGTCCTGCTTCGATATCCTCTTGCTGGTCAGTGACCCGAATTTCCCTTCTCTGGGTCGAAGCGCTTCCTGCGTTTCAGTTCCTCTTTTCAGCATCACACCGAGACGACTGGCACGGCTTCAAAGCACGACTTCCTCCTCCTCCGCCTGGCCCCAGTGCATCCTGAAAAAGAGAAAACGCTGGAGGCATCGCATCCTGTTGTATAGATGTGTGTGTGTGTGTGTGTGTGTGAGAGAGAGACAGGGATACACAAACACACACACATACACTTTTTTCTTGATTTTCTTCCTGCCTGAAAGTTTTCTTCAACTGGTGAATTGCCAGAAAAAAGGAGGGCCAAGTTTATGCTGCATGCAGAAATAAATGTAATTTTGTTCATTGAAGTGAGAGAAGAAGAACGACAGAAGAACGGACAGATGTCCAGGCTTGCGGTTTGACCTCAGGATAGACGTGTGGGAAAGTCTTAGATCTCTGTGTCATGTAATGGAGAAGAGACTAGAGGACAGGAGATGAGAAGATATGAAACGGGATGAAAAGAAGGAATTAGTTGAGCATTGAAAAAAGAAAAGAAGATGAAGGGGGTCGAAAACAATTGCCTCCGGCCTTGGGGTTTGGTATTTGGAGGTTTTGGGAGCATCTGATCTTTTCTAGCGTATGTGTTAAAGCTGGAGGGACACAGATGGACAAAACTTCATAAGTGTTCACAAACTTTTGGCCATATATTGGCCATATATTGCATATTGATATATCGGGGCTTGATTCGGCTTCACCAGAGGGATTTACATTTACATTTTGGCAGACGCCCTTATCCAGAGCGACTTGAGGATTAAGGGTCTTGCTCAAGGGCCCTCTAGTGGCAGCTTGGTGGTGGTGCGTTTTGAACCTGCAATCTTCCGGACCAGAGACCAATGCCTTAACCACTGAGCTCCCACCTCTAAGGAGAATAGAATAACCGATATTTCTCACATATACATTACAGCACAGTGAAATTCTTTCTTTGGATATCCCAGCTTGTTTGGAAGCCATGATGCAGAACCCCCTGGAGGACAGAGGGTTAAGGGCCTTGCTCAAGGACCCAAGGGTGGCAGCATGGCAATATTGGGGCCTGAACCCCCGACCTTCTGATAAGTAGCCCAGCACCTTAAACCACTGAGCTACACTGCATCCCTAAAGATACTCCCCATTCAACAACCAGACGTTCCACAAACCAAAGCCCCGCTGTAATTTATCTCAAATTTGTGGCGAATAAAGGGAGCAGCACTACTAATTTATTCCAGCACCTCAAACACAACCACGCTGTTGAATAGGGAGGTGTGTGTGGCCCTGTAGGATAAACATGACAGATAAACAAAATTTTTACATTTTCCCCACTGTATCCAAAATGGAATTTCATCTAAAAAAATCGAAGATTCAGTTTACATCGCCCAGGTCCAGCATGAGTATGGTATGTGTGTGTGTGTGTGTGTGTGTGTGTGTGTGTGTGTGTGTGTGTGTGTGTTTGTGTGTGTGTTTGTGTGTGTGTGTATTTAGGCACTATATTGTGGGTGCGACTGTTTACTTCAAGTCAAACATTGTGAACAAGCCGATCGATGAACCTGCACAAACACAGTTATGTTCTGCATCTCCTCCTGATTGGTCGGAAATTAGGCATCACTTCCTGTTTAGGATAAAGGAGGGACATTTTGTCTTTATGTGTAAATTTAGATGGACAGGAAACTCTGAGCTTTATCTATCCCTGCATGTGTGTGTGTGTGTGTGTGTGTGTGTGTGTGTGCTTGATTGTGTTTCTTTCTTCTTTTTTAAAGATGCTTTAAAGTCTTCTCTTCCAGAGGTGTGTGTGTGTGTGTGTGTGTGTGTGTGTGTGTGTGTGTGCTTTGGTTGCTTAGCAACACCAGAATTTAACTTCTGTCTTGTTGGATGAAACACGAGAGGTTTTGTTTGTGTGTGTGTGTGTGTGTGTGTGTGTGTACACATTTGTGCTTAGGAAATGACTCCGTCTATTAGAAAAAGCCAGAGAAGCGACGTGTCCTGCTTTAAGACAATACAGTGGAATGCTTTCAGCACATCCCATAAAAAGAAACACCCCGCATTCCTGCTGCTGGCCGACATGACCTGCCAGGTCAAAGGTCATCTCCCTAAGGACAATCAGAGTGCAGGGATTCGGTAGCTCAAAGCAGCGCTGTGCCCACTACCAGGCTCGTTTCATTTATCACTTCTTAATTCAATCCCCGTTGGCTTTTTCTTCTCCCACCAGTCCTCTGAGGTGAAAGGTCATGACTCGGCCTGCATTTGCAAACCTGTGAATCTGCCTGAAATGTGCCTAGAGGTGTTGATACACACCTGACCGTCCAAACACACTTGTGCGAGAAGGACTGTAGTGGGATTCAGGGAGATGATATAAAAAAAAGAAAGTGGGGAAAAAGGATAAAAATTCAATCATTGGTAACAAGGGGGCATATATCTTATTAAAAAAAACATCACACGTGATTTTCATGTTTCAATCCATTTCATATTTAGTCCTTGTTTGCTCCTATAACATCCATGACTCCTATGGGAAGATGTCCTACTAGATTTCGGAAGGTGCTTGTGGAGATTTGTGAGATATCATCCGGCCACAAGGGGACAGTCATCTATTCACATTCATCTCAGTATAGTTGAGGTCAGAGAGATCTGTAGAGCTGTATGGATCGGTGTACAAGTTGTTATGTTAATTATCTATAATGACGAGTTGATCCTGCTTTGATATAGCACACAATATATACGTTAATACTCAAACTTATAACATATGTTAATACTCAACATATCACCGTACGTAATGCTCCACCTGGTGGAATGTCAGACAATTTCAGGAAAAGGTCAAATTGAATTTAACCTCAATGTTACTTTGTTTAGTGGTGGTTTTAATTGTTAAATATGGGACGTGGCTCCTTTAAGAATTATGTTCCGGTTGTTTTCCATATAAACTGGTGATATGTTTAGGTTATACGGAAGCGCATTGCATTCACAAAAATACGCTTTATTGCGTAATACGGATTTGGGGATGCGATGCTCTTCCGTAAGTTAATATACAGTAATATAGTGAGATCATACCTGTTGTGAATGCGCAGCTAGTAGGCGTAATTCGGGGAAATTTAGGACAAGTGAGTGTATGCACTGAAGTTTCTTTATTCATTTGTTCTTTTTGTTCGGGTTTCATTCATTCGTTCATTCATTATAACAGACTAAATGTGCAGATCACTCACATAGTAATGCACACTGCGTTAATCACGCGTTAATAACATTAGTGTCGTTAAAGTCAATTTGATTTGACAGCCCTAATATATATATATATATATATATATATATATATATATATATATATATATATATATATATATATTTATATATAGCATATATATATATATATATATATATATATATATATATATATATATATATATATATGCATTCATAGCGCCTACCTTTCTACAGGTAATAATTCCAGTCTGGCGTTCTGTTCAACACTTCTCCCTTCATTATTCAGAGTTTTTAATTTCCTTCCATCTCTCTTTTATTTCGGATGTGATTGATTGCCCCGTGTTACTCGGCTTGACGTTGCAGCCTCCTTCCTGTTGTTCACTATGAGTTCGCCTGCTGACTTTCGATTGTTAATAAATGCCTCACGCGTACATTCATCTGCCTACGCCATGTGCTCATCACAAAAAAAAAAGACGCTTTCTGTGATAAAAATTGTAAAAGTCCACATTCACAGATAAAATGATCAGCAGGACACAAATAAGAAAAGTAGGAAAGCAGGCTTCTTTCACCCCACATATCTGTGTTTATACTTTATTGCAAAAAGGGAAGCAGTAGCTCAGTGATTAAGCTACTAAGCACCACTAAGAAGCCACTGTTGGGCCCCTGAGCATGGCCCTTAATCCTCAACTGCTCATCTGTAGGAATGAGATCATTCTCTCTGAGTAAGGGCGTATGCCATACATCTAATGCTCAGTTACAATATGTTGGAGAGTGTTGATTTGCTTTGAAGCTCCATTTTCCAGCTCCATTTACCACAGCGTTCAATCATTGCCACTTCCAAGACTCTGTCTATTTTACTCTCCTTCACTGTTATTCTGATTTAACTAGGACTGGGACAATATATGAAATATTAGCAAAAAATAACGCAATCATTTTGAAGACAAAGTAAAATCTGAAAATCATGTGAATATCAATTTCAAGCATTATTTCCCAAAAGATTGGTGACAAATATTACATGCCATTGCGTTATTACCACACAAGAGACTTGAGGTGGGGGAGTTTTTTTTTACACAGATATGGAATAAGGTGGATGAATGAGTTTCACTTATTATTTAAAAGTATATATATGATATCGTTAAAAAACCCAGCAATGTAAGCACTGTGGCTTAGTGGTTTGCACTATTGCTCACACCTCCAGGGCTGGGGGTCGATTCCCTTCGCCCGCCATGTGTGTGTAGAGTTTTCATGTTCCCTCCGTGCCTCAGGGCTGTTTTCTCTGAGTTCTCTGGTTTCCTCCTGGATCCAAAAACAGCTCATGGTTGACTGATTGGCACCTTGGAAAAAGTGTGTGAATTTGTGTGTGTGCCCTGCGATGTGTTGGCGTTTCATATAGGGTTTATCCTGCCTTAATGGCCAAAGATGCCCAAGAGAAAAGTTGGATAAAATGGAATACGAATGCATGAAGATATATTAATTTTTATATATCAGCATTACATTTACATACATCTTTTGCCAGATTCTCCAAAACGAGCCTAGAGGCCAATGCTTTAACCACTCAGCTACCGCCTCCCACAGACCCCAAAAAATCCCACTCCTGCTTTCTGGCTTTGAGATTTTGAATGGGGTTAAGTGGGGTTGCTCAGTATCTATTTTAATGTATATACTGGTTTTCTCCAAATAAATTTAAATGCAGCCCATTATGATAATGTTGTAAATAACAATCCCATGAGATTTGATATTGATGGGAGGACTTTACTGATGATGTATATACATGCAGTGTAATTGGACAGTGTAAAAAAAAAACATTTTATTCCTTAATAATTATTTTCTGTGGTGTAGAAAATATAACGAAGAAATACATAGGTTGTGATCACGACTATATGTGAAGCGGATTAAATTTGCTTCCTCAAATAGTATCTTCTTTATGTATAATAAATGTGTCATGAGGAAATGTTCCCTTATCAGGATAATGTTAGGGGAGCGATAAAGTGTGTGTGTGTGTGTGTGTGTGTGTGTGTATGTGTGTGTGTGTGTGTGTGTGTGTGTGTGGAATTAGGGGTGAGCTATAATGTTCTCTCAGACAGTTTCATTTAGTTGTCAATTAACATAGGAGGTGATGTGTAATTAGTTCAGGCTCTGTGAACGAGGTTCCCCTCAGGGGCTCACTGCAGCGAGAGGCAGACAGGAAGTCCCACAGGCTCGACTTTATCTAGACACAACACGATTTCCTGAGACACAATGGAGAAGGGAAAAAAAAACAGGATTATACTCCACTAGACGGGCAAAAGTATTTGGACACACACACATACATTTCTCTCTCTCTCTCTCTCTCTCTGTCTCTCTCTTGTGTAATTAAATGATAGATACTTGTAAAAATGTTAAAGATTTACATTTCGGGTTACATCTGAACAAATTCATGTAAAATCAGTGGTTTACACTGAATTAGACTGAATTTGAATAATTACAATCAATCAAATTATACCAATCATATATACCAATATATATATATATATATATATATATATATATATATATATATATATATATATATATATATATATATATATATATATATATATATATATATATATATATATATACCCCTGTTGCTATTGAACAACTTTGGGATGAAACACTGACTGCCCTCCAGGCCTCCACACCTCACCTCAACTCACCTACATCCATACTTGACTGCACTGTGTCCCTGGAGCACAGAGTGCTTAAGGACTATTCCCTTAGAGCCTGATCTTCCAATCAGATCCTTTAACACTGAGCTACCAGCTCTCAACTTTAATAGGACTAACTGTCAGGCGTCCACAAACTTTTGTCCATAGTGTGAATCATTCTGGGGATAACACCAGGTTCATATTTTTTGAGATCATTGATTGATGCTAATAAATAAATAAATAAATAAATAAATGGTGGAACACCATATCTGGATATGAATCTGTATTGCGTGCACTCACAATTGCATTGTTTCACCTACAAGCTGCTTTTGTCACTACAGAGATCAATTTCTTCTTTTCCTAATGCTCTCGATCTCTTTCTCTCTCTCTCTCTCTATTTCTCTCCACCTCTGCGTATGAAGTCCAAAGGCAATGCAGATATTTCACTCTATGTGACTCCCGTATTAGTGTCCGAGTGCACAGCAGGAGAATGATTGCAGTCTGAGGAGCAGTGGACAGAAACAATGGAAAGGGAGGGATGAAACAACTCTATCATTATATATATATATATATATATATATATATATATATATATATATATATATATATATATATATATTTTGTGTGTGTGTGTGTGTGTGTATGTGGGACAGAGAGAGATGGAGCCAGTGAGCCGTGACAGGCGAGTGAGAATCTCTGTCGTGGTATAAAACATAAGATGAAGAGCCTTATGATGGAGTTTTTAAAAGCTTTGTGTAAATGCAGCAGGCTTTTAGTCTCTCTCACACACATACACACACACACACACACACACACACACACACACACACACACACACACACAGTCTATATTATACCGCAGTGCTTTTGAATCTAGCCTGGATTGAGATGTTGAAATATGTTGGATCTGTTTCTTGCGAGTCTCCAGTCTCTTTAACGCTAAGGCTAAAGGCTAATTACTCATTTTTATTAGGTTTTATTAGGTTGTTTTATTACCTCCACACACCTTTAGGAGAGAGAGAGAGTTAAAATGTGAAACTATAAACAGATTAAATAAAGTATGTGGATATATGACCAAAATATTGATATGTGCTTCGTATAACGTTCCATATCACACTTAGCCTCCAAAAGTCCCCCCAAACTATCCGCCTGGCTTTATCTATAATGAATAGACATTTGGTGCAGCCCAGATAACGATGGATTTCCTTTTGAATCAATTTCCGATCAAGGTTCCTTTTTCTACCATCTCAAGGATGTTTTTCGCCACTCATTCAGGATAAACTTATAATTATAATAAAGCCACTAAATTTATAGATTCTTAAATAATAAGCTTTTTATATATCTGTAAAGCTGCTGTCCATTGTTAAAAACTCTAGCACAGTCTATACCAAAAAAATCCTTGGCTGTGTGTGGTTGAAGATGGAATCAAAACGGCACCCCCTTCTGGTTGACTTCCTTTGCTTCGTAACATCGACTTTGCATACGACTTGTTTTATTGTGTACAATGTGTGTGCAATGATTGCAATAGCAAATACCAGCGCTGTGTGTGTGTGTGTGTGTGTGTTATGAATGCTGAAATGAGGTGAGAATTATATGCTGGAGTCACTGGAGACATGCTGGAGAAATGAGAACGCAGCAGGACATCCATCTTCACCGGAGTGTGTTGTTCTGGGATGGTGGAACGTAAAATACGAAGGAATCTCGTTACAGATTTGAGAGCCGAGACACTCGCGGGACGTCGGAGCGCCACCTTAACCGAGAGTACGGAGAAACCATATTGTAGGTATACTTGGGCCGGGAAATATAACATGTTCTTTTGTAGGATTTGGCTGCACATGGAAGGATCAAAGTATGTGAATACCTGAGCACAATAACATCCTTTCTTTTATCTATTGTTATTCGTTTGGTTGCACCGTTTAGGGGTCGCGACGGCGGATCATCGATCTCCATGAGGATGGAGTGATCATTCAGGTGATCTGAATGACAAATCTCCACACAATCTAGGTCAGGTTGGCAATCTTTACCACTTAAAAAGACATTTGGACCCATTTCCCCCACAGAAACCACTGGGAGCCACAAAACACTTTTGACACCTTTTTGATCACCTTTTTTATGTATAAACTAAACTATAATGTCTTGCATTTATTAAACCAATGAATGACTGCAGAGAAAAATGTAATTCCTGCATGCAACAAAAACATTTTGAACTCTGGGAAAAAAGACGTTGGGTTGAAAGCTACTTAAAAATAATTAAAATAAAATACTACAATGTCTATTTGTCTATTCCTTCTTGTATTTATGAAAAATAAACACTGAACTTAAATCATCTGCCGGCAACGAACTAAAAATAGTGTTGTCTCTCTGCGTGCCGTCGACCTTTTCCTGGCACGTGCAGTGAATAATAAAAACAACATTTCACTGAACAATTGAAAAAAATAGGAATATATGCAAAAAAATGCAATAAAAATATTGATCATACTTGGTTAATGTGATTGTGTATGGGGAGGCAGTACCTCAGTGGTTAAGCTCGTGGTTAAGTGGCGGTAGCTCATTGGTCTCTGGACCAAGAGATTGTAGGTTCAAATCCCACCACCACTGAGGTGCCAATAGTGGGCCCTTGAGCAAGGCTCTTGACCTTCAACTACACAGTTTTAAGTCTCTCTGGATAAGGGTGTCTGTCAAATGCCATAAATATAATGTAATGTAATGATTAAACCTCAGCGTACAGCGTCTGTACCACTGGGCTCTGCCGTCTGTTGCACACTGGTGATTGTGACACGAATTAAGAGCAACAAATAATTTTAACACATTTTATAATAATCCTTTATTGGTCACATATACATTACAGCACAGTGAACATAGATGTTACATGATCACCTTAATCTTCTAATTTAGATTTACATTTTAAAAATGAATGACCTGAAATAAATTAAATACTCGTTAACACCCCGTCATAAGGATGAAAGAGCAGCAAGGGTTGCCAACCCCCTGATCCAGTGGAACATCTTCCTATGAGCTTATTATAAGAGCAAATGTGAACTAAACTTGGAATGGGAACGTCAACCTGGAATGGGGTGCCAACAATTTTAATCACGGTGTGTATATTTTTGCAGCTGTTTCTCCTAGGAACTAATCGAACGCCTCGTGATCAATCAGCATCATCCTCTTTGTGACTCTTTAACGTTATCTGTTCCGTTTTTTTTTCTCTCCTGCAGCTCGTATCGACGCCTGCTCGGATTCTTCCTCCTGTGTCCTTCAGACTGTGACCTGGAAATCGATCCTCCGTCATTAAGAACGTATCGATTGTTCGATTGAAATGAGAAGAATCAAAGTGGAGATTTGTGTGAAAGGCATTGACCTCTGGACCCCAAGATAGCAGGTTCAAATCACACCACCACCACCAAGCTGCCACTAGGGGGCTCTTGAGCAATACCCTTGACCTTCAATTGCTGGGTTGGAAATGTAAATGAGGACCTGGTCTCTGAGGAGAACGTGGATCCAAGCAACACATGACATGACTGAAGAACAGATGAAGAACATCTCTAATGAATGGGTGTCTTAGAAACAGGCATGAAGACCAGGTTTCTGAGGAACATCAGACTAAAGGACAAGTGTCTGAGAAAGACATGTCTGAGGAAACTCTGTCTGAGAAACTTGCGTCCTGAGATCATTTTGAAGAACATCATTCTAAAGACAATAAATATAAGGAACATCAGTCTGAGGAACATGTCTGGACTATTTGGGGTGGCAGCAGATGAAAACTAGGTTTCTGAGTAATATCAATATCAGTCTGGGGAATTGGACATGGAAGAATGTGTGTTGAAGAAACATGCATCTATGCAACATCTGGCTTAAGAACAGGTGAAGAACATCTCTAAGAAAAATGAGGTTTCTGAGGAAGTTGTGTCTGAGGAACATTCATCTGAGTTACATGTGAATGAGGAACGTCAGTCTGAGGAACATGTGTCTAGGAAAGATCCATCTGAAGCATGAGTGTGAGGAACTTCAGTCTGAGAAGAATGTGTGTGGAACATGCATGTGCGGAACTTGTGTCTGGGAAAGATCCGTCTGAGGCACATGTGTCTGAGGAACATCAGTTGAGGAACAGGCCTGAGACAAACATACCTGAAGAAAATCCCTCAAGAGAAGATCTTTCTGAAGATCATATTCCTGAAGAACATGCCACTTCTTCTCATTAACAGCAGGTACGACAACATCCTCTCAGAAAAAATAGTTTCTATAACAACCCAGAGAACCATATACAAGGTGTAGAGAAATGAGCTGTGTATGTGTGTGTGTTTGTATGTGTGCTTGCGTGTTTGTATGTGTGTGTTTTGTGTTATTTTGTGTGTGTGTGTGTGTGTGTGTGTGTGTGTGTGTGTGTGTGTGTGTGTGTGTGTTCATGTTCAGATTTTCACGCTGGTAATAATTTGAAAGATATGTGATTTGGATGTTTCTATTGAGTAAGCTTCAGCTGTAATTATCCGCTGTAATCCTGGGGATCTTGATGTCGTTTGGACAACTGAACATCGCACACTGATTTGCATACCTTCACTCAGACACTCAGCCCACGCACACTTAAACGCTCAGATGTACTGAGCAGGAGAGAGAGAGAGAGAGAGAGAGAGAGAGAGAGAGAGGAGAGGAGAGAGAGAGAGAGAGAGAGAGAGAGAGAGAGAGAGAGAGAGAGAGAGATGTGTGATGACTCAGCGGTGTTCTGCTCACACTCCAGCAGACAGGAGCACTGAGGTGTTTGGGTTTGTTATAGTTACACCGGGTCTAAAACCGCTCCCTATCTCCTATCTAGTTCACTACATCAAGTGTCCTTTTGGAGACTAACTTCATTACTTACTTACAAATTTGTTCACTCATTTATACACACAATGCACTCGTACATTCATCAGACTGATGTTTACTAGGACACTTCTTTCTCAGACTGTGACTGAGTCAAAAATGTCTATCTGTCCAAGTGTCTGAGGAACATCATATATATGTATATGATATCAATATGATATAAACTAAAATTTAATAAATCTATCTATCTATCTATCTATCTATCTATCTATCAGTCTATCTATCTATCGATCTATCTATCTATCTATCTATCTATCTATCTATCTATCTATCTATCTATCTATCTATCTATCTATCTATCTATCTATCTATCTATCTATCTATCTATCTATCTATCTATCTATCTATATCTATCTATCTATCTTTGTTTAAAGTGTTTTGTCGCCACCGTGTGGTAGAAATCTGCATCTACAGCATCTTCTTCAAGGCTACTAAAGATCAGGAATCGTCCCAGAGAAGATACCATCCATGAGAAGAAAAGAGAATAAAATGGCATTTGGAAAAACTTTGTAAAAATAAGACACAGACTTCTATTTTGCAGGTCGCTGAATATCTGCATTAGGGATTGAACTCTATTGTACAATAATATGAATTGTTCCTTATTGCACTTTTAGTTTCACTGGACCGGACCCGCTGTAAAAAGGTATTCTGTAACAACCACATCTCATGGTCTCTGATTTCTAGTTTTGACAGAAATTAGTTAACGTGCAAACAAAACAATAAGACCGAACTTTAATAGGAATTTGACATACTTTGTTGATCCCGTGAGGGAGGGAGGCGGTGGAACAGTGGTTAAGGAATTGAACTATGGAGCAGAAGATCGCAGGTTCAAATCCCACCACCACCAAGCTGTGACTAGTGAGCCCTTGAGCAAGGCCCTTAACGTCTGAGAACGTCCGCTGTCATTATACAGTATGTTGGCGTCCTCTAGTGGCGAATCACTAACACATTTTACATTTACATTTGCGGCATTTAGCAGACGCCCTTATCCAGAGCGACTTACAACTGAGCAATTGAGGGTTAAGGGCCTTGCTCAAGGGCCCACTAGTGGCATCTTTGTGGTTGTGGGGTTTGAACCCATGTCCGGTTCAGAGTCCAACACCTTAACCACTGGGCTACCACCTCCCACCGTGCTATTTGTTTGCAAGAGGAGCTCACTGGAGACCATTTAATATGAGGTTACTTTTGTGCGCGTGTGTGTCTTTTTTTTTTTAAAACCATTTTGGATGTAAATTTATTACATTTATTTATTATGTAATTTGTGTTATCATTTGATTGATAGTATTTGTTTCAGTTTCAATGCATGTCTCATTTTCCTCAATATTTGTTAAAATAATTAATATAATCTTATTTATTTCATTTAGCACATTTTCATAATGTTGTTTTTTTAAGCAAAGTTCAGCAAAATCCACTATCGGTAGACCTGTAGTAGCGTGTGTGTGTGTGTTTTACTAGTTATTTTTGTGTTATTTTGTGTTGTTTTATGGAACACCTATCCTTGCTTAATTCGCTGTGTACTGCATTGTTTGGTGATACCTGTGACAATAGGAAAATTGTTATTGTGTATTTGATGTAGGGAGTGCAATAAAAGAAGTAGTGCACTGGTAATCACATCCCAGCTAACAGTTTTAGGTTCTGAGAGCATTCTACTAATGTTATATTTTGGTTGTGTGAACAGTGATTAGAAATGTTTTTAAAATGTCCAAATTCTAGTTTGTCCAGTTTGCAAAACGTTTCTGGAACATTTAAAAAAAAAAGTTATAATAGCGTTCCTTCCAACGTTATAATAGCGCACCTCCTCCAACGTTCTCTTCACCTTAAGTTGATAAAAAAAAAAAAAAACGTTCCATGAACATTGTTTTGGAATATTCACAAAATGTTCAAATGTCCAGTTTGCACAATGTTACTCAAACGTTATTTTAAAGTTATAATACCCACGTTCTAAGAATATTGTTCTTTTTTTTTTTAACAAACATTAAGGGAACATGAATAACCTTCTGAGAATGTTCTTTAAATGTTTTTTAAACATCTTTTTTTAAGAGTCAGATAACTTGTAGAGAACGTTAGGGAAAGTTGTGGGAACGTTCTCTGATAGCTGGGATGGAGGTATGTTGTAGGACTTAGCAAAGTCATTTAAAAGGAATCAAAGTCATATTCGCCTTTGTTTAAAAGAAAATATGAATAAAACAATACCTGCAGTTTTTTCTTTGTTTGCAAACCACCCGATGATGTAATCGTGGTCACAAAATGTCTGAATATTATACACTGTGGATGTGAATAAACATGAAAACCTGATACTGTGTGGTGGAAACTTCAAATAGGTTTTGGTTTATAGTTGTTGAACTTGACTACAGAGCATTTGTCATCACTGAGTATCAGGTGTGCACGTAAGAATATAAGAGTGTTAAATTAGCAATGTGAGAAGAAAAGACCAAGGTTGTGTGCAGTGATGGAAGCTGAGATCAGGATATAAGATCAGTTTTGCTGGATTTAAGCTTCATCTGATGAGCTCTCTCTATGATGAGATATACATTTGCAGGAATTAGCAGACACCCTTATTGGAGGAGAACTGAGGAATTGAGGGTCAAGGGCCATGCTCAGGGGCCCACTAGTGGCAGCTTTGTGGTGTTGGGGGATTTAGACCCACGCTCTTCCTATCCAGAGGCCTTAACCACTGAGCCCCTCCGTTAAGTATGATGTACATACCAGTATTAAGCTAATAAACCCATCCCATCAACACTACTTTTTGAGGCGCTCTGGATTGTATTTTGAGTGTAAATATATATTTCAGCCAGAGGTCGGAGTCGAACACTGCAGCAGAAGGTCACTAAGAGGAGTTTTGCTGCCATCTAGGGGCTGAGAATTGCAGTACAATGCTCCCAAATAGGGATGTGCAAGTTTTCCACAATAATTGCGGCAAAGCGAAAAGTAACGTACAAAAGGTTTTTCCCATAAACAGCAGAACTCACTGATACGTTTGGGGAGGTTACGAGGAAACCAGAAATACCCGCGTGGGAAACTCTAACCGACTGTAAAATTAGATGTGCAGGGTTATGTCTAATGTTTGGAACAAAAACCGTTAAAAAAAAGGAAAAACAAACTGCAGCTAAAACCCAAACAAAAACAACAAACAAAGAAACAAACAAGCAACTAACCAACCGACTAAAAACAAAAACAAACAACTAACCACCCAAAACCAAACAAACATACAAACTAACCACCCAAAAATAACCAAACCAAACAAACCAATCAATCAAACAAACAAAGAAAACTTACTCGATAGTCATTGTTCAGGGTCTTATAAAAAAAAAAAAGCCCAAATATTCAAACAAACAAACCGACAATACCAAGCAAAAATGAAACTAAATAACATTAATGATTATGTTTGATGTAAAAACAATATACATGCAAAACAATAAATGTTTAATAAAAATAAATGTTTTTACGATTTAGAAAAATCAATATAACAACATTTTTGGAAACAAGCAAACAAACAAAATAATTAATAATATTACCAAACAAAAGTTACTGAAGTATTTACAAAACAGCAGTATAATACAAACATAATTCTGGGAACCTGAAGCAAGGGATAGATAGATAGATAGATAGATAGATAGATAGATAGATAGATAGATAGATAGATAGATAGATAGATAGATAGATAGATAGATAGAAAGTTGTGATACAGTGAGGGAAAAAAAGGAAGAAATGGGCGTGTTTGTGACGTCACTCCGAACTTTGGACGGTCTTGCGCTCGCGTGCCAAAATACTCCCGTCATTCGACTCCGGTCGCGGTTCGCGCGCTCGTGTGCACGGGAATCCGGAGTGAGGTGCGCGCGAGGATGTGGAGTAAAAACAGCGGACTGCACTGAACTTTTTACACACAGGATACACACCGGATCTGAACCGCGGAAACAACCGGACCATGAGCTGATCTGAGACCCGGGTCCTGCCGCGGAACAGTGCACTCTACAGGTAAAGCGTGTGAGTTTGGCGGTGTGGGTTGTGATGGAACAAACAATTCCGAGTTACAGGAACATTTTAGAGTAATATTTCAGTCTGGGAGAAACATCTAACTGCTACTGTATATAGCAGAGAAGTCCACAATAATACCACTTCTTCACATCAGTCATACCTTTAATCTCTAAAAGATGCAGAATTCGACTTTAAACATCACTCATTTTGCATAGATTAGTCACCAAAGGCATGCACTTCCCTGCAACACACACACACACACACAAACACACACACACACCAAACCTACAGCATCTTATTTCTTACTCTCAGCAGTTTGTAATTCAGTAATAATTTGCAACCTAGAATTCCTACTCGGGAGTGTACTGTGCATACATGTTTATATGTAGCGGGTTTCTGTGTCCAGGTTTCGGTTTGTTTATTTGCCCTGTGTTGCCTCTCCTGGTTAATCAGTATCTACTGCACTGTCAACTAGCTGGTGAATATTTGGGTAGTGAAAGTTACTTTGTTTTAATAAATCAACCTACCTTCAAAAACCATCACCTGTGTCCTACAGATAGATAGATAGAAGAGTAAATGAAAGTGTGGATAGATAGATAGATAGATAGATAGATAGATAGATAGATAGATAGATAGAGAGATAGACTGACAGACAGACAGACAAACAGATGGATACACAGACAGATAGACAGACAGCTATGTTATAGAGACAGACATAGGTAAACATGCAAACAGTAGATAGACAGACAGACAGAATACCAGAAAGATAGATAGATAGATAGATAGACAGATCAACAGATAGACTGCCAGGTTTACAGACAGACAGACAGATAAATAGATATGAGTATGAATATGACTGTACTGAGGCTGGTAAACTCTTAGATTTTGGCCATTTGGCCAATAAGTGATCAGTGAGAGGAACAAGGAAACTGTAGTTGGCTACAGGCAAATTAATCTCGTCTCGGTTTCACTTCAGACCGCAATGTTTGCACAGTGACCTTGCTATGGATTTTAGCAACGAGGTCGATCTTTCCAACAACAATAACAGCAGCAGCAGCAGCAGCAACATCACCGCCCCTCTGTGGAAGAAGCGTGCCACGGACCAGGTCTCGAATGGCAAACTGAAGCCCAAACCAAGACCTTTGAGCTATCAGATTGACGGTGTCCTCATGACCGATTTTCCTGTGGAGGACAATTGTTCTTTTACCCTCACACAGCCTGCAGAGACGATCACCACTCCACAAAGCACCATGGTGATCAAACATGTTTTGAACAAACCTGCCCGTAAGACTCGTGTTGTAAGGAGCATTAGTATTGGGCAGCTATCCAGTGGAAGCTTTTCTCTGGCAAGATTTCGATCGGAGAATAATAATAATGACTCCGTAGACAATAACCAGGTGCCCAAAACCAACTTATCTACTAAAACTCCCAATGGCCTGAGTAAAAAGGAGACCAAAAGAGACCGAGATCCTCTAAAGCGCCTATCCAACCCATTTACCCTCATTTCCCAGAGAGAGCAAATTGTTTTTGGGGAATCATCCCCGATATCACAGAAACCCAGCTCTCCTTCTCGGAATTCCCCTCAGCAACTTTCCTCACCAATGTCTCTTGGAACGTCATCTCACAGCTCCATGTCCAGCACTTCCTCCCTCTCTTCTTGCTCGTCTTCCTTCTCCTCCATTCCCAGCACACCATCCGAACCCATAACTCCTCAGTCTCCGTCTCCATCCGAATGCAAGACATCTTCTCGCCATTCCACAAGCTCCTCCCAGGGTTCTGAAGTCAAGTCGATCACGCCCAGCATGGTCCTCAGTACTCACAGCCCTGCTGCATTGAAGATGGGCACCCAACAGCTCATTCCTCACAATCTGGCATCTGACAAACGATTTGGCAAAATCAGCAATTCCCTGGGGCTGAAAGACTCTTCCAAACGTTCCCTCCGGGCCCGGAGCATGGTGGAGAGTGGTGCTTTCTTCTCCAGCAGTAAGGATGTTGAGGAGGCGGATGGTGAGGATGCACCAGGGTTGTTGAGAAGAGGCCTGAGGTCAACATCTTACCGTCGTGCTGTGGTCAGTGGTGTAGACCTGGACGTTCCTTCGAACCTTCTTAAAGGGGTACCAGAGGTGAAAGAAGGACCCAGGAGTCCCCGACCAACCAAAAGCAAGGTGAGTTCATCTTAACTGATATTACAACATCTAAGGTCAGGCCCAGACCTGATGGTGAATCCATAACTGAGGTCTTGATGCATAGCCACTTACATGATACATATGAAGCAGCTACTGAAAACGGAAACATGCCAACAAAGTGAACCCTTATGTAGCAGCTATAATCTGTAGAAACGCCTTAATATGAAATTCTTCCAGCCAGCCATATGATCAGAAATACGTTTGACTTGCCAAATCCACAATTTATGCATTGTTTCTGTAATTAGACTCAATAAGCTTTGACGGTTCACTGAGCACAGGGCTTAAAGGAATTGTTTTACTGTAGTGTTACATAACCAGCGGAACACGCCTATAATATGTTTAGATAGCTGGTAGGTTGGAGTTGGTATCTCAGTGGTTAAGACAGAAGGTCGTAGGTCCCAGCACCACCAAGCTGCCATTAGTTGACCCTTGAGCAAGACACTCAAACCTCAACTGCTCAGTCTTCCCCAGCCATGCGGGAGGGTTGCACAAGCTAGTGCATTCCTACCGCTCTAAGGGTTACATTAGGAAGGGCATCCAGCATGCCAAACCAAATATCCTCTGTGGCGACCCCTAACTGTAGCAGCCGAAAGAGATGATGATGATGATACGGTGTCAAACATAACCAGCATACTAACACCCGGGTGCTAATATCAGAAAAATGAGCTTGTCATGAGTAGCTTTAGACCTCAACATAAAGTTTGCCAAAAGCTGACACGCACTTATTTATGTATCAGCAGGTTCTTCCTTATCTAGAAAGATAACAGTGCACTTCTGTAACTTGTGCTAGATAATCATGTCCTTCCAAATACAGTGTAAAAATACTGATAAATATGAAGGGAATCCAGGACTATCATGCAGCTTATTGTTAATTTCACGAGCAGCCCTCATATTAGTTCGACCAAACACTTCCATGCAAAGCACAAAGGGGTGTAAAGTATAATGGGGTCATAAGGGTCAAAGACTTTAAAGGTTGCGAGGAAGTAGAAATAGAGCGTGTCTGCTAATGTCCATCTTTCAGATTTCGACAGGAAGGTGTGAATAGGAGAACCAGAAGGCAGGAAAAGACAGAAATAAATGGATTATAGCTTTCAATTTTTCAATCGACCAGATTTATGGTGTGTCCGTGATCATATAGAAGGAATCAGAAGGTCCCTGGTTTAAATCCAAACAAGCTTCCACTGCTGGGCCCTTGAGCAAGGCCCTTAGCCCTCAACTGCTCTGGATAAATGTTTAAATTAAATACTGGTTACTGAGTTACTGGTCAGTGGTTCAGAATAGAATAGAATAGTCTTTATCTGTCGTATATACATTACAGCACAGTGAAATTCTTCGCATACCCCAGCTTGTATGGAAGATGGGGTGAGAGTGCAGGGTCAGCTATGATACAGCACCCCCTGGAGTACCAAGTTAAGGGCCTTGCTCAAGAACCCAATAATGGCAGCTTGGCGATACTGGGGCTTGAACCCCAGACCTTCTGATCAGTAGCCCAGCGCCTTAACCACTGAGGTAGATGCCCTCCCAAACACCAGTATGCCACTCTTGGGTACCTTGAGCAGGGCCCTTAACTTCCTGTTTTCCAGTGTATTTCTACCATTTTCCTATGGCTTGAATTTTTACCTTCATTTCTTGCCTTTTTATTCGCTTTCCTTCCATTTCACTTCTGTATTTACCTTTCCAGAGCCCTCTAGAGTTTTATCGGGTATTACATCTGTAATAATGGTCCGTGGTGGAACACGATGCTCCGTGTTAAGTTAAATGGATTTTTTTTCCCGAATCTCTCGAGGAATCGCTTTAGTCCTACAGTTGTCTATTATTGACAGAGACTTTTTGTTTGTTTGTTTGCTTAAAGATTGTCTATTTAACAGACCAGACCATTAGCTTGTTAATGTCTTTTACAGGGCGGAGAGAAGAAGAGGCTACAGAGCCAGCGGACGTTTGACAGTGAAGGTATGACACCATTTAAATCTACATATCTATGTATATCTAAAATTATAAATCTACAGAGGTTCAGTCAAAGCATTTCCAATTTGCTTTGAATTCCTACTGCCTAAAAAAAAGTACACAACAGAAATGCTAATTCACTGCTAAGGAAAGGACTTTGTACACCAGAACACATTTATTTAAGGGTGTGGTTTACTTTCGTTTTGCGCTGATGTTATCGAAGTGTACTTTGACCCGTCATCTTGTGATGCATGGTTCAGGTGCTAGAAGGCAGGAATGTGGTCTTATTAGTTTAGAGCAATAACTTTTGCCATGGCAATTTCTAACATACGCTGTGTTAGTTTTCTAACACCATGCTGTGTAATAATTGTATATGGACACATTTTGGGAACACCTGGAGTTTTTCAGCCATATGTGGTTCTTCTGAAAACTCTTGGAGGCACTTAAAGCTATCTGTGTGGAGATATGGTTTACATGGGTTGGAATGGAAGCCCCACCCATAGAGCTGGCATTTGGGATGAATTAGACCTCAGGCCACCTCACCTTACTTACCTGACTTTACTTATACCTTTGTAGCCGACTGAGCCCAAATCATCACATGCACACACTAAAGTCTAGTGTAATATTTAACCAGAAGGGTGGAGGTTTCATTCGGTAAAGTTCGTTCCCTTCAACTTTCTCTGGACCTTAGTAGCATTGGCGCCTCTGCGAATACTATTAATTACGAAACTCGTTCTTGAAAACGTGTTAATTTTCTTTTACTGAGTTTTTTTTTTTTTTTTGAGTTTTCGAAAGCAGCCGAGATGTTTCAGATCGAAACTGGAAAGATTTCAAGGAAATGATAAGGAACATATGTACGAGTTATTGTATTTCCGTCTCACGATTGTCATCTCAGATGACAGGCATGTCAGGCATATGGAGGCATGACGATCGCACTGAATTCATTTAAGGCCATGTTGCTCGTATATGAAGAAACAGAAACTTACTGAATTTTTACGCACTGTTTTAGTAAATTTGTATGTAAATGTATATATCTGTGTGTTAGAGCTGGGCTATAAGTCATATACATTGAATCTCTTATTTTTTTAGACAAAATTTAATTTTTGATTTTGGAAACAGAGAGAAAATGTGTTTCCTGCTATTTGTACTTGTTTGTAGTGGGTGTTTTGGGGTTTACCGCTGTCATGTTTATCATGTTACAGCGTGGCTTTGGTTTGTTGAACGTCTGAAGTTGCAAACCAGAACCATTTCCATATGACTGATGAAACCCTGCCCCCTCTTGGAAACAAGCTCTTTGGATTCGTCAGAGCGCTGCCATGTTGTATTTCTCAAGTGTAATGCGGGAGGCTGAGAACTACGGAAGCTCGTTGTGCCAAACCGAAGTGAAATCATAAAATTGTACTTTTTTTTTATTCGAATTAATCAATAATGACGATTAACAGCTCTGCTATGTATGTATGTACATAGAATATGTGTGTGTGTGTGTGTGTGTGTGTGTGTGTGTGAGTACAGCAAGTGAATAATTGGAGGGAATGAAGAAATTTGGTCGCTGGGTGAAAATATACAACCTGGCAACACGAATACAATGACTGATGATGTTTTGAGCATCTAGAATTGGTTATATATAAGTATATAATATATAATTGATTCTATACGCCTTTGTGGCTGTGTTAATTTATTTCTTTTTTATAGAAGATGAGGTTTTGTATCAGAACTACCAGGAGAAGGCACTGCACGATGACTCGGATGAAGACGTGGAGTCCAGAGAGCCCAAAGCGGACGAGCGCATCGTGGTCCAGTACAAACCCATCCGGACGTCCTGGAGTCAGCTCAGTGTGGTGAGAACACACAAAAGCACACAACTGAAGATGTTACTCGTATGTGTACACAATTTCCGAGCGAGCCAGAAAGCATTTTGAGAGTTTCGGTGAACGTTCAGGTAAAAAAAATATAATCACCTCCCAGCTGTAGGGCTCGATCCTGAGCTCAGGTTTCTGCCTGTGTGGATTTTTGCATGCTTTCCCTGTGTGTATACGATTTCCTCCGCGATAGTCTCGGGGTCCTTCTTCTATTCTGATCGTGTAGATGCTTGAGATGTTCTGTGATAAGCCTGTTGTCCACAATATCCACACACACACACACATATACACATCACGCACGCACGCACGCACGCACACACACACACATACACACACACACATTCACATATGTGGACATATTTAAATATAGACATTCACATATATTGACAAAGCACAAACCATAGCACCTCATACCAAAATCTTGTCAATGCACAACATAAACACACACGCACCAATGAAGGTGTTGTTATACCTCAACACGCACTTATACACACGCAAGAAGAAACACGGTCGTGGAGTTGAGGAATGCTGGGACTATGAGGAATGTGGTTCAGTCCGGTCTCAAGGGAGTTCCAATTATAACCACCCTGATAACAAGAGAGAGAGAGAGAGAGATGTGGAGACTGATCAGGAGACAAATACTGTCTTTTTTTTAATGAGTTTTAATGGATCTCTGACACATGAAGAGTGAGACAGGTTTCTATTAGGGCTTTCGGTTGATTCAAATATGATTAATCGCAATTAATCACATGATTGTCATGACTTATCTCACGACTCAATCGCACAGTTTTATTTGTTCTAAATGTACCCTAAATTAATACCTTTCAAGTCTTTAGTACTATAATGAACATGGTCGAATATTTATGCTTTATGCAAATTTATGTTAATTATCAGTGAAGGCAAAAACTTAAAATATTCTTGCAAATGCTTTAAAGCAGGGTGGCGTTTAAAAATTTTCCATGTTTCCACACGGACCGTTTTATTTGCCGGATTTCTGAGTTATTATTATTATTTCTGAGTACAGAATGGACCTCTTTTATATTTATTTCGTTATATGTTTAATAAAAATGTTCAGGCAGAAATGCTCGCCGCATTAATTGCGCATTATTTAATTTTTTTAAATTAAGAACTGCGGAGGCTCGCTGGGCCCAAACCAAGGAGAAATTGTAAAATCGATTTTTGTATTTTTAACATCGGCATAAACAATAAACACGATTTAATAGATAATTACGATTAACCACACAGCTCTAATTCAGATGTCAGTTTTTGTTTCTTATCGTCCAGACCTATCTCTGAAGGATACATTTTAATTGATTTTATTGATGACAGACATAGAGTGAGGCAGAGGCAGAAATCTTTTATTAAACACAATAGGACTAAAGTGATTACTATTATTGTTATTATTATGTCTTTCATTTTAGGATGAATCTAATTTCTGAAAGAGTCACAGAACCAGAATGAAGAGAGCGAAAGATTAAAAGAGAGAGACCGAGAGAGAGAGAAAGGCAGAGCACTACTACATCCTCAGGAAAAAGGCATGGCTCCTTCTCCACTCTCGAATTCCGACACTTTCTTCCCCCGTGGAAAAAATGCAGAAAATGTGGAAGGCTGGAGCGCATGTGAAGCCTCCTGTTTGTGGAATTATGTAATCTGGATGAAGGCTGGAATGGTGGGAGACTTTAATGATGTTTTCCATTCTGCCGCTTCGTCCTGGGCCACCTTAGGCCGGAATGTTCTGGAAACATCCCAGGAACACACGGATAGAGAGGGAGAGGGAGAGGGAGAGAGAGAGGGAGTCATGTGAGTGCATGGAAAAGATTCCTGTGGGGGGATATGAGAGGACGTAGTGGTGTGGACACACACGCAGCTTAATGATGCAACAATACACAGGAGGTGTTTGTGTGTGCGTGTGTCCTTTACAGTGTGTGTCCCTTATGCTGAGTTGGTGTCTCTTTTTGTGTGTGTGTGTGTGTGTGTGTGTGTCTATGTATCTGTGCTTTTCTCTTTTTGTGTCTTTGAGTGTGCGTGCATGTGTGTGTGTATATGTATCTTTACGTGTGTTTCTCTCTTTGTGTGTGTGTGTGTATACATTTGTATGTTTGTGTGTGATTGAGTGGGTGAGTGTGTGTACACGTGTATGTTTGTGTGTGTGTGTGTGTTTTTGTCTTTTGTGTGTTTCTGTTTGTGTGTTCTTGTGTGTATCTTTGTGTCTATGTGCGTGTGTGTGTTTGTGTGTGTGTCTTTGTGTGTCCCGTTGTATACAGAGATTTTTGGCAGGGCTCTGTTTCAGGCCTTTGTCTTCTCAGGAAGCCAGCACAGGTGTGTTTATCTGACCACACACGCGCGCGCACACACACACACAAACAAACCACAGGTTGGAAAAGTAGCCGCAATGTTCAGTTTGCATGGGCGTGAAGTGCATCCTTCCATAGAAACGTTATCATTCATGGACATGTGAGTCGATAAATCCTTTCGGTGGAAGTGTGGAGATCATGGAGATCTGCTCTGAAGTGAATAATTGAACATTAACGTACAATGTTTAGTTGTTTTGGTGGAATGTGTTTTTGCTTTGATACAGGGTATCATGTCTCCAGGAATTCTTACTTACACCAGGTTTTGTCTTCCCAAGAAACATGTTGAAAATTCCTCTATCCTTGGTCCCAGGAATCACTCAGTGTGAATCATGTGAGTCATGTGAATCATTTGACTCATGTGAGTCTGGTTCTTCAAATGCTTCCTACTTTTGGCACGTAGGCTCAAAATGTAATAAATGTACCAGGAATGGTGCATAGGGATTAAAGTTAACAATGCTGAAAAACAATATAAGATGCAATACATCTTTTGAAATATTTGCATCAGGAAAAAAAAATATTTATATATACATAATTAAATGCAATAATTTTTGAGCAATATTTACATTTATATTACAGCTTTTAGCAGACGCCCTTATCCAGATCGACTTACTCAAGGACCCACTAGTGGCAGCTTGGTGTTGGTGGTGGTGGTTTTGGGATTTGAACCAGCAATTTTCCCTTCCAGAAGCCAGTGACTTAACCACTGAGCTCCCACCTTCCATATTTGAAATGTAGATTGATTTCTACCTCATTTCTCGGGAGTGTTTTCTCAGCACCCCTGCTGCTACGAGAATGTGACGTATCACATCACTACGGAGAGACATATAGAATGTTTGTGAGCTGCATCTTCCTGGAGATGAATGTCTTGGTTTATTTTTGTTTGCACTTCAAAGGCCATGAATTGAATTACAGAGAATCATATTTCTTTCCATTGACTCATTGAATTGAATTGAATCATATGGCACTGTATTGTAATACGGTTGAATTGTATTGCATCGAATTAGTATGTATCTTCATTTGTATCTTTAAAACATTGTATTGTTGGTTGTTCATCAAGATACGAATTGCTTTGGCCTTGCTGTGTTCTAAAAAAAACTTAGTCATTCAAAATTTTATTAGCTGATCCATAGACCAAGTAAAAACCCCATTGTCCAGCATGGATTCGTGTTTGGTTGCCTGGCAACTTAATGGATTTACATAATTTCAATTGGAATTTCACGGCAAGCACACAATGAAAGATGTGTGTTCGAGGTAATACAGCTGGACGGCATGTCCATGAATTCATCCCATAAGTATTTTAACGTGAAACAGGACAATAGGAAAAAACTCCAAGAAACGGAATCAACTGAACAAGAAGTTTCCTCTTTATGACATCACAGATATTTATACACCACTTTTCCTTCCCAGATATCCCCGGGGCTGGAACCTGATCTTCTCTTCTGATTCTTAGTTTCGGTTGCCACTTGGTTTCTCGGAAAGATCAGGTTTCCTTTGGCGAGGAAAAGAGCGGATACTGACATCTCCCGATGCAATTAGCAGAGTGTTCTTTGCCTTCAGGAGTTCAATCCAAAGTTCAAAAACGTTGCTTGGTTACGTTTAATGGCGAGTTTGTGCTGCTGACCCTCTGTGTTTCTGTGCGTCGTCCATGTACTTGTCTTTTTCTCAGACTGTTTTGTTTGTCCTGCATGTTTGCTGAGGGTTCTTGAGGATATGATACAGAATGAGTTTATCAGGCTGGCAGGTGTGTTTTTGGGGGTGATTTGAGGGGCAAATGCCTTCCCCGAGCGCCAAATCCACTTTGAATTGAACAATGAAACAATTGTTGACATACAATTCCACCTTTGCCGCCCAAACACTTACGTGGCTCAGGTTATGGATCCGATTTCACTTTATCTGATTTTCACAGGACTTTAAAAAGTCCAAAATCTCAATTTTAGGCAATTAATTTTAAAAAGTATTAAAATAAGTCTTAATTTTCAGATGTTCATGTTCTGCTAACTTTTTAAATGCTTCTGCGGCACTTTCAAATGTTTTTGTTTGTTAGTCTCCAAGTTCTTTCTTTCTCTACACCAAATATGACTGCACTGTTTATGCTGTTACACTGTTTCCAAACTATAAATGAGACCAACATATATAGGGTTTGGAAAATCAATTCCGGTTCTGGAATCGGATGCTTAAATAAATATTAAATAACATTTACATTTATATCTATAACTATATATATATATGATATATATATATATATATATATATATATATATATATATATATATATATATATATATATATATATATATATATATATATACCCATATTTTTTTGTCACTCACTTGCAATCTGGCAGGACCTTATGTGGTGATTTAAACATCAGTTTACAAGATGGTCCTGTTAGGATCCTCCACTTTCGGGATGCACACTTCCGATTTGCAAATTTGAGCTTTGCTCGGATCCTGTATTTAACCTATTGCTAACAAACCTGTTATTTTGTCTTGTTTAATCCTTATTGCCAATTTCTGTTACCCCATTTACATTTCCCAATTGTCAAACCTATTCCAGCTCTTCAAAATCTTGAGGTTAATGCCATTTAAAATGGTGGAAATATCGCTGGGGGAATAATGTTTATCTGCCATGAACCCGTGCATGCGTGTGAAAGGTTTAGTGTTGCTTTGATTGGCAGTGAAGAAACATTCCTGAGACACTTTAATCACTTTGAACTACAGAGAATGGAAATTCATTATAAGATGAGTGTACGAGCGAAGGACTTGATTTGGGGTAAAAACCTGTGAAATTACTGTTGCATAGCTGTGAAACTGAAAATTGGTTTTTAAGATTCACCTCATTGTTAGAAGGTCATGAGGAAACGGTTGAAAAGTCTAAATGTCCAAAAAAGCATGGATGATTGATTGATTGATCTAAACGTCTTAACAGTGATAAAACTGTAATGACGGGACATCCTGTACCAGCCAGAACGGTTCCCATTAGAGTCTGGTTCCTCTTAGGATTTCTGTCTACAATAAAAAAAAAAGTCACTGTAACGCTGCTGTGATGCAAAGTCCATCGTTAAAAGTGCTCTATAAATAAAATTACCTGAATTTATTTATTTGCAATACAGACACAGTTTTGTGCGTCATGCTGCAAAAACATCATGTGAAATATTTCCCGTAGTGCATTGTTCAAATGCCAAACATCACAAGTAACTTCATCATGTCACACACCCAGTCATCATGTTCACGTTGACAGGTTAGAAATAAACAAATAGAAATAAACAAATAATGAGAAATAAACTTAGAAATGCTTAGAAATAAACAAACAATGTTCAGTTATTGCTTAACTTTCAAACTAGCATATTGTGATACTGAATGGTGGACTCTGTACATATTAAACATTAGCTTCAGTACTCACGTGTTGGTGATTAATGGTTAAAAGTGGAACAAATATGCAGATGGATTTGATATTGATTATTAATTCTGATTTGAAATCAGGCATCGTGACCACCTGCCTCATATTGTGCAGGTTCTACTTTTTCCGCCAAAACAGTCCTTACCCATCGAGCACTAACAACTTCTTCAGGAATTTTAGCTATATTAGCTTGTCTGTTGGATCGGACCACAAGTGCACCAATGTATCGTTCCTTACTTGGACCCCTTTTGATAGATCCTGACCACCGGGACATGGCCCACAAGAGATGCACTTTTGGAGATCATTTGTCCAAGTCGTCTGTCACTGCTTCTAACACATCAACTCTTGCTGCATAATAATATCTCTCACACTAACAGGTGCCGTGATGAAGAGACAATCAGTGTTATTCACGTCACTAGTCATAATGTTATAATGTCACAACGTTATGTCTGATCTGTGTTTATGTTCATGGAATTTTTTGCACATCAGAATCAACCACGTCTCATCACATTGGACCTATATATTGACTTTAAAATTGACATTATGCTGGTCAGTTTTTGAAGAAGAAATAACTAAAGTGAATTTATATTTAATTAGGGCTGTCAAAGTTAACGTGTTAACACAAATTCGCTTTAACCTGCATTACTGTGTAATGGATCTGCTCCTTCACTCTGTGTTGTGTTGGCGAATGAATGAAACCCGAACAACAACACTCGAGAAGAAACTTCCCAGATGATTTCAGCATTGACCTTTCCGCATTTACCGCTTGTAATGTTGTAATTTCCCCGTATTATGCCTACCAGCTGTGCATTCACAACAGGTATGATACGTGTGATACGTTTAGGTTCCATATGATAATATACTGATCTACTCAATTAATCTAATGACAGCCCTAATATTAACATTACAATGGTCTTGTTAGCTTGGAGGACTGAATATCAGCCTCCATTATTCAAACGTCATCATGAACAGAGAGTCTATTTATATCAGTTTTCATAATTCAGGTTATTTTTTGAGTTTTAGATCAGCCCCGAAGCTACAGACGATTCATTAATCTCCCTTTGTCTCCATTTTCAGTTTCAGGGTCCTGAAGGATTTTTTCGTCTGGGAATTTGTTTTGATTTCAGTGCGTCACCAGTATCAGATTTTGTCCCACTTTGGTTTTATATTACAATTAAAATGTATTATATTGTCTCTCTGAAGTTTTATTTCTAAGCTATATGACGTTAAATACACATCGGTCCAGCTTTTTGATGTAAAGTTTTTCTCAGTTCATGGCTCATTTGAGTCCCTTTTTCTCATTTCCTGTGGTAAAAGTTTTAGGTTTTGGCTGCTCCTGATTCAGGAAGTTTTTGTTGGGTACAAAAGCAGCAGCAGCAGCTTTTTATCGGTCCGTCTCTCTTGTTTTTCTGTCTCGGTTATGAATGAACACAATGCGGCTCAGGTGCCTGCAGTTTCTCTGGAGGAAACCCGATCCTTTTATTTCACCCTTTTCACTCATACACATAATTGCTACAGGTCATTTGAGTATCATCACACGCTTGTACTTTATAACACCGCGGCTCTAGCTCCTCCCAGACAGGAGGTAAATGATGAGGTAAAAACGTGAGGTAAATTTTTTTAGTTAGTGAGATAAGTGAATGAGGTCTTGTTCTAACTAGCTAATATTTACATTTACAGCAGACACCCTTATGCAGAGCGACTTACAACTGAGCAATTGAGGGTTAAGGGCCTTGCTCAAGGGCCCACTAGTGGCAGCTTGGTGGTGGTGGAGTTTGAACCCATGATTAAGGTGTTGGCCTCTTAGTCCAGATAACTCGAGTCTAATGTCCACCTTCAGATACAGTGGGGGAAAATGTGTGCGCTATTTGTACCTGTTTGTAGTGGGTGTTTTGGTGTTTGTCACTGTCATGTTTATCCCACAGCGCCACACACACCTCCCCATTCAACAACATGGTTCTGTTTGAGATCCTGGAATAAATTAGTCGTGCTGCTTCCTTTAGTTGCAGCAATCTTTAGACATATTTTACAGTGGGGCTTTGGCTTGAAATACGAAATACAACATGGTGGCTCTCTGACGAATCCAAAGAGCTGGTTTCATCACTTGTATGAAAATGGTTCGGGTGAAGTAGCAAACCTGGCTTGAAGCCTTTCCATACGACTGATAAAACAGCGCCCCTCATGGAAATTAGCTGTTGTACTTGGTATTTAAGTGTGGAACTACGGAAGCTCTCTGTGTCAAACCTACGTGAAATTGCAAAATTGATTTTTTTTTTCAATATTAGCATTCATTCATTCATTCATTCATTCATTCATCTTCATTCAGTCATCTTCATCTTATGTCCAATCTTCCCTTGGGTCACGGGGAGCCTGTGCCTATCTCAGGCGTCTATGAGCATTAAGGCAGAATATACCCTGGATGGAATGTCAACCCAAGGCACACACACTCACATTCACACACACATTCACACTGCAATCGTTTCAGAGCCTTTATCAAAAGCTACATTCTCGGCCAAAACTTAGGAAAAAAATCAATTTTAAAATGAAAATCTGAACTCATTGTAGTTTAAAATCAAGATTTCATATGTTAAATGTGTTTCTATAAATATTTAGTGAAGTCTGTATATTTGAGTCTGTAGTTTAAACAAGGTAGCTTGCTTGCAGCTAGATTTTGCTTTGTAAAGGTAACTGACCGGCACGCCGATTAATCTTTGGTTATAATGTGTAATTACATGCGAGTGCTAACATTCGAGTTTCAATTCAAATGCAGATCTTGTGCTAGTCAGACGTTAGCGCTTTATCTTCCTCGCTCTCCTCTCTTTTCCAGGTGAAAAAAAGTGGAGCATGTGACCTTCTAAGTCCAGAGGAACGCAAGAGACAAGAGGTAATGTGCTTCTCGTCTTCCTTTTTATAGCCATCTACATTTGTTCTTCTTTCCCTCCATCCATCCCCCCCTCTCTGTTTCTCTTAGCGATTCAGAGCATACCACTTTGTACAGCTGTTTTTTGTTGGAGAGCACTCGAGACCAAGCTGATACAAGAATGTGTGTGTGTGTGTGTCTTCGGCGCTGTCTCTCTTGCATCCATTATGGCTGTCCATTTGAGATCTGCCTATTAAACCCATTAATCATACAGAGTGTAAACACTAAGGCTGATAAACAAATGTAGTGTCCTGCTCATTAATAAACACACCCTAATATAGCTCAAACGATCAGACCTCCCGATTCTCAGGTATCGTTAAGGTCCGTATCGTCGTCAGACCCGCAAATACGAAACATTGCAACATCGCCAAGAGTATTAACGCAATTCGGCGACTCCCTTCGGGGACTGAGCGTTTCTGAGAAACGCAACTCGTTTTGTAAGTTTTACAGAAGAATCAAAAGGACTGAAATCATCTCCCAGCGCTCCCACTGATGTTCTCCTGAAGGCTTCCCTGGGAAGGTGGAGTCCAATTGCCAGAAGTAATTCATTCATTCATTCATTCATCTTCTACCGCTTTATCCGATCTTCCATCGGGTCACGGGGAGCCTGTGCCTATCTCAGGCGTCTATGGGCATTAAGGCAGGATACACCCTGTATGGAATGCCAACCCATCGCAGGGCACACACACACACATTCACACACACATTCATACACTAGGGACAATTTTCCAAGGTGCCAATCAACCTATCATGCATGTTTTTGGACCGGGGGGAAACCGGAGAACCCGGAGAAAACCCCCTGAGGCACGGGGAGAACATGCAAACTCCACACACACATGACCGAGACGGGAATCGAACCCGGATCCTGGCGGTGTGAGGCGAACGTGCTAACCACTATGCCACCGTGCCCCACGCCAGAAGTAATTATATTTATTAAATTTAGCAGCTGCCCTTATTAAGAACAACTTACATTTATCCCTTTCTGATGACTGAGGAGCTATGGCATTAAGGGCCTTACTCAGGGACTTGGTGGGGCAGGGAATTGAACTCATAACCTTCAGAGCCAAAGTCCACTGAGTCATTTATTATTGTCTGCATTTCTCAGCTATCACTGCTTTGACTAATGTTCATGTGTTATCTGTTTTTCTTCTTCTTCCTCCTCCTCTCTTCTTCTTTATTATTATCACAGCGCCACACACACCTCCATATTCAACAACGTGGTTCTGTTTGAGGTGCTGAAATAAATTAGTCGTGCTGCTTCCTTTAGTCCCGACAAACCTTAGACAAATGTTACAGGGGGGCTTTGGGTTGTTGAACGTCTGAAGTTGCAAACCGTTTCCATATGGCTGATGAAACCCCGCCCACTCTTGGAAATGAGCTCTTTGGATTCGTCAGATCGCCTCCATGTTGTATTTTGTATTTCACAAGTGTAATACTGAGTGGGAAGCGGAGAACTACGGAAGGTCTCTGTGCCAAACCGAAGTGAAATCGTAAAATCGTTGTTTTCAACATTGCCATAAAACTCGAATTAATCGATAATGATGTCCACTCTTTTGAGCGAGACATTTAACTTTCTGTGCTTCAGGTGTGTTGTATCATGACCTAACCAATGCTTATGAACATTGCTAGGATATGTAAAGAAAGAATTTCATGTTTTATAATGTATATGGTGAGTACGTCCATCTTTTCTCTTCTCTTGTAGGGGAAAACACTTACTCTCGGGAGTAACAATCATCATATTATATCCACATGTGAATTTATTGGACTGGTGTACTTGCACGATGCATTAGCTATTTAATACCAAACAAATGCTATTGAGAAACACCCTGTAAAGTCCACATGTGTGGAAGACATCAGATCAATAACACAACCCATAAGATTGAAAACTTTTCGTGAAAAATAAAAGCGGAATAAAAATCTTGGATGATGGAGAAATTCCCAGGCCGGACTTCATCATCACAGCTGCGGTGATGAGTAAATCTGTTGTTCGTCCTGCAGGCGATCTTCGAGGTGATCTCATCCGAGCATAGCTACCTGCACAGCCTCATGATCCTTGTGCGCCTGTTCAAGGACTCGCCGGAGCTCAGAGACACCATGACCAAGACGGACCACCACCATCTCTTCTCCAACATCGTGGATGTGTGTGAGGCGAGCAAAAAGTAAGATCGCCGTTCGCTTCTTATTCGAGCCAACTGCAAACTAACAACATACATATTGATCCACAGTAGGTTGATTGGCACCTTGGAAAATTGTCCTTAGCGTATGAATGTGAGTGTGAATGAGTGTGTGCGCCCTGCGATGGGCTCCTTACAAGGTGTAATGCCCGAAGGCGCCGGAGATAGGCACAGGTTCCCCCGCGACCCGAGAGAGAAGTCGGATAAAGTGGTAGAAGATGAATGAATGTGAAATGTGTTGGAAAAGGAAGGAGACACTGGTGTAAGTTTGACTCCTCAGTGTTCGTCTTCCACAAAATCCCGGTGGTTAACCGACCCTGGCTTGAAGCCATCTCTCTGGGGTTTGTCCCTGCTTTCATGCAATCTGGTCCGTGCCAGCTGTATTTCTAGGAAGTGTGTGTGTGTGTGTGTGTGTGTGTGTGTGTGTGTGTGTGTGTGTGTGTGTGTGTGTGTGGTGTGTGTGTATGATGCAAACCTCAAGCTGATTACACAGCGGAAAAGTCATGTATTAACAGGTTTGAACTTTTCCTCCTGTAGCTGTCACCTTATTTCTCTACTGACTTTCATGATGAAGTGCTGCTGAATTCTCAAATCTGATTGGATAAAAGGTTTTGATTCATTTTCTGTGCTAGTATTGCAGCAGGTTGGTAGCATTTCACAAGGACTTGTATATGATCTAAGACTAATAATACACGGATAAAGACTTATTTTTGTAGTATATGTTTTTTTTCTATAGTATATTTTTTCTATAGGCTTTTTTATTGTGGGGAAGGTGGAAGCCCAGTAGTTACGGCATTGGGTTCTGGACTGAAACGTCACAGGTTCGTGTCCTAGCTGAGCTGCCACTAGTGGGCCCTTGAGCAAGGCCCTTAACCCCTAATGGCTCCAGGCATTAGGGTTGCACAAGCCAGTGCATTCCTGGGGCCGGTCCCCAATATATATGTGTGTGTGTGTATGTGTGTGTGTGTGTGTGTGTGTGTGTGTGTGTGTGTGTGTGTGTGTGTGTGTGTGTGTGTTTATTGTACTGTATATTGTTTAGGGAAGGAGTCTGAAGTGTTAGTATAACAGTCTGAAAAAATCTGTAACTTTTTTTTACATTTTTCAATAAAGAAATGTGAATGAACGAGCATTTATAACTTCTGTAGATAAGTGATAGGGGGAACAAAATTTTTTTTCCTTTCCATAGATTATATTAAAAAAGGAAAGGGGGGAAAAAAGAAAGAAAGAAGTATGTTAGGAGTTTGGGTCAGAGCTTAGGGTCAGCAATGATACAGCACTTCTGGAGCCCTAATGGTTAAGGGCCTTGCTCTGGGGGCCCCCCAAGAGTGGCTGTTTAGCGAAATCGGTCTTGTATCATGAAGTGGACCATGACCCTTCCTGCCACATGTGGTTCTTCTACCGCTATATCCGATCTTCCCTCGGGTCACGGGTAGCCTGTGTCTATGGGCATTAAGGCAGGATACACCCTGGATGGAATGCCAACACATCACAGGGAACACGCACTCACAATCACACACTAGGGACAAATTTCAAGGTGCCAATCAACCTACTGTGCATGTTTTTGGACCGGGGGAAACCGGAGAACCTGGAGAAAAACCCCCTGAGGCATGGAGAGACCATGCAAACTCCACGCACACACATGGCCGAGACAGGAATCGAACTCCGACCCTGGAGGTGTGAGGCGAACGCGCTACCACTAAGCCACCGTGCCTCTCTAAATGTATACAAATATGATTTTAAATAAGTAATAGCTAAAAATAAAAAATAACCATTTTCAAATTAAGAGACAATTATACAGTTAAAAAATAACACTTCAGTTCTGCCATTAGGATTATTGGAGTCACGTGACGCAATTTGTTGGAAATTGTTTTAATTATTATCGCAGTTTGAGCAACGCTGTTAGCCGGAGCTTGGCAGAGGTTTGTGAGCGACAGTAATGATGTATCACCTGGATTTCCGTTTCACCAGTCGCTGTTGCGTCAGAGATGTAGCTGAAACGAGTCACGACGCGACGACTTTTCCACCGTTATTGATGAGACAAAAAATACAATCGATCCCACGTCCTCGTGTCGTAAAACGATTTTCAGATTCTAATTGAAAAAAAAAGCCTAACCTCGATCCTGCGTCTGTTTGCGTTAATGAGCGCTCGTGGTCACATTGCCCCGGGCTGTTCTCAGGTCGGGAATTAAAGAGGATTATAGGTTCCGTGAATATACTGTTAGGCGAGTGTATATGTTCTCTGACACGCCGTGACCTTGGAGCGAGATAAGCCGTGTTCACACTCCCGCTTGTGCTTACTCGCTGTGTTTCAATGCCCGATAGGCTACCGGCATGTCCTGTGTGTCTTTTGAAGATATTGTACACTTTGTGATGTCCTCTTCATGTCCAGGAGAAACTCTTTGATCTCTTTGGTCTCTGAAACGATTGCGTGGACCTCCGTTATGCAGCTTCAAGAACGCCTGAACATCTTTTGCCTGCCAGGCATCTATCTGCTTGAGTGTAGATGTGAGGTTTGGGCGTGGCTCATAGCTAGCTATTTTTCTGATAGTGGATTCTTGTGGGCTTTTGAGCAATACTAATAGCAAACTGCCTGCATACGCACACGCACACACACACACACATATTTACAGCATTTAGAAGATGACCTTATCCAGGGTATCGTACAAAAAGTGCTTTAAGTCTCTATATAAGAATAAATGATAAAAAATAAACTCTGGTATGATCGATTACAAACTTAAGATACAAACATCCTTGAACTCAGTTGAGGTTTTATTAATTTATTTATTTATCTGTGAACACAAGAAACAACAGAGCTTAGCAGAAGTACAAAAAGTCAGAATTCAACCTTATCAGAAGAAACCAGGTTCAAGAAACAAACCCATAAACACACACATGCCTTTTGAATATACATGCTATTTGAATCTTTATAAAGAGGTTCCGTAGCTCAGTGTTTAAAGATATTGGACTCATGGACATAGAAGGTCATGGGTTCAAATCCCAACACCAATGCCTGCCTCTTCTTAAAATAAATGAGGTAATTCTAAGTCCGTTTGGATTAATGATATCTTTTGGCACGTTGACTTATGAAAATCTGTGGTCCCTATGACTGTGCGTGAAGGTTTGTGCTGCCATCTGTTGGAAAGTCCCAAAACAAGTCTGGAAAATTTCGGGGAAAAATTTCGGAGAGAATGTCGGCCTGCTCACAGTGTCGATCGAGACAAATAATCTTACCTCGTCGAGAGTGACGCAGTGGTGCTTTAGTCCTCAAGTCTCTGCCCCGATCAGGAAGAGCTGCATTACATTGTGGGGCTTTTTCCGAAGTTCTTCAGTGTAGCTTTTTTTGTACCAGCATTAGGTTTCGAATGTACAATTTTCCTTATATTTGGGAATGTGTATACTTTATTCATGTGGATTTAAAGTTCACTTCGATTTCGTCTTTTTAACGTAAAACCCATCGTTGCTCAAAAATACATTTGTAACCTGAGTGCACATGCGAATCCATTTTCCTTTTTACGCTCCTGATGCCCGTGCGAGCAGGATTAAATAAAACACACACATAGACACACACACACACACACACATTTCTCTGAGAAGAGCATGTTCTAGAGTGGGAGTCTGGACAATCATATGTGAGTAATAAAACCAGAGAGTGGAAGGGGGGCAAGTAGAGAGAGAGAGAGAGAGAGAGAGAGAGAAGGAAGGGTTTTGGATGAGGAAAATAGAGGTCAGACTCATTTAGGTCAGGTTTTACTGCATTGTTGTGTATTTCTAGTGTTACACCAGTAAAGAATGATGGATTCCTGACTGAATAGAACAACATTACCATTACATACTCACAAAAACGATCACACGCCACCTTATTATTTATATTATATTTAAATTATTTATATATTCTTATTCTTTATTGAAATCTCCGTTTTTTCTCTAATGTCGAATTTATAGCTACAGCCATGCAGCCATACAGTTTACACACCATATTTTTAATGCGTGCCAGGAGAACAAATAACATCATCCGTCGAGTTTCACGTTTTACTTTGAAAGTAATACAGCATGGTCTTCTTCTGCTGGTCCAATTATAGTAGAAAAAGAGGGCAGAGCTTTGTGTTCAAATCCCACCACCTGCATACGCCCCATATGCAAGACCCCTTACCCTAAAACAGCTTACTTGTAGTACTGATATATCATTTTAAGTCACTTTGGATAAGTGTCTGTGTGTCAAATTTCGCCTCAGATATACGATGAAGGATTTACTACATTGCGTTTATAGACGGTGTGTGTATTTTGTATTATGACCAGATTTATGTGCATGCTTTCTATAGAATGAATGAAAAGAATGCAGGTGTCAGTGTGAAATGCCCTGAGAGGAGCCTGACAGCTGCATTTAAATTACTGGGCCTTAAAAGAAAGGTGCAACAACAAACCCAGCACGAGCGACTAGAGCGGTGAATGAAGAGACTCGTGTCAGTGAGATTTATCGGCGTATAATGACGAGGTTTAGACTTCGAAATGTTTAAACCGTCATGGAGGCTGAGGCTCAGGGCGCCGATATAGAGGAGCATAATGTTTTGATTAAAATGCTCTCCCAAAAGTATTGGGCCACTCTATCTATTTATTTATTTATTTAGTTGGTTAGTTATTCACAGGCATACGTGGTTCTTTGCCAAACTGTTCATCACAATGTATAGGATGTTGTCTATTTACGCAGGTTTCTTTGGTCACGTGTGTGTTTTTTTTTCCGTCACTTACAGGACATCCATAGAGTTAAGCATTGTTAAATTGTTGCGCTAATGTCTAATTTTGTTGGAGTCATATCATGAGGTCATTTTCATTATCGTGTTTTAATCCCATTTACAGCCCATTTTATGTACCCTGTGTCTCAAAAAAAAAAGTATACCCTTTTTATTTTCGCAAAATGTTGGTCAAATTTTGACCATTTGTTTTTTAAAAACTTGGCAGAATTATAGATAATTGAATTTGAAACAAAATGTGTAGTGTGTCATTTGTCACTACACTACATCAGAGAAAGTGTATTTCTGAATTTTTGTTTAATAATTATTTGTAATATTTTTGTTAAATATTCACAACTTTGACCAAATTAATTATAGCTTAAACAATGATTTAAACACTTATTAATTCATTAATTGTCAATATGCTAACAAATTGAACCTTCTTGCTACCATTTCCATGGTAGGGTATACTTTTTTTGAGACAGTATATGCTGTAGTTATTTTGCTTTGTTAATCGTTTAAAGAAGCTAATAGGTGACATGCATTTAATTAATTATTAACATGTAATTTAATAGAATTTCTCATTTGTGGACTCTACATGCTAACAGAACTGTAAGAGGCAAAAATGCAATCCAAAAGAGCTTTCAAACATTATTTTTTAGACTGTCTTAAGTCAACATGGCTACGAAAACCAAATAAAACACCCGGAAAGGTCAAGATTTACCCCAGAAATGTGGGTAAAAATGCTCAGAAAGCATTCTATATGACTAAAATAAATGAACCTGCATATCACGTCATCTATGGTTTCTAATTCTTTTGTCTTTTAAGCTAATATTATTGGAGTCGCACTTTATGTCTAGGGATTAAAAACAACCTTGTGATTAGCCAGTGTTCTGGGGATTAGGATGTTGTCAGTATATTTAGGAGCTTGTTTATCAGTAAATGTTGATCTTTGGAGTTTCTTTAGTCCATACTATAAGATACAGATAGATGAATGTAGAGAAGCCGGTGATTAGCATACTTGCTAAGCAACAGAAAACGGATTGACGCTGAGTATAAATAATACATATGGGTGAGGATGTGAGACTTTAAGATGTGGAAGGAGACAAAGACTAAACCATCAGGAATATGAGCGTTTACCTCAGATCTGAAATGACCCATGCATGAAATCGCACACTTGTGGAATCAAGAATCTGATGTTGTAAATACTACAAGACACAAACGTTCATGCGGAATCTTCTGGTATCTCGCAAACGTGGCAAAAGTCACGCTACTGGTGTGCAGCAGCAGCTGTGTCCGGCATCCTTCTGTCAAGTGTGTACAACACACACACACACACACACACATACACACACAGAGACCATATCCTTCATTTATCGTGACTGAACACAAAGTGAGGTGTATTTTGAGATACAATAAATTGTGTGTGTTTGTATTAGAGTGTGTTATTGTGCAGATATGTGTGTCACATGACACAAACACACACAGACACACATACAGTATCTAGACAGCTGTGTGCTCTGCATACTATTCATCTTATATCAAATGTTAGTGTCTGCTTTTAACACACACACACACACACACACACACACACACACACACACACAGTAGCTAGACAGCTGCATGCTCTGTATACTATTCATCTTATATCAAATGTTAGTGTCTGCTTTTAACACACACACATACACACACTATCCTTCAATTGTGATGACTGTGAGCTCAGAATACAATGTGAGATGTATTCAGAACTGTGTGTGTGCAATAAATTGTATGTGTGAATGTGTTAGAGTGTAAGAGTGTGGCTATCTAGTGTTGAATGATGGATATGAATCTATAGGGATACACACACACACACACACACACACATATATTATACTTCATATACAGTACATAGTATGAGCTGAGTGAAGTGTGTTCTAAGCTGAAATACATTTTGATGTGTGTTTGAGAGAGTGTGTGAAAGTGTGTGTGTCAATGTGCAAGGTCAGGCTTTCTGGTGTTGCATGACTGATACCCCCCACCACACACACACACACACACACACACACACACACACACACACACAGTAGAAGCTGTAGGTTTAACATACTGTTAATCTATTATCAAGCTGTAGTGTCTAATGCTTTTAAAACATTCTCTCTCTCACACACACAGACACAGACACACACAGTATAGTTCCCAGATCCCAGCTCACTTGAGCGTGGATATTAATGAGAATTGAACTCTTCGTTCACTTCACCTAGCACTAAATCTAAGGTTAATAATGTGGAATGCTAACTCATGTTTGCTACTTGTGAGTTAGCTGGGAGTGACAGGTCATGGGTCGTGCCAAACACCTTGAAAATCCTGTCATTTATCACGTCTGTCAGTGCTGTCAAAACATATCTCTCACACCCAATCGTCCATACATCACTGGATTATTTTATATTGTTTTCCAATGAGAAACATTCTTGCTTATATGCTCAACTCTGATTGGTCTGAATGTGTGAATAAACTTGTTTTAGTGAAGCAGCTCTGACAATATTATTAAAGTACATCACAGGAAATAACAAAAGAGGTACCTGATATATGACTTATATTTTGCATCTGATATGTCCTGGTTTCTATGTCGTTTGTAGGAATACTTTAATATATAATATAAAATTGCCAAATGAACGGAAAACAAAGAACAAAAAAAGAACAATTTGATAAATAAACTTCAGTTTGTGTCCTTCCTAGAAAATTTCAGCCTAATGTATAATGTTAGGATGGAATATAAAAGAGGCGATAGATGAGATTTAATAAAAAAAACACCAATAACATGCATCCACTTACGATTCCTAAATTTCCCCTGAATTACACCTACTAGCTGCGCATTCACAACATGTATGAGCTCCTCACTATATTAGTGTATATTAAGGTAGGGAGCCTAAATGTATCACCAGTTTATATGGAAAGCAACCAAAACTAGAACATAATTCTTAAAAGAGCCACGTACCAAAAAAAAAAATTAATCAATATCAATAATAATATATATATATATATATATATATATATATATATATATATATATATATATATATATATATATATATATATATATATATATGGACCACTTTTGAACTTCTGATAGATCACTGATCCTGATCAATGCAGACCGGTACACAATCCCACAAGAGCCGCAGTTCAGGAGACGCTCTGACTCAGTCATCTAGACGTCACAATTTGGCTCTCATCAAAATCGCTCAAATCCTTATACTTACACTTTCCTGCTTCTAACACCTTATCTTTGAGGACAAAATGTTCACTTGCTGCCGAATAATGTTATTCACTTCACCAGTCATCATGTTATAATGTTAGAATAATATTCCTGATTCATTTCCTTTTATTGACCTCCACATCTCCACACCTAGTGGTCTATTCCTTACATAATATACTACTGTTATTATTATTCCTACATTATTGCTATGTATTCATCTATACACAACATCTAAACAGGTGACTACTGAGAAGTATTTTGGTTGTAGGCTATATTGCAACATGGAAGGAATCTAAGGTCCAGAGGTCAGGGGTCTGGGTCAGCCTTTATATGGTAACCTTCGGGAAAAGAGGATTAATTCTAAAGGCTTAATGGCTGTGCTGGGATTTTTACTATGGGCTTTTCCAGTAGCAGCACAGACATTATTAGGTGTATTATTAGGTATTTACACACACACACACACATGCAGACACAAACTGTGTCCTGCAGTAAAACTAGTGCCTTTTGGTTAACCACAGAAGCCTTTTGGGCACTTTTCAGGAAGCCTGTAATGTCACGACTCCAGCTGTGACATCATGTACTTCCTCCTAGCTGACATCATATCCAGAAATAGTCCTCAGGCTAGCATCCTGGAGTTGTGTGTCTGTGTGTGTGTGAGTGTGTGTGTGTGTGTGTGTGTGTACACGTGCAGTGATGCAGTGTAGAGGAAGTGTTAAATCTGAGGTCAAAGACGATTCCTTTGCAGATGCTTCCTCTTTGTTTAGCGACTTCGGAAAAAGACATCTGTGTGTCCATTCAGGGCAGATGCTTGTGTGTGTGTGTGTGTGTTCTATGTTGGGTCATTTTAGTGCTCTTGGGACTTCCTGTTGTGTGATGTGGTTATGAGAAGGAAAAAGTGTTAGGAACACTTCCTGTCATTTCACATATGTGTGTGTGTGTGTGTGTGTGTGTGTGTTGACTAGAGCAGGGATCACCCTCTTCTGAGTCAGAGAAGTGGAATGTTAGGCATGTTGCACTGTCCTTTTACACACTTCCCTCCTCACGTGCAGGTTTTTTAAGGAACTGGAGGACAGACACCAGCAGAATGTTCTGATCGATGACATCAGCGATATTGTGATCAGACACGCTCAGGCAAACTTCGAACCCTACGTGACATACTGCTCCAATGAGGTGTACCAGCAGAGAACATTCCAGAGACTGGTGTAAGTGTGGAGGCCACACACTCACACACACACTACTAATGTTATCTAACTAATGTAATCTCTCTAATGTTAATACCAGGCTTATGTTTAATTGTTTAAAAACATACATAATATAGAACATACAGACGTAAAATTCCCTTTTATTATGGAGCAACACAATTGTTCTCTATAAAGATATACAATCACTTCATATAATGGAGCTTCCCAATGATTCTATATTCTTTATAGAGCTACACAAATAACTCCTGTATATATCAGTATATATATGCATATGAATCACAATATATGATGAAGCTACACAATTGCTGTAATTAGAGCCACACATTCACTTTATGTAGTGAAGTTATATATATGGAACTACATAATAGCTCTGTATAGTATTGGACTATAACTTTATATGGAGATAATATAATAACTATATAGAGCTACACATTCACACACAACCACTCTATATTGTGAAGCTATATAATCACATTTTTACAGCGCTACACAATCACTGTATATGATGAAGCTATACAATCACTTTCTTTGATTTGGCTACACAATCACTTTATATAGAGCTGCACAATCATTTTACATCATGAAACTACACAATCACTTTATATAGAGCTACACATTCACTTTACATCATGAAACTACACAATCACTTTATATAGAGCTACACAGTCTGTATAGAGCTATGCAATCACTTTATATCATGAAGCTACAACACAATCTATATAGAGCTACACAGTCACTATGATGAATCTACACAATCACTCTATATCATTGCTCTATATGTAGCTCTATTTCTTTCTCTAGGTGTGTATATGTGTATATATATATATGTGTGTATGTGTGTGTTGTGTGTGTGTGTGTGTGTGTGTGTGTGTGTGTGTATGTTCTGTCTTTGCTCTACAGCAGTAAGAGCTCTACCTTTAAGGAAGTCCTCTCCCGGATCGAAGCTCACTCGGATTGCCGAAACCTTCCCATGATCTCCTTCCTTATTCTCCCCATGCAGAGAGTCACCAGGCTTCCGTTACTCATGGATGTAAGTGATTTCAATCTTTAACCGTAAAACTCTCACATGAGGGACCACCCTGTGTCATGGATGTGAGCATCCCATTCCACATTTATTCCTCCTTTTGCTTTCATTTACACTCTTCCGGGAATATATTCCACTAAACTTTTTCACATCTTCCATGAAGCTGGGTTTGTGCAGAGGGATTTTTTTTAAAGAAAGGGAACATTTTATGATCCTACTTCCAAAGACGTTCTCTGCAGTCATGTTATTCCAGACCGGTGGTAACACTCCAAACCACATCTGGCTAGAAAACGATTTCCAGAGAATAAATCTGGGAATGTATTAAAGAATGTGATGTGAGCGGGAGTGTTATGATGGAGGTAATGTTCCTTGTGTAGCTTATTCATGGTGTTGTTTATAAGGGCTTTGTGACAGTCGCGATCACAAAGGCCTAAGAACAAGGACACACATATTTACACAAACCCTTGAGAGGATGTTCTTATGCAACATAGCAGATTAATTACTCCCTCCCTTCAATCCCAGCATGCAGTGCACTTCTACATGTTACATAAGCATTCATTGTATTCCTTTATTTCATCTTTTCTTTTCTTTATTTTCCATGTATTTCCCTCTCTGGAGAGTCTCGAGGTGTGAATAAGGACGTGCGATTGTGTTACATTAGAGATGGTCTGCATTACGATCGGAATTCTCAGCCTGTGGCGTCATATCTCTTTCTTTTTCTCCCTCTCTCACTTTTTCTCTTCACTCCCTTTGTGTCCCCAGAGCTGAGAGAGAATCACACTGTTATACTGTAAGGGCCTGAGAAAGTTTGGGTTTTGTTTTCTTCCTCTCTGAAGCTGGGAATGTAAATGATGCATGTGTGTGTGAGAAGAGGGAGGGAGAGAGTAAAGCAGAGACCGACACAGTAAAATAAAAACCACACAGATTGAGACAACTAGTAACAGACAGATATACAGAAAGAGTGAGACACAGACAGAGCAAGATACAGAGTGAGGTGGACACAGAGTGAGACACAGAGATTGAGAGACAGACAGTGAGAAACAGAGTCAGACAGACAGGCAGAGTGAGACACAGAGAGTGAGAGAGAGACAGAGAGACATACAGAGTGAGAGACATACAGAGTAAGAGAGAGACAGTGAGAGACATAGTGAGAGACAGACAAAAAGAGACAGACAGAGACTGAATAGTATAATTCCTTCTTCTGTTCTTTACAGACGATTTGCCAGAAGACACATAAAGAGTCTCCTCAGTATGAAGTGTGTATGAAAGCTCTTCAGTCCGTCAGTAAGGTGAGACTCTGCACCAGCTGTTACCTCACTTCTGGTTTACCACACCATTCTACATTGTTAATGTATGCGTGCGTGTGTGTGTGTGTGTGTGTGTGTGTGTGTGTGTGTGTGTGTGTGTGTACAGCTTGTACGGAAGTGTAATGAAGGAGCTCGGACAATGGAAAGGACAGAGATGATGTACACCATCAACTCTCAGCTGGAGTTTAAGATTAAGGTAAAACCACATCCACTGCACACCTTCCCACTAATATCTGTCCTGTGGAGGGCCAAAGTGCCGCCTGGGGAATCTGCTGCAAATGGGAAGTTTATAGGATTCGATTATAATAATAAGGAATCAGAGAACAACAACTGGAAGTGAAACATTGTGTCTGATAATCATGAATTTACAAGATGTGAAACATCTGGAGATGTTTTAGGGAAAGCAAGAAGAGAACGACAGACTGTTGTTCTTTCTTTTTTTTAACAACAAATCACATGTAGGAATTCGTCTTTCTTATAGGAATTTGTAAGAAAATGTAGGATTTTTTTTTTTTTAAGTAGGGCTAAATTATGTATTTATTTATTCATTTGTTTGTTGGAAAAAATTCGGATTGCTATAAATAAAACAGAAAAGGTGGAAAAAATAAACAGCATTAAAATATTATGTAGATATTTAAATTTATATAAATGTATATATATTATAAGAAATAAAAAAAATGAATAAATATTAAAAAAAAAAGCTAAATGAAAAAAATAAGTAAAAATAAAGCAAATAAAATTCTTATAAACTAGTCTTTATGAAAGACTGGTGCAATGTTTGAGCTTAAAAGCAAAATTCCTGTTAATAAATAAACAAACAAATAAATAAATAAACCAATAAATAACTGAAAAAATGAAGTATATGAAATGAGCGGAAGAAATTATAATGATGCAGATTTATATCTTTTATTATTTATAGTTTTCTGGTGTATTAATTAATGTGTGAGATCAGATTATTATTTAAAATAATAATAATTAAAGCAATAAACAAAACATTGATGTAGCTTTTTAATGTTACCATTTGCAGTCATTTAAATTCCATATTAAGCTTCGAAGGGTTTTGTTTGTTTCTTGAATATTTTTTTAAATAATCATCGCAATTTTTCGAACCCTGTTTGCCACTTACTTTTTGTCCCCTTTAAACTCCACCATTAACCATTAACATTAACCATTAACTATTCACCCTCCCACTTCTGACTATGAATGAATTGTAACCAGTATCTGACAGAAATGTGCTGAATTTTAAAGGTGATATCGAACAAATTCGTTTCAAAATCCACTGTGATAAAAAAAAGGAAAACGCCACGGATCTGACCTGCAAAAAGCAGAGTGTATCTGTGTGATCTTAGACTCATAGCTAATGCATAACTGCAGGAACAGAGGCCAAGAGGCCAAGTGGTTCGCGGTCGGCGTTCGGGGGGGTGTGGGATTGATGACGAGTCAAGACCAGGGCAGCTGAATCGAAAAAGAAAGAGCAGCTGGTTTTACGCAGCCATGACGAACCACGTGATGAAAAAGTCTGCGCTGTAGCGCAGGTTTAACGCTGGCGATGCTAACAGAGCTGTGTCGGTTCCCACTGCTCTCTGAGGAAAAGAAAAATCTCTCTCTCTGTCTTTGACATGAGCTCTGTTTAAGTGTCAGAGTGGAGTGTGACTTCCAAACTTTCCGTACAGCTCTTTGGCATGGATTACACAAAAAACTGTAAACACTCCAGACTGACTTCATCCTTCCTTTTATTCCCACGCTCCCTGGCTCTGGATACAGAATGTAACACTGAAACTAGCTCCGCTGTTAGTCTTGGACATGGTTTATTTCTGACACTCCATTTTCTGCGTTTCCCCGAGCAGCAGCACGAGATACAGGAGAAGGCCGAAGGCTTCGCCGAAATCGCTAAAACTTCAAGAGACAAAGTTCATAGCTGAGTTTGTTTCTTCGCTCAGTGAATGAACCAATTCTGAAAGTCATGATCCCGCTCTCTGTATTCAGGAGAAAACAGAAAGAAAGAAAGACATTAGCCTCATTTATCATGAGGAATGATAGAAATCAAGAAGGCGGGGCTAATATGGACATTATCGTTATTTGTTATACAAATAGCTTGTGTGTTAGCATCAACACACCAGTGTCTATTTCTTACTAAACAGAATAATATATATATATATATATATATATATATATATATATATATATATATATATATATATATATATATATATATAGCAATGATGACCATCGCAAAACTTCAATTTCCTCAACGAAACAGTTTTGCATTTTTTTTTGTACCCAATAGTGTGGCTCAGGGGTCGTAAAGAAAACACCCCTTATAAGGGCGCCCTTATAACATTGAAAATGACGTGTTGCATTTATGAAATCAATGAACGACTGCAGGGAAAGCGAAATTGCATTCCTGTATGCGACAAAAAACATTTTGGACGTCGGGTTGAAGGTTACTTTCAAGGAAAATACTCGAGCTCTATTTGAGTCCTTGTATTTATGAAAAAACCACGCCAAACTTAAATTATCCACCAGCAGGGAACTAAAAATGCCGTCATCCTTTTACTGGCGCGTGCAGTCGGCTATCGAGTTGGTGAAATTACCTGCTGCCGGGTGTCGCACATTGGCAGATGTGACATTTATTAAGGGCAACATACTGTAATAACATAATATATTTGATTTAGATTTTAAAAGATCACCATAATCTTAAAATGATTATTTATAGTTTTCTGAAGTGTATTAATTAATGTTTAAGATAAAAAGAAATATCGGATTAAAAAAATATATATATATACACACACACACAAATATATCTGAATTTGGCTTGATTCAATTAGTGTATTTTTCTCAGTGTAGTGACGTACTTCTGCGTGTAGTACCGCCATGATCACATCTATTTTTATACCTGTGACATTAAACGTCCCATTTCGACTTTAAAACAATCAATAATTGTCACAACAGACATTGTAGGTTTTCTGGACAGACGTATAGAACAGGATGCAAGTGAGAGTTCATGCATTGGTCAAACGCTAATCCTCAGCAGCGTTGCTTTAACGCGAGACTGGGATCACACTAATCATACGGATCTTTGGATCAGTCTTGTGCCGTTTCACTCGAGTGGAAGGGAGAGTGGATTTATTGCAAGAGATCTGTGTGCGAGTTTTCACTGCGTCTATGTGTGTGTGTGTGTGTGTGTGTGAGAGAGAGAGAGAGAGAGAGAGAGAGAGAGAGAGAGAGTGAGAGAGAGAGAGAGTGTGAGTGGGTGCGGCATTTATGTTTGAAGTCTCTGCAGATGGCATTTATTCACATTACATTACAGTCAAGCATGAATTCAGACACACACACACACATACACACAAGGTCATGTGTTCAGTCGAAATTCTTTCCCACAACTTTTATCCCTACACATGTGTTTGCTTATCTTAGGGTGGACACAAGTGTGTGTATGTGTGTGTGTGTGTGTGTACTTGCCAAAATACACACCTACAGTTGCACTATGTAATCGCCCCCACATACTATCACATGCTGCCAACACTGCGTGTGTGTGTATGTGTGTGTGTGTATGTGTGGGAAACTTGGCGCAGGTGTTCAGGAGCAGATGTCTTGAATATTTTGAAAGCCACACCCCCTCCAGCTGTTACATCATCCTGTGAGCAGGAGCACTATTGTGCTTATATGTTCAAAGATCTACAGTACACACACACACACACACACATACACACACACACACACACAGTGTAAAAACTTTATCTGGATCTGGAGTTAATCACGCTGGGTGTGAGCCGAAAATATATTCTAGATGGATTATGAATCCATTTCCAAACAACCAGTACACACACACACAAACACACACACACAAACACACATGCACATACACACGGACCAATTCCAGCTACTGGCATGTTTATTTGGTCTGAGGAAACCAGAGAACCCACAAAAAAACCACATTGCATTCAAAACCCCATAAAACCCAAACTCAGGCTCAAACTCTTTTTAATACTGGGTTACCATGACTACCCTCGCAAACAACGGCTTGGTTCATTTCTGTCCTGTTACTGAAATGTTCTCGTTACTGAGAAAAAGACAGGAGGTGAATCTGAAGGTTGTCAGAGATACTGTAGATGTTCATCAGGAGCGACGAGGATAAAGAGGATTATTGCATTCACACACTATGGACAATTTTAAAAGGCGCCAATCAACCCACCATTCATGTTTTTGGACCAGTGAGGAAACCGGAGAACCCAGAGAAAAACCCCTGAGGCATGGGGAAAACATGAAGGAATGAATGAATGGAAAATGTGGTTATTTTCCAAAATATAACATCCTTCAAGATCAGATCATAAATAAAATGGAAATAATGTAAATGATGTATTCTTTATGTGAGGCCCAGGTAATCATTCACGCATGGTCCAGGGGTTGAGGACCACTGATGTTGAGTCTCTCTCTCTGTCTCTCTCTGTGTCTATCAGCCATTCCCGCTGGTCTCTTCCTCTCGTTGGATGGTGAAGCGTGGCGAGCTCACGGCCTACGTGGAAGAGAGCGGGATCTTCTCCAGGAGGACGACCCGGCAACAGGTTTACTTCTTCCTCTTCAACGACGTCCTCATTGTCACCCGCAAGAAGAGGTGTGTGTGTGTGTGTGTCTGTGTGTGTGTGTGTGTGTGTGTGTGTCTTTTTTTCTCAGTGTTTGGCCGTCTACGTCTCTTTCTTTCTGTCTACTCATTATTGTTTATCTTTGTCCATTCCTTTTTCTGTGTGTCTGTCCATCTTTCTTTCATTCCGTCTCTCTGCCTATATCTATTTTTTGCTTGTCTATCTGTCCATCTTTCTTTCTACCTGCCCATTCTGTTTTCTGTCTGTGTGTCTGTCTGTCTGAACATCTTTATGTCTGTATGTCAATCTGTTCCTCTCATTTTCTGTCTTTGTGTCTGTCCATCTCTCTTTCTGTCTGCTCATTTTTGCTCATCTTTGTCCATTCCTTTTTCTGTGTGCCTGTCCATCTCTCTGTTTCTCGGCTCATATCTTTTTTGCCTGTCTATCAGTCCATATTCTTTCTTTCTTTCTTTCTTTCTTTTTTCTTTCTTTCTTTCTTTCTTTCTTTCTGTCTTTCTCTCTGTCTGTTCATTAATTGATTTTTAGTCTGTCTATCTGTCTGAATATCTTTTTTCTGTCTGTCTGTCCATCCATTGTTTTTTGTCTGCATCTGAACCTCTTTTTTTCTGTCTGTCTACCTGTCTGAATATCTTTTGCTGCCTGTGTGTCAGTCCACCACTGTCTGCTTGTCTGTCTATTTATACCTCTTTTTCTGTCTCTGTCTGGTTGTCTGCTTATTTGTTTTTTTTCCTTTATCTGTGTGTCTGTCCATCATTCTTTCTGTCTCCCTGCTCTTACCCCTCCTCTTTGCAACCCGTTACATTTAACATTGTTTGTTTAACATTTCCTTTTATGTTTATTTTAATGACCATGTTTTTTGTATTTATTTGTTTGTTGTTTGAATGTCATTGTGGACTAGTGACTATAGCAACCATAATGTTTTTTTTTAACTATATAAACCATAGCCTGATGGCGGTAAAATAAACCAAGCAGCTGCGGTTGCAAAATGTTGATTCAACACACCTTTAGCCAATCAGAATCGTTCCATGTGTTGCCAGTACCTCTATTAACCCTCGCCTTTGCCTTCTACAATGACAGTAAAGTTTTTTGGAGCTTTAATGTCCTGGCAATTCCAGATGTTCCCGGAAAACTTTGTACATCGTGTTCCAGATGGGTGTTTTTCTGATTATTATTCAGAAGGACAAACAGTTCTGAGTATCACTTTAATTTTTCTTGTCATTCACTCCTTCTCTCTCTCTGTCTGTATAAGATCTGTTTGTTTGTGTTTGGTGGGTGTGTCTCCCCTCTCGCTGCTGTTGTGGAATGTTTTCACCTGCTTTGAAAAAAGGAGATTTCTAAGAAGCGACTCGGCCTTCCTTTCATCCCAGATGCTGGAGCGAGTGCACGGCCAGATGTTGACTTCTATGAAAAGAAAACAGCTTATTTGATTAAAGTGTGACAGGAGTCGTGGTGAATGAGCACACAGTAGTGTGTGTGTGTGTGTGTGTCTGTGTGTGTGTGTGTGCGTATTGTTATGATATTTGGGGAGTGTGTTTTTGTGGTTGAGAGGAAAGCTCTGGTATGTGTGTGTGTGTGTGTGTGTATGTGTGTGTACGGATGATAAATTCCAGGGTAAGTGGATCTGACATGACGTCTGGTATAATTGTATGCTCCAGAACATACAATTGATAAATCCAACATGATCAATATCTCTCCTTTTCTCCTTTTCTCCTATTTTTCATATCTTTTTTCTTTTTTTTCCCTATGTCCATTCTTAGGTAACCCTGAAATGTTTGTGCTTCTTATTTCTTCTATCATTTCTTCTTCTCTTTTCTCTTCTCTTTTCTCTTCTCTTTCTTCTCTTTTCTTCTCTTCTCTACTCTTCTCTTCTGTTCTCTTTTTTTCTCTTCCTTCCCTCCTGTTCTCTTCCTTTGCTTCTCTTTCATTCCTTCTCTTCTATTCCTTTCCTTCACTTTTCTTCTCTTCTGTTCTTTTCTCTTCCTTTTCTTCTCTTCTCTTCTGTTCTCTATTCATCTCTGCTCTACTCTACTCTACTCCTCTCTTCTCTTGATTATTTCTTTTTTTATATGTTCCTTTCTCATACTTAAATTGTATTTCTTTGCTCTTCTCTCGTCTTGTCTCTTGTCCGCACTTTAACACACTTATCCAACTTTTTTGTAAACATCTGCTGAAGTTCTTCTCCTCTTTTCTCCCGAGTCTCCCAGCGCAGTTTATCCTTCAACTGACACACACAGGGATCAAAATTCTTCACACATAGTGGAGGAGATGCTGTTAGTGTTATTGCACACAAACACACAAACACACAAACACACACACACAGCATGCCTCACATGCCGACAGTTTTATGTGTAGGGCTGAAACATTGCTCAGTTGTTCAGGAGGAACTCATTAGAGCTGCTGGAATGTCAGACCACTGTCTTATTAATGACTCACCATGACGTGCTGAAGTGTGAGGGAGACATACCGCGTTATAGCTTCCACACTACAGCCTTAGTGGCTGGACGTGTATGTTCAGGGTGTGTTATAAGGCTGTAGTTTAGATATTCATGGTGTGGATGTTCAGAGAGTGTTATAAGGCTGTAATGCAGATGTTCAAGGAGTGTTATAAGGCTGTAGTGCGGATGTTCAGGGCGTGTTATATGTCTGTAGTGTGGATGTTATAGGACTGTAGTGTGGATGTTCAGGGCTTGTTATAAGGCTGTAGTGTAGATATTCATGGTGTGGATGTTCAGAGAGTTTTATAAGGCTGTAGTGCGGATGTTCTGGGCGTGTTATAAGGCTGTAGTGTGGATGTTATAAGACTGTAGTGTGGATGTTCAGGGCTTGTTATAAAGCTGTAGTGTGGATGTTCAGGGCTGGTTATAAGGCTGTAGTTTAGATATTCATGGTGTGGATGTTCACGGAGTGTTATAAGGCTGTAGTGTGGATGTTCAGGGCTGGTTATAAGGCTGTAGTTTAGATATTCATGGTGTGGATGTTCACGGAGTGTTATAAGGCTGTAGTGTGGATGTTCAGGGTGTGTTATAAGGCTGTAGTGTTGATGTTCAGGGAGTGTTATAAGGCTGTAGTGTAGCTGTTCATGGTGTGGATGTTCACGAAGTGTTATAAGGCTGTAGTGTTGATGTTCAGGGAGTGTTATTAGGCTGTAGTGTAGATGTTCATGGTGTGGATGTTCACGGTGTGTTATAAGGCTGTAGTGTTGATGTTCAGGGTGTGTTATAAGGCTGTAGTGTTGATGTTCAGGGTGTGTTATAAGGCTGTAGTGTGGATGTTCAGGGAGTGTTATAAGGCTGTAGTGTTGATGTTCAGGGAGCGTTATAAGGCTGTAGTGTGGATGTTCAGGGAGCGTTATAAGGCTGTAGGGTGGATGTTCAGGGTGTGTTATAAGGCTGTAGTGTGGATGTTCAGGGTGTGTTATAAGGCTGTAGTGTTGATGTTCAGGGAGCATTATAAGGCTGTAATGTGGATGTTCAGGGAGTGTCATAAGGCTGTAGTGTGGATGTTCAGGGAGTGTTATAAGGCTGTAGTGTGGATGTTCAGGGAGTGTTATAAGGCTGTAGTGTGGATGTTCAGGGAGTGTTATAAGGCTGTAGTGTTGATGTAGGGTGTGTAGTGTGGATGTTCAGGGAGTGTTATAAGGCTGAAATAATCATCTCGCGTACTACATTTATAGCCAAAAGTATGCATTTTGGATGTGGAACATGAAACTTGAAACTGGAGACAAACCAGTTCCAGCATGACTGTGTACAAAGCCATGAATCTCTCCTTTACATAGCATAAAAGACATTGAAGAACACGATTGTCCTGATCTTACATCAACACCTGAAGGAGCACAGATCTCCTCAAAAGCACTCCAAGATCCTTCTTCACAGGTTATTTGTACAGAACATTTTGGACTAAATGTTGATTAGGATGTTCAAAAAAGCACTTATAAAGCTTGTAGTCTCAAACTTTTGACCTTCTAATGTATTTACAGTCCAACTACAAAGTGGCGATAAACAATTACACTTCATTAAAGCAGATCATTTTTTCCCTCCTCAGTTTACACAATAATATACAATATACTGCATTTTTTTTTCTCGCCCAAACTTTGTCGAGGCATGTGCAGGAGAATTAAGTAAATTTCGAGGATTTGAGTTTATAGCTAGAGGGAAGTTCACACACTGGTACAGGGCGTGTGTGTGTGTGTCGTCTTTCCCACTCTCAGGACGAGGAGCATGTGCATGCATGTTTGCTCATAAACCATCTTCTGGTCATTTTGGAGTGTGTGTGTTTTTATGTATTATAGACATGGACATGAATAGGAAGCAGTTTTGAACTCTGAAGGTTCAGGGGAAAATAAAGTGTTTTAATTGAAAATTGTGAAAATGGTTTCATTTTTCATTATCAGGTTGACATTCATTTTGATAGCAGGTTCAAATCCCACCACTACCAAGCTGCCACTAGTGGGCCCTTGAGCAAGGCCCTTAACCCTCTGTTGTAAGTCTCTCTGGATGAGACTTTCTGCCAAAATGCTGCAAATGTAAAGTTTAGGTTTCAGTTAGATCTGGGTGATGAATCCTGTAAATTCAATTCAAACTCTGTGTGTGTGTGTGTGTGTGTGAGAGAGAGAGAGAGAGAGTGTGTGTGTGTGTGTGTGTGTTGGCACACAGGTTTACTTGTTTACTTTTTGATTAATTGCACATAGCTCTCTCAGAAAGTGCATCATTTTCTTTCTCTCTCACTGGCAGTGAAGAGAGCTATACGGTGATAGACTACGCTCTGAGAGATCAGATCTGGGTGGGGCCGTGCCAGCCGGAAGATCTGAGCCTCTCGCCGACGCGCACCCCCGCCGGCATGCTGACGTCACGCCAGGTCGGAGCCAATCACCTGTTCCGCCTGAAATTCCGTAGCAACCACTCTGGAGACAAAGTTCCAATGGTCCTGGGGGCGGAGCTTCTGTAAGTAAACTCTTTATATAATCAGATAATAGAAGGTAAAAGATGCACGGAGAGCTGAAGGGACCGAAAAAATTTTAATTTAAAATTTATATATGTATATATATATATATTTTAAACTATTTAGCTAGCACATGGCCTTAAGACATATATATATATATATATATATATATATATATATATATCTATATATATATATATATATATATATATATATATATATGAGGAAATGAGTGGCACAGGGAAGAGGACAAATCTTTTAGGAATGTACACGTTTCTTTTCATTTAGTCAGTGAGTCTCACATTACAAATAATTACCCTTTCAGGTGAATGCCTGCTAAAGGTTCTCTTTTCCTGTGTGGGTGTGTGTGTGTGTGTGTGTGTGTGTGTGTGTGTGTGTGTGTGTGTGTGTGTGTGTGTGTGTGTGTGTGTGTGTGTGTGTCTGTGTATGTGTGTGTGCGTGTGTGTGCTTTTACACACAAAATAGTTTACCAATGTTTTGGTTTAAATTGCTGACAGATTTCATCATATAACCAGGCAGATCCAGTTTCTACTGTCACCCAGATGATACAGCGTTGCACAGCGCTAGTTTCAGTTACAAAAAGTGCTACAAATAGAATAAAGTGTTGGAGGACAGAATGCAATAGAGTACAATATCACACTGGTAGCTTGTGGAATAATTCAAAATACAGTACAGAATGGAATAAAATAGTGTACAATGTAATAGAATATGACATAATTCTTAACATAACTTAACATAATTCTTCATAACATAATTCAGAACATAATTCTGAAAGGAGCCACGTTACCGTATTTAACAAAAATGATCCATAGTAATGAATAAGTAATGAATGAATGAACAACAAATGAATATTAAAAGAATCATTTCCAGAGTGAAAGGGAGAGATTTTTTTCAATGAATTATTGTTATATTACTAGATGTTATATTATTATAACATCTGTCACAATCAGTTATAGTATTAAAAACATGAAAAGTATTCATTTATGGTAAATAGAAAACAGAAGAACATGCGATTAATCATGAGTTATCTCTCGCAATTAAATAAATAATTGGGGGAGGGGAGGGTCATGGGATAGAATAGTAAAGAGTATAGAATGTGAGAGAGTGGGAATAAATATGTGTGTGTGTTTGTGCGTGTGTGTGTGTGGATGGGTGTGGGTCAGAGACAGGCCGGGACCTGAGTGTGTGGAGATGTTTGTTTGACAGCGGTGCCTGATTTGTACAATACCGGCACTGAAATTCCTCTCACACGACGCCGTCACTGCGAATCTTCCGCCCGAGCCTCTTTTTTCCTTCTCGATTCGATTCCTTTGCGTTTTGTCTCATTTGGCTCTTTGTGAAAAGCACCCGAATGCTTGTTCTTGTGTCTGAGGGAGACGCGTGATGCTGCACAGTGACTCAAATCTGCCAAAATGATCTTCATTATGAAGATCTCTCAGACACGCGACTGTGTTCTACAGATTGGTGTTGGGTGGACAGTGTATGATCGTTGCTAGCAGTCGAATGTGAGAGGTTGGGGTTCTCTCTCACACACACACAGACACACACACACACACATACGGTTTCTCAGGGTCTCATTGAGCTCATGATGTGTGTTAGAGTTGTGGGTGGTTTACGATTCGGTCGTTAAACACTCTGTTCTGTGATGTCTTTGGTAGCGGGGTGTTAATGGAGGAAACCTTTGTAGCATTGCCTCGTTTCCTGATCAGTCTAACACCTCCCTGTCCTACTGTCCATCTGTTCTACACTATCTGTGTGTGTGTGTGTGTGTGTGTGTGTAGTAGCCCCCTTTTTCTGACACTGTGATGTCATTGATTCGTTTTTGAGAACTGAGATGTTCCATGAAGCTCTCCTTCTTTCTATTAATCCTTCCATCCATCTATACTTTTGGCCACCCGTTTATCTTCTAATCCACTCAATCTTTATCCCTCCATCCACTTACTTACAAGCTGTCCTACTGCCGGCCTTTTCATCCATCCGCCCGTCCATACATACATCCCTTCATCCATCCATCTGTCCATACATATATCCCTTCCTCCATCTATCCGTCCATTCATAAATCCCTTCATACATCCATCCGTCCAGACACACATCTCTTCATCCCTTCCTCCATCTATCCGTATCTTCTCATCTACTCCTCCTATGCTCCTGTGCTCCTCCTAACTCCACCTATGCATATGTCTATCCACTTCTCCACTCGTTATTCCTCACTCCATCCACCCTTTCACAAACTGTCATTCTGCGAACCATGAATCTCTCCTTTTTTTAATCCACTTCTTATATTAACATCTCCGCCCTCATTTGTTCCTCCAGTGGTTTATCACTCTGTGAGTGCATCACCCCTGATTTCTGAGAATGTGGTAATGAGAGCCTGCAGTAATTATACTCATCAGGGGACTTCCAGAGCGCACAAACACACACACACGCGCACACACACACACACACACACACACACACACACACACACACACACACACACACACACACACACACACACACACACACACACACACACACCTACCCGTTGAACCAGGACCAGAGCTCCATGTTCCACAAATAACTGTCTAGTAACTGGTGAATGGGTGAGTCAGAGACCACTCATGATTCTATTCATGCTCGTCCTCATCCTGGCTTTTGATGTGGCCTTAAAGTGGACCAGAATAGGACGCAGAAAACGATGACAGCGTTGGGATTTTACGCCATGTTTGGATCGCTTGGATTGTCCCTGACCCGGTTGGCGTCTGGCTGCGTGTTGTGACCAGACTCGGTGTGTGTGCATGTGGCTGGTTGGTGACTCAGCGGAGGTTGTCTTGTAGTTCAGCGCTATGTTAATTTGGTTCAGTCCCGCGTGCTGGAATGACAAAAACAACCGTATGAGCACAACCAGATGAAAACAATCAAAAGTTTAATGCTGGCATTATGTGGCGACTGACTCATATCCCAAGTGTCCCCGTGTCATCAGACGTGTAAAACAAAAACATCCTACCATCAACCTTTTCATCCATCCATCTGTCCATACACACATACATACATACATCCCTTCATCCGTCCATCCATCCATCCATATACAGCCCTCCATCCATCTATATTTATCCCTTAATCCATCCATCTGTCCATACATACATACATACACACACACACACACACACACACACACACACACACACACACACACACACACTCATACATACATACATCCATCTGTCCATCCATACATACACACACATACATACATCTCTTAATTGATCCATCTGTCCATACATACATACATACATCCCTTCACCCATCCATCCATATACGTCCATTCATCCATACATACATACACACACATACATGCATACATACATACATGCATGCATGCATACATACATACATACATCCCTTCATCCATCCAACCATCCACCAATATACATCCCTTCATCCATCCATCTGTCCATACATCCATCCATCCATACACACATACATACACACACACACACACATACATACATACATACATACATACATCCCTTCAGCCATCCACCCATATACATCCCTTCAGCCATCCACCCATATACATCCATCCATCTGTCCATACATTAATACATACATACATACATACATCCCTTCCCCCATCCATTCATCCATATACATCCCTTTATCCATCCATCTGTCAATACATGCATACATACATCCCTTCCACCATCCATTCATCCATATACCATATACATCCCTTCATCCATCCATACATACAAACCTTCATCCATCTGTCCATACATTAATACATACATACATACATCCCTTCCCCCATCCATTCATCCATATACATCCCTTTATCCATCCATCTGTCAATACATGCATACATACATCCCTTCCACCATCCATTCATCCATATACCATATACATCCCTTCATCCATCCATACATACAAACCTTCATCCATCTGTCCATACATTAATACATACATACATACATCCCTTCCCCCATCCATTCATCCATACCATATACATCCCTTTATCCATCCATCTGTCCATACATGCATACATACATCCCTTCCACCATCCATTCATCCATATACCATATACATCCCTTTCATCCATTCATTGTTTATATATATATATATATATATATATATATATATATATATATATATATATATATATATAAGGGTAAAATTCAGGTATATATATATATATATAGATATATATATATATATATATATATATATATATATATATATATATATGTATGTATGTATATATATATACCTGAATTTTACCCTTTTACACTGTAAAAATTCTAGTAGTCACTTCCCGTACAATCCTCCTCCTTGTGCAGGTGTTGTTACAGAAAGAAGAGGTGTGGGTAATTCTGCGTTTCCGCACAGAAAAATCCCATATGGTGTAATTATTTTGTTTGTAAAGAGATAAAACGTAAACATATATGTGTGTGTGTGTGTGTGTGTGTCAGAGAACAGAACAGGACATTCTCAGTGAGGTGGGATCGGAGACAAAGGCGACTTCAGAACAGGGTTTTGTTCAGGAGCGTTCCTAAAGTTCAGATTTCACCTCGTAACCCAACCTGCTGCCCAGTGTGTTTCTGCCATGATGTTCACACACACACACACACACACACACACACACACACACACACACACACACACACACACACACACACACACACACACACACACACACACACACACACACAACACACACAACCAAGCTACATGCCCTGGTGTTATAGTGAATGTGTGTGTGTGTGTGATTTTCATTTCACACCCATTCAGACCAGAAACAGAGAAAAGTTTCAGGAGAGGAAAAAACTGCAATGTCATTATTTGTAAATTTACCCTCTCAATCTCTCTCTCATCTCTCTTTCTCTCTCATCTCTCTCTATCCATCATTACTCTTCTCTCCCACGTCTGTCTGTTTTTCTACATATCTAATATATGTCCATTATTCTATCGTTCTTTTCCTTTTTCTCCATTGTTCCTCCCTCTCTGTTATTCTCTATCCATCATTACTCTTCTCTCCCACGTCTGTCTGTTTTTCTACATATCTAATATATGTCCATTATTCTATCGTTCTTTTCCTTTTTCTCCATTGTTTCTTCCTCTCTGTTATTCTCTATCCGTCATTACTCTTCTCTCCTGCATCTGTCTGTTTTTCTCCTTATCTACTGTATGTCCATCGTTCTTCTATCATTCTTTCCCCCTCTCTCTCTGTGTGCAGTAATGAGCGTGCTCGCTGGATCAGTGCACTCGGACACGCAAACAATGAGAAGAGGAACGCAGACAGAACAAGTGAGTTTTTGTTGAAAGTTTCAGGATCAGATTTCAGTCCAGTGAAGCTTTTAAACCCAAAACTGCATCTCTCTCTCTCTCTCTCTCTCTCTCTCTCACACACACACACACACACACACACACACACACACATACATTCTTTTTCTTAGATTTTTTTATTCTGAAGGAACAGGATGAGATTCAGATTCCCTCCAGGTGTAAATCAGTCACAATGACTCAAGAAACTTTTTTTAAACACATTTAGAGAAACACCGCCGCCTGGTGGTCACATGCTGCAGCGCACGTAGACAAGAGAACGAGTAGTAATGAATTTCGTTGTTGAGTGTTCTCATGCTGTACTCCGTGTGTGTGTGCATCAGATTCCATGCAGGTGGAGGTGATCCGTACCTACACGGCGCGGCAGCCTGATGAACTCTCTCTGCAGGTGGCGGACGTCGTAATCGTCTCGCAGTCGGTGGATGACGGTCAGCTTTTTTACTGTTTTTGCATTTCTTACACTAGTCATACATTTCTTCTCCACCTCAAACCCATGAATTATTATTTATCATCATTAGTATTAGTATTAGTAATATTACTAGTAGCCTCATCATCTTCATTATCTTCATAATAGATCATTCATTCATTTTTCTTCTTTAGAGTGTGTGAAAAAAATGATTATAAAGTTGTATGAAAGAATGTATACGCTTACTGCCTAGACGACCCAGTGATGAAAGGAAAAACTCCATGAGCTGGAAAAAACGTTGAGAGGAACCAGTCACATGGGAGTGTATCGGATTCCCTGCATCTGTATAATATCTATATAATATCTATGTATCTGTCTATAGATAGATGTATAATAATAATAGAAAGAAAGAAAATAGAAAGAAAGAATACTATACTAAAAGCTAGGGACTTTGTTTAAGAAAGAATGAAAGAAAGAGAGAAAGAAAGAATACTACACTAAAAGCTGGTGCCTTTGTGGAAGAGTTTAGTGATACTGGGGCTTAAACCCCAACATACCCGAGCTTTAATCTACAAATAAAGGGGTGCAGGTTCATTGGTAAAGGTCTCGGCTTTGGGATTCAAAGGTCATGAGTTTGAACCCCAGCCACACAAAGCTGCCACTCCTTGGGCCCCTGAGCAAGGCCCTTAACCCCAGAGCTACTCAGCTGTATGAGATAAGTCGCTCTGGATAAGTGCGTCATAATAATAATGATAAAATCCCATTACATGGGTGGAATAAAGTGATGAGAATGAAGGACTCACAGAGGACATTGTCAGCGTGATATAAATATACTCTGCCGCCACCTGACCTCTTCATCTCTGTGCGGCGTGTACTTTAACCCCGGCCGGGGCGTGTGATGTGCGGGGCCAGCCGAGCGCGCTTTGTGTTTGATGTGCCGGGGTTGAGGGTCATGTGATGGACCCTCGGTGATGTCACTTGTTGGCCGGCTTTCATGTTGAAAGGCCACAGAGCTGTGAAAAAGCCATCAAACAGCTCTCTGCATCTTTAACTACACATTAAATATACAGCACACACTTACAAAACTGAATGTGTCTGGCGTGTGTGTGTGTGTGTGTGTGTGTGTGTGTGTGTGTGTGTGTGTGTGTGTGTTTTGCCGGTCCCGTTTTCACTACCTGCTCAAAGGTAGACAGAAGTGACGTTCGTGTTTGTTAGGATAACAGAATTCTGACTTCAATACAATACTGAGATTAAATATCACGATACCGATACCAAATCGATACAATGGCAAAATGAACTGGAAAAAAAATACACTGAATAATGTAATTTTATTTATTAATAAACACGCAATGTTTACTGAAACAAAGTAAAAATAAAAAATATAGAAATAAAAAATTAATTCTAATTTATCATTATTTACAAACATTCCATGCCTCACGTTTCATCAGCATGGAGTGCATCTGAAAGGGGGAAAAAATCAATATATTCTGCATACACACAATGTGCACACACTGCCCCCTATAGTCCAAAGTAATAGTGGATAGTAATAAGGCATGCATGCATTGAGTCATGACTCAATCCTGTTTCCTCTAATGTACTGAACAAATGATTCAAGAACAAACGATTCACGAGGTAAACGACTCAATTCTGCGTTTGTGTGCAACCCACGGAGCTTTCATGAAGCTTTGCTCCACTAGGAAACGAACGAATCACTCTTTGGAGAGACTCGTTAAAGACTTGTTCCAAACGACTGAATCGCTCTTTTCAGCGACTCGTTCAAAATGAAGGAATCAATCTTTTGAACCACTCGCTCTTCTAAATTGCATTAAAGACTCGTTCCAAATGAATGATCCACTCTTTTCAACGACTCATTCAAAATGAATGAATCTCTCATGAACGACTCCTCACTGTTAATCATCTGACTGTAGAATTCACATGTTGCTGTGTGTGTGTGTGTGTGTGTGTGTGTGTCTCCACGTGTTCGATCTGATGACACTGTATGACCCTGTTGTTTCAGGTTGGTACGAGGGCGAGCGATTGCGAGACGGAGAGAGAGGCTGGTTCCTGGCCGAGTGTGCACAGCCCATCACGTGCCAGGCCACCATCGAGAAGAACATGCAGAGGATGGATCGGCTCCAGGGCCTGGAGACCAACGTGTGAGCGGGAGCTTCTGCCGATCTTCCGAACACACGCCTGCGAAGAGAGAAACGGCCGGCCAGAGGAACGGCGCCGGATCACGCCATCCATTACCCTGATACCGTGAAGCTTCGAGAAAAAACCAATTAGGACTTCTAATCAAATCTGAACAGGAATGGAGTTCTTTTTGGGAAGAACTCCAGGGTGAAGATGGATTTTAGCACAGCGGTGTTCCATAAACATGACTGATGAAACAGAAAGTTGGAATACTGGAGTGTGTACATGAACTTCATCTGAAAACCATCTTCTTGCTGACGTGCTGGAAACCCGACGCTATACACATTCTTCATTTTGGAGGTCACATGACTGAATCACATGACTTAAAGTACTCAAAAGCTTTACAAGACAATTTTTCGGAATCCGGAATTGTGAAATTGCCTTTTATTTTTTTTGGTTTGTAGTAGTGTCGACTACTGAAAACGAACAAATATTTCCTGCTTCCTGATAGAAAAAAAACCCACCAGATTTTACTAAATTTTTTCCACATTTCCACAATAAATTGAGGGGCATATTAAAACAATTATATAAATAATAAAAAGAAAAAGATCATGGGAATAATATTGCTATATATTTAAAACCAAACCAAGATTAGGAGAATGAAGTTGTAACGATACAAGATTCAACTCGCAATCGCATTCTGGTGAGGTGAAGCGCCGCACTTCAGGGTCGAGTGCTTTAATCGTCATAATTACAGTCTGTTATGGGCAAAAAACATCTCTCGGATCAAGACGTAAAACATCTGTATACATGCAGTCGAACGTTTCGGACTCAAATAAATCTACAGTGTCCGTGGATTCCTACACTGAGATCTGTGTGTGTGTGTGTGTGTGTGTGTGTGTATATGTATATGTATATGTATATGTATATATGTATATGTATATGTATATGTATATGATTATATGTATATATATATGTATATATATATATATGTATATGTATATGTATATATATATATATATATATATATATATATATATATATATATATATATATATATATAATATATATATATATATATATATATATATATCTATATATATATATATATATACATACACACACACACACACACACACACATATATATATACATACACTGTACTGTGGTGGAGTGCATAATAAGAGCAAATAGGGAATACAAAAATAAATAAATAAGCAACTACAAATTTTATGGTCAAGTGTACACACACTTTTGTCCGTGTTTGTATGATCTCACACACACCCACACACACACACAGTGTAGGAAAGTATTGGGTGGTGTACTTGAAGCAATGCCAATTTGCATAACGCTTCCATTAGGCTTTTTATCTTCCTACAGAGCAAACGCTGCTCTTCAGCTCTCCAGCTCTTCAGGGAACTGGAAAATATGCACAAAAAATAATATCAATAAAAATACAGGGATTGATGGATTTATTACAAATGAAGCTCCAGTTACAGAAAAGTGGGTTTTTTTTAAATGAAGGAATGTTTTTTTTTTTTTTTTCATGAAAACAAGTCTTTTTTCTGATTTACAAAAATCTGAAGTGGAGCTCAGGGAGAAGCAACACACACACACACACACACACACACGAATGAACTGTAAATGTGTAAATATAAAGATCAGATATAACCTGTGTATTTCCTGTAAGTAATCTACAAACAGATAAAGTTTTCAAACGTGTGTGTGGGTGTGTATTTTCTGTGTTTGATAACTGTGTGTAACGCGGTGTAACAGCAGCTTTGAATAATTCATGGTGACGGAGGAGGATGAGGAAGAATAATAAAGGACTCTCGTGACTCGGTGGATGTTTGGCCGTGGACGTGTAAACATGCAGCATTTCTTTGAATGGGAACGAGAGAGGAGCATGCTGTCAAACCCAATGTAGAGAAGAAAAAAAAAAGAACGGGGTTTGAAAATTCCAGGTGTTTTCAAGACTGGAAACATTCCCTGGAAAATTACAGGTTTTTCCTACACTCACACCAATCACACAGCACATGTACTGCAGGGCCAATGAGGCCACGCCCCCTACTGTGCGTTCCTCCTCATCGTCCTGCGCGTAAAAAAAATGTAAAAATAAACCTTACATACATATACACTTAAAACCACCTCGTGCTGTGGGGAAGATATTGTGCAGCAAAATGTAAAAAAAATGTTTTTTATAATCTGTAATAGTTTGCATGCGGTGGATTATGACCAAACAAAATGTTAATAATGTTTACATGAAGCGGTTTCTATACACATTTCTAATTAGTTCCTGTTAACTTTTCAACTTGGAATATTTCTGAAATTCCAATGGAAATTTTCCTGACATTTTCCACCCCTTTGGAAGACAAAAGCTCTGACAAAAAGGTGTATGAGATTCTCGAATTAGAACCAAGTTGTTTATGGTGAAGAGCCTTGCTCAAGGGCCCAACATGGTGGTAATGGGATATACATTTTTTTAACCACTGAACTACAACTTCCCTTCATAAACACCATGTAATCTGTTTGTTTATTTATTTTATTTACACCCAATAATAATATTATTTCACTATTTGGAACAGTATGGTCAGTTTTTATTATCAGGGAATTAAATGTTTAACAAATGATTTTAAAGGAGAAATTCTGCTCATTGCACACCCTGTGTTTGTGTGTGTGTGTGTGTGTGTGTGTGTGTGGTGTGTGTGTGTGTGTGTGTGTGTGTGTGTGTGTGTGTGTGTGTGTGTGTGTGTGTGTGCTCGTTCTCTAGTCCCAGTGCTGGTAGCTCTCCCTGTAGGACTCGTGCGCAGGCGTGGCGTTCTCCTGCGTGGTGATGAGGTCGATGATGGCTGAGATCACGGCGCAGTCGTTGGAGCTGCGGTCGCTCCAATCAACCGGCCGAGGCGTCTTTATTTTCTCCTCCAGCAGCAGATCCAACTCCTTCTTCAGATCCTGAATCACGTAAAGGAAAAGGAATTAATAAAGAAAACACAATAAATATAAAAAGAAATAAATAAGAAAGAAAAAGGAAAGAACGTCAATAAGGAAAGAAATTAAGAAAGAAAAGGAAACAATGAAAAGAAAGAAAGAAAACAAGGAAGAAAGAAAACAAAAGAAAGAAAAAACAAAACGAGGAAGGAAGGGAAATAAAAGAAAAGAAGGAAAGAAAAAAAGTGATGAAAGAAAGAAGGGAAAACAAGAAGGAATGAAGGGAAAAAGAAGGAAAGAGAAAGAAAGAAGATAAGTAAAGAAATAAAGAAAGAAGGAAAAACAGGACGGAATGAAAAAGAAAAAGAAAGAACGAAAGTGAGGGACGAAGGAAGGAAGCAAGGAATAAGAAGGAAAGAGGGAAAGAAGGAAAGAAAGCAAATAAGGAAAGAAAAAAGTGATGAAAGACTGAAAGAAAGGAAGAAAGAACCAATGAAGGAAAAAGAGAGAAAAAAAGGAAAGAAATAAGAAAAAAAAACGAAGGAAAGAAAGAAAGAAGAAGGAAGGAAGAAAGAAGAAGGAATGAGGGAAGAAAGGAAGGAAGAAAGATGAATGATGGAGTGTGATGTGGATTTGCAGAAGGAGTACAGGGATGTTTCTGTTTACAACCACATCATGTGATATGGAATTTGGAATGTGGAAGAGACACCGGGCTGATAATGGTGAGGAACACGTCTGGATGGACTCCTGGCTGGATCTGAAGGTGGTGAGTTTAAATCCCAGCCACACCAAACTATCACTCCTGGGCGCCTGAGCAAGGCCCTTAACCCCGGAGCACCTCGGTTGGATGAATGAGATAAATGTAAGTGGGTTTAAATGTAAACACCCCCTACATAGCGGTGTTCCTCTCCGTCTCTGTGGAACCTCAGATGTCTTTTCATCTGTAAACGTCGTTTCTATCATTTGTTTCATTGTTAGTTATAAATGCACATAAAACTACCTCATAAACACGTCCACGTCTCTGCTGAGCGCGCCGGCCACTTCAGCAGCGTTCCGACGGAGCGTTTCATTAATAAAGCATGAACATTATAACCTAAGTGGTGTTGACAGCAGAGTTCTCCGTGTTCTCCGCGATGCAACGCTGAATAAAACATGTGAGGGAACATTACGAGCTACAAGTGTCCCGAAAAAAAAAAACTAAAAGCCCATGAAAGCCGTCCTGAAAAGCATGGACGACCCAAAAAAACCCCCTGGGATTCTAATCACGGAATAACATTCCCAGTTTCACTGATTTCTAATTAATTCCCATTAATTCCCAATATTCTGGAATATTTCCAAAATTCCAATAGAGCGCTATTGAGATGATGTGGAATGCTGACTGCACCCCAGGCCCCCAGAAGAGTGACGGTCATTACAAGGGCAAATTAATTCCCGTATAGCCGCGAATCCAGAAACTTTTCCCCAATCTGCTGCACTGTGTGTGTGTGTGTGTGTGTGTGTGTGCGCGTGCGCGCTGACCTTGACCAGGTGAGCAATGCGAGCAGGAGACTGGAAGACGATCCATTCATCCACTGCGATGGTCTCCTGCTCCTTGTCCTTCTGGATGGAGATATCACCACCGAAGAACAGGAGTGAGAACGGAGACACCTCTGTACAGTCATACAGGAAGATCTGCAGAACACACACACACACACACACACACACACACACAGGGCTGTATTTACCATCAGTTATTACTGTACATTATTATTATATATGGTACACCTTTCCTCTCATACAGGAGAGAGAGAGAGAGAGAGAATAAAATCTTTATAGAATAAAAGTCAGAGAGAATAAGAGAACTGGAGAATGAAAAAGAGAGATAGATAGATAGACAGATAGATAGATAGAGCATTACATCTTAATATAGAGAGAGAGAGAGATAATTGAAGAGGGGGGAAAAGAGTGGAGAGAGAGAGAGAGAGAGAATCTGTGTATGTAGTGTAGCTCTCGCTGGAAAACTCCATCCTCACTCTCATTTTACACGGATTAGACCCAGAGTGTGTGTGTGTGTGTGTGTGATAAGAATGAATAGGAGTATACATGCTGTTCTGTTTCCATCAACTCTCTCACTATGTGTCAAATCATTGTGTGTGTGTGTGTATGTGTGTGTGTGTGTGTGTGTGATACAGCACTCCAGTTGATGAATGGTTCTGGCTGAAAACTCACTCCTGATTGGTCAGAATGTATGGAATGTTGTAGAACAGCGTCCCCTCTGTCTGTCTGTACATACACTAATATATCTGTCTGTACATACACTTATATATGTCTGTCTGCACATTCACTAATATATCTGTCTGTCTGTCTGTACATACACTAATATATTTGTCTGTCTGTCTGTACATACACTAATATATCTGTCTGATTGTCTGTCCATACACTAATATATCTGTCTGTGCATACACTTATATATCTGTCTGTCTGTCTGTCTGTCTGTACATACACCAATATATCTGTCTGGCTGGCTGTACATACACTAATATATCTGTCTGTCTGTCTGTCTGTCCATCTTATATTGGTATTATTACCTGTAATGAGTTTCTCGAGTAAATCACACTCACTACACTTCGATACCCCTCACACAGGGTTTTATTCCCCCAGGCTTCTGGTGTATTCCACATTCTCTCTAAACAACTCTCTCTCTCTCTCTCTCTCTCTCTCTCACTTCTCCTCCCTGCAGTTCCCTGCTCTAATATTTCCCTCCTGCTGCATCTCTCAGCTGTCATTTCATTCCTCCCTCTCTCTCAAGTTATTCTCTCTCTCCCTCTCTCTCAATCTAAATCACTTTTCACTTTTCTGTCCCCGACTCGCAATCTCCAATCCGTCTCCGCCAAAAACCCACTCGCTCTCCCCACTGACTCTCTCAAACACACAATAACGCACACACACACGCACTGAAGGACCTGCTGCACTGGTCCATTTCTGGGTCTAAAGCTGAATGAAAAAGGCCACAATGGGAGAGAAGTGGGGGGTGAGGCAGATAGAGGGAGTGAGTGGAAGAAAAAAGAAAAAAGAGAAAGGTAGAGTGATGGAGAGAGAGAGTGAGAGATAAGGATGGAGTGATGATGGAGAGAGGGAGTGAGATGAGGATGGAGTGATGATGGAGAGAGGAGATGAGGATGGAGTGATGATGGCAAGAGGGAATGAGAGATAAGGATGGGGTGATGCTGGAGAGAGGGAGTGAGAGATGAGGATGGAATGATGGAGAGAGGGAGCGAGTGATGATTGAGTGATGATGGAGAGAGGGAGTGAGATGAGGATGGAGTGATGGAGAGAGGGAGTGAGATGAGGATGGAGTGATGATGGAGAGAGGGAGTGAGATGAGGATGGAGGAGAGGATGATGGAGAGAGGGAGTGAGAGATGAGGATGGAGTGATGATGGAGAGAGGGAGTGAGAGATGAGGATGGAATGATGAAGGAGAAAGGGAGCGAGTGATGATGGAGAGAGGGAGTGAGAGATGAGGATGGAGTAATGATGGAGAGAGGGAGCAAGAGATGAGGATGGAGCGATGAAGGAGAGAGGGAGCGAGTGATTGAATGATGATGGAAAGAGGGAGTGAGAGATGAGGATGGAGCGATGATGGAGAGAGGGAGCAGAGTGATTGAGTGATGGAAAGAGGGAGTGAATGATGATGATGAGGGAAGAGGGAGTGAGAGATGAGGATGGAAAGAGGGAGCGAGAGATGATGATGGAGTGATGATGGAGAGAGGGAGTGAGAGATGAGGATGGAGCGATGATGGAGAGAGGGAGTGAGAGATGAGGGCTCTGGTTTTGGGAGAGCTGCTTTGATGTGATGAGGTTGTGGAGAGTGAGGATTTGAAAGGCAGACAGGTTGTAAATAAAAGATGGCGTTTTCTCTTGAACTGTGGGCGTTTGGTTCAAACGTCTCGTCTAGCTCAATAACCTCACACACTCGCGCACGCGCGCACACACACACCCGAACACACGCGCACACACAGCAACTCAATCATCTTCACGCTGACATTGACTGTTATTTATACCGACATATATAGCAAGATTGTGTGTGTGTGTGTGTGTGTGTGTGTGTGTGTGTGTGTGTGTGTGCTCACACTAGTCGTTCTCATCTTCAAGTGATAGATGAGCCAGGTGTAGTGGAACTCCATCTCCTCAGAGTTGACAGATTTAGGATGTATACAGACTTTGCCATCAGCCTTTGTGTACACCTTCGCTGGTCTGCATTTACACACACACACACACACACACACACATTTTGAAAGGTGAGGTTTATCGTTTTAAACAGTGTTTGCAGATCTTGAATATTTCTGTTCGGTACTGCGTAGGAAAAAAAATTCACAATTTCATTAAGTGAGAGAGACGACATTTCAGTTCACAGAGAGCAGCCAGAGTCTGGCCTCGAGTCGGCTCTGACCTTTAGTCTGGCCTCGAGTCGGGAATAGGGAATCGGATAGGGTCTGGGTTCCAGTATGGAATAGGGAATGGGATAGAGCCTGGGTTCGAGTCTAGAATAGGGATTCGAGTCTGTAATAGGGAATGGGGTCTGGCTTCGAGTTTGAGATTGGGATAGGGTCTGGCTCCGAGTCTAGAATAGGGATTCGAATATGGGATAGAGAAAGGCATGGGGTCTGGCTCCAAGTCTGGAATATGGAATAGGATATGGTCTGGTTTCAAGCCTAGAACAGGGAAAAGGATAGGGTCTGGCTTCAAGCCGAGAACAGGGAATAAGGAATGGGCTAGGTTCTGGCTCCGAGTCTGGATTAGAAAATGGGATAGGGTCTGGCTTTTAGTCTAGAATAGAATAGGAATTCGAGTCTGGAATAGGGAATGGGATAGGGTCTGGCATATATAGAACATCAGATTACACCTACATGGGTCTCCTCTTGTGTGGACTCGGGCGAATCTTGGCCACTTTGGGGTATAAGCCAGCGACGATCACAGCCTTCAAGAGCTTCTCATTATCTGTGATTCAGTTCATCCAGAGAAACAAACAACCATCATCATCATCATCATCATCATCATCATCAACTTTTCTATAACAATACACACTGTACATTACTCCTTACTAATGACTAGTTCACAAAAATATACACCAAATACGGAATGGGAAAGGTGTGTGTGTGTGTGTGTGTGTGTGTGTGTGTGATGCAAATGGCCCATTATAAGAACACGATACAGTAGATGATAGCACACAAAAAAGAGAGAAAGAGAGAGAGAGAGAGAGAGAGAGAGTGTGTGTGTGTGTGTTGTGTGTGTGTGTGTGTGTGTTCGTATTTGCGCTTTTAGTGTTTAATGTGACGGGGAGCTCCGCAGCGGCGGTAAAATGAAATGAAAGCTGATGGTGTGCGTAACCGTGCGCTGCCTAGCAACCACCAGCCTCAGAATCAGGAGTTTATAACGGACGCTCCAGACACACACACACACGCGCGCGCACAAGCAACAACTCTAATCCGCTTCCAATACACGGGATCCAACCTCATATCAATACAGAACTGTGCAGTGTGTGTGTGTGTGTGTGTGTGTTGTGTGTGTGTGTATCTCTAGAGAGTACCAGAATTGATGTTGGCATCCGGATGCTTCGGGTCTCTACTGCTCACAAAGCCGGCGGCCAGGAGATGCTCCGCAAACTGTCCTTTCATATTTTGTAACATCTGTGTGAGAGAAAGAGAGAGAGAGAGAGAGAGAGAGAGAGAGAGAGAGAGAGAGATATTTTTAGAGCATCTAATATGCACAACATATACACCAACTATACACACAACTAGAATAGAGAAATAGAGAGAGATACAGAAACGAACAGCAAGATAAGAGACAACAGACAGAAAGAATGAAAGAAAAAAAAAGAAAGACAAACAAACAAAGCTAGTAAATGCAACATTACACAAACAAGAGAATCTGGCAGAAACAGAGAAAGCACAAGAGAGAGAGAAAAAATAAATAACCTAGGACGGAAAAAAATAGGAGGGAGAGAAAGAATGAAAAAGCAAGAAGGAAATACAAACTGAGAGAGAGAGAGAGATCAAACAGAAACATGAACATCAGAAGCACTAGATATCATAGTCATGCTGACATAGCGACCTGACAGCTCCATGTCTCTCTCTCTCACACACACACACACACACACACACACAACACACCTGATTGTAGAAGTGCCGATGTAATAAACACACCGTCATACACATGTGCGTGCTCTCACACACACACACACACACACACACACACACACACACACACACACACACACACACACACACACACACACACAGAGTGTGGGAGGTTTAACACTCGTCTCTGACCTGCAGTGTGTTGGCAGACAGGAAGTTGTCCCAGCAGTATTCCCGCTCGTACCTGTAGCCCCGCCTCCTCGCCTCCTCCCAGCCCTGACACAGAGAGAACACACTGCATCAGTCTGTTACACACACACACACACACACACACACACACACACACACACACACACACACACACACAATACACATATACACAGAGTCTTTTACCCTGAAGGCGTTCACTACAGTCAGGTGATCACTTTTGGTGTTTTTGGACAAAGTTTTTCTTCTCTGGTCAGCGATTTTTTCTTTCCCCTGTAAGAGAGCAGATATTTAATATATAATAAACACCGACTAAATAACCATGTAAAGAAGCGTTAATAATAATAATTTCTTTTTAAAAAATAATACTGAAAAAAAAGAGTATTTAAAAAAATTCTGTTTTAATGAAAAAAGTAAGTAAATAAATAAATAAACAGAAAAAATTATTTACAATATTATTTATTGTAAATAGAACAATATATATAAAAAATCTTTCTAGTTAAAATAAAAAATAAAAAAGTTCAACAAAAAGGTTGTTTAAATGGTTATGATTTAATAAAATGTGACAAAATAAAAGCTTTAATATAAAAAGGTAAAAAGAAAAGAAACTTTAATTAAAAGAAATAAATTAACAAATTATGTACAAATAAAAAAATATATTTAAAAAAGGTATAAAAAAAATAATAACATCATATTTCACTCACCCAACACACCACACACACACACACACACACACACACACATTCAAATAGACTTGTGTGTAAAACGGGTCTGGAGGTAAACTGTGAAATTGTCTGGATATGTTGATGATTAATGAGAGGGTAAACATGTGTGTGTGTTGTGTGTGTGTGTGTGTGTGTGTGTGTGTGTGTACCAATGGTATAGAGAAGGGGTCTTTAAAGCTGAGGCTAGCTGCGATGATTAGCACCGGGTCCAGGCATGCGAGCAGCGCTCCGAACAGAATCATCTTCCCAATGTGCGGCTCCACGGGCAAGCGGGCCAGGTGAAATCCCAACGGAGTCAACTCCTCCCTCCGATCTAATGCGTTCTACACGCGATCACACACACACACACACACACACACACACACACACACACACACACACACACACACACACACACACACACACACACACACACACACAGTTTAGTTTCTATTTTGTATCCAGACTCCCTCAGACATGCAGCTCTCTCAAAAGTATTTATCAGCAATTTCAGACCCATGAACCACCACAACACACACACACACACACACACACACACACACACACCCAGATCCATTAGGTGAGTGATAGCCAGCTCGATGGCACGGTCTGATGGCGGGTCGAGAGTCTTCCTCAGGAACGATGCTATCGAGCCCAATTTCAGGATCTGAGGAAGCACAAGAGCACAAATAACATTCACATCTACACAATTACACCGCATGAGTCATCACACATACGAAAGGGCCCCTGTGTGTGTGTGTGTGGTGTTGGTGTGTGTGTGTGTGTGTGAGAGAGAGGTAAATGACACCAGTAAAAGGCCTCATTACACCATTACAGTGCTCCAGAGACGAGGTGTGTGTGATTAACGCTGCCATTAATGCATTAGTGTGTTTGTACTCAGCTCCAGAGGCCTTGCTGGAAAAAACTCCTGCTCCGGGGGGTGTGTGTGGGTTGTGTGTGTGTGTGTGTGTGTGTATAAGATAATCATGCATCACTGATGACGATGTGCTTTTACAGCAGAAGTACAGATGCAAAGTGTATACAAAGAGAGCCAGAGAAAGGGAGAGAGATATAGGAAAGAAAAATAAGAGCGAGAGAGCAGGAGGACGAGAGGAAAAAGTAGTAAGGGAGTAAAAGAGGTCAGGAGAGAAAAAAATGGGGGAGGGGGAAAGAGAAGTAGATAGAAGTGGGGAAGAAAATATAAAGAGATAATAATAATAATAATAATAATAATAATAATAATAATAATAATAATAACAATTTATAATAAGTATTTTAATTAGGTTTAAATAATTATATAATGATACAATAAAATGACAGGATGATTTGTTTGATTTGGCTTAGAAAATAAAATAAAAAACACTGACATGTTTGAATGTTTTTTTTTTAAATAAACAAAAATAAACACACAAATAAATACTGGTTGTCTACATGTGGGTGTGTTTGAGGACCTTGATCTGGAGGCAGAGCTCCTCGAGCGGCGTGCGCTGGATCTCAGGGAGCTGATATTCATCCAGCAGACTCGCCCTCAGCCCGTTATACAGGTGGTAGCATTTACCCGGAGACACCCTGTACATGCGCGCACACACACAGAGAGAGAGAGAGGAGAGGGGGAGAGAGAGAGAGAGAAGATCGATCAGATCATGCACACTGTGGTGTAAACACTCCAGTAAAACACACACACTCTCTCTCTCTCTCTCTCTCACTCACACAACACACACACACACACACACACACAGGTGAAACGATGTGGAACAGAGACAAGTGGGCCATTAGGACGGTCAATGCACTGCACGTAAATCACTCCTACCCACACTAATATTCATTCACACACACAAGCGCACATACAGTATTAACAGTACCTCTATAGACACAGCACAAAGAGAAAGAGAGAGAAAAGCAATGCAGCTTTTAGATATTCTCTCAAAACACACACACACACACACACACACACACACACACGTCAATTCTCTCTGTCCATCAATCTTATTAAAAGGGGTGTGGCCTAAAATCTGTGCACATCAAATTCAGTAAAGGCCTCTAAGCCAGTAGCACAGAGTATCAGGCAGAGATAGAGGGATGGAGGGAGAGGGAGAACTTGGAGAAAGATAAAGAGATGGAGAACACGTGGCACCTGGTTGCCGTGACGACCGCATGACGCAATCTGCGTGACGGCAGGAGGTCACGCGGTTTACTGATGCGTTTAGTTTACTACATCGCCTTCTGCACAACTTCACCTTCACACCCTCCTATTATCACTAATGTATCACACACACACACACACACCACACCACACACACACACAATCTCAGATACACACACACACACACACACCCAACAACCTCTCAGATACATACACATACACAGACTCTCAGACACAAACACACACTTGGACACACAAATACACAAAAAAATCTCTGATACACAAGCATACACAAACACACAATCCCAGATACACACATGACACAAATAAACAGGACACAAACACACACAAAATCTCAGATTCAAACACACACATCCACAGACTTTCAGACACACACACAAATCAACACACTTAAACAAGGATACAGAATGACACACACACACACAATCCCAGATACACACACCTACAGACTCTGACACACACAAATCCGAACATTTAAACACAGATACAGAATCTCACTCATTCTCGCTCTCTCCCTCTCCTCACACACACTCACACACACACACACACACACACACACACACACACACACACTCCAGATTAGACTGTAAAGGATGACTCATCACTCAGTGATATATCATAAAAACATCACCAATGAAGCCATGCCCCTTTTACATCACAAATGTATTTTTAATCCCTGCTACTTTTATTCCTGCACACGTTCAATATTTACTCCATCCTCCAGCAGAATTCTGTGTGTGGTGTGTGTGTGTGTGTGTAAAAGCCATACTGCAACCCAGCACAATAAAAGACAGAAAAAAATTAAAGGCTGAAAATGTTAACTTTTAAATGAATTACACACACACACACACACACACACACACACACACACACACACACACACTTTCTCCAAAGAATGTGCCTTACTGAAGTTCAACACATTCACCTTGCTCACTTCTTATGACGCACACATGGAGAAAAAAAGATAAAAAAAAAAAGGTCCTTGCTTTGGGATAATCGATCGTCTGAGTAGACGCTCTCACAGCGCACAGAACAACACGGACGTCTCCGTTTCCTGCCGAGCGAGTGACGAACGCCGTCCGCTTCCCCCACCTCCCCATCCCCTTCAGATTGGTTTCAAACAGCCACAGACAAATCTGATTATTCAGGGGGGGAAGAAAGTCATTAAACCCCCTGCTCACCGCACACAGAGAGACGTCTCCATTTCAGGAAACTCGAGCCACGGTGCGGCTTTGTGCAGGCTGCCGTTAGGACCCGACAATCACGCCAGGCGAATCCGTTCAGCTGGAATAATGAGGTGGAACAATATCTAATCAGGCCACGGAGTTTGCTGTACAGAGTGCGCCGGCTCCGGAACGCCACAACCCAACACATCTTCTGTGTACGTGAGGTAGAATTAAGATGAGTCTCACACTAGTTCTCGAAACACATCTTCAGTGTCTATAGGACGTTTACCGATACAAATAAAATTAAATGCTTGTTGACTGAATCATCACACAACTTGAGTCAGTCTGAACGAAAGAAAATCTGACTGTCTATCTCAAAGAGAGGCGTGACTTCTTCCCAAAAATTCTAGCAAAAGACGCGTGGCCTACTAACTTGTTAATCGCAGTAAAAGTGGTGTGGCCTCTGTGTCTGTTAATTTTTTCATAAAGGAGGTATGTGCACACATGCTCGTCAATCTCAGTAAAGGAGGCGTGGCCTCTGCCTGCCAAACTCAATAAAGGAGCAATCGCCACTACCCACCAATCTGCATGATGAAAAGAGGCATGGCATTTGTTGGTCTGCATAAAGGAGAATATTGGTCACTGTGTCTGTGCATGATGGTGTCAGTAAAGGACGTGTGGCCTCTGCGCACGTTGGTGTCAGTAAAGGAGGCGTGGCCTCTGTGCATGTTGTTCTGGGTAAAGGAGGTGTGGCCTCTATGCTTGGTGGCCTATGTAAAGGAGGCGTGGCCTCTGTGCATGTTGGTCCGAGTAAAGGAGGCGTGGTCACTATGCTGACAGTGGATTTGAAAGCACGTGTAGAAAGACAGAGGAAGTCAGATTTTCCCAGTTGACTGCAGGGCTGCTGAAATCCGTTTACGATTAGTTACCATGAAAAGAATAAAGTGAAATGAGAAAGCTTGGAGTCAACGCACAGCGTGACCGAATACTATGAAACGCATTTTCACCCGCGAGCGAGCGCGCCGCGACTCAATTACTCCGGCCAGAGGGAGAAAGAGAGAACAGATGGAGAGGTGGAAAACCCCCACGACAATAGACGACAACCCCCACGACAATAAATAGAAAGCAGACAGAAAAAAATAGCAGTTTGAATATTAGAAAATAAGAGGGGGATTCAATTTCAGGGATAGAAAAAAGAATTAAAGAGAGATAAAGGCAGACATGGAGGATAGAGAATCAAAGAGAGGGAGAGAATTTGAGTGAAAAAAATAGCGAGCGCGAGAGAGAGAACACTGAAGAAAAGAAAGAGGATAGCATTAGTGAGAAAATCAGAGAGAGATAAAGAAAGTCAGAGAAAGAGCTGGAGGGATGGATAGCATTACCTGCCGGCGCGTCCCTTCCTCTGCTTGGCGTTGGCGAGACTCACCCACTCCGCCGTCATGGTACTGATGTTGTTCTGTGTGTCGAAGTGGGTTTCCTTAATTTTCCCTCCGTCGATTACAAACACCACGTCATCGATCGTTATACTGAGGAGCAGAGGGAAAACACCCCATAATTTAACCTTCTCTATAATACACACACACACACCATATGCAACACACATTCATTATACACACAAAGACACACAATACCCACATTATACAAACATTATACAAACTATACACAACACACATCCACCCAATACGCAACACACATTCCTTATACACGCACAAGCACACACACAATACTTGCACATATAAACCATACACAACACACATTACACACCATAAGCAACAAACATTCATTACACACACACACACACCATATGCAACACACATTCATTATACACACGTGCACCACTACACATCATACATAATACACATTCATCATACACACACACACACACACACACACACACCATACATTGCACACAATATACACACCATACATAATAGACATTCATTACACACACATGCACACACACACACACACACACACAAACAGTAGAACAGCAGTGTCAGGGAGAGGAAACTCCAGATTTGAATGTAGTTGTATCACAGTGAGATCAGAGTGGGTGTGGGGTATTAAATCAGTGAGGACTCGGAGCTCAGGCTGTTCCTTTCCACTCCGAAACTCAGACAGGAGACGCGGGGACACGGGGTAATTAGGCAACGTGTGGCAACCGTGTTCTAATTCTAATGAATAAATCTATATCTACTGGAAAAAAAACAATGCAGAAGGAAGGAAAGGAACTCGCGCTTGCACACACACACACACCTGGTCTCTGCGATGTTCGTCGCAATCACAATCTTCCGGACTCCAGGAGGTGGCCTTTTAAAAACCTGATTAGAGAGTTTTAATAAATCAGTGCTGAATCAAACAAAGTGAGCTCAATTATTTCTAAGTGCTTTTAAGAGTCTCTCTCTCTCTCTCACACACACACACACACACACACACACCAACGACCCCAACCACAACTACTATTTTACAGTGTGAATCTGAAACATCTTTAGATCACAATTAAACAAACAAAAACCAAATAAACAATTAGAACACTGGCCGAATCGTAGCTGCTTTACGTGTTCAAAGGTTTTCTGCTGGAACACTACCAGTCATGAGAACATAAAAAAATCATGCTGTAAGGCGATATAAAAATTGTGCATGTTCACATTGCGATTCCGATACGATTTCCATAAATGGCCCAGCCCTACTGAGAAATTTGATTACAGCTTGATAGTATCTGAATGAAGTAAAAAAATAAAATGGTGCTGAAAAATAGCCTAACCCTTACAATAGGCAAAAAACGCAAGACATCACACTAATTGCGTAAAGAATAAAAAAATAAAAACACGAATAATCACCTAATTAAACAATTATCGAAATAATCATTAGTCGCAGCCCTGAAACAGCTATAAAAATGAACTTTTTTAAATCGCTCTGCCTAACAAGACAGGTGTGAAGCTCTTACCTGTGTCTGGTTGACCGTGGGCATCAGTGAGTGCAGAGGAATGATCACAAACTTATCTAGGGACGACACAACAGTGATGAGGAGACATTGTGGGCGGAGCTAGAATACGCATTTGTAAGTTTGGGGACTTTTAGCGCCACATGCGGATCTCCTTCACACAAGTATAGGATCTTCAACGAGTTAGGTGTCCGCAAACTTTTGATCGCAATCTCTATGTATGTGCGAGTTGATATGAAGCAGCAAACTTACCAGATTTAAACATCTGGTCGGCCATGAGGAGGTCGTTCAAGCTGCTGATGTTGTCCCAGCCGGGCAAGAAAACCAAGATAGCTCCGTCCTTTCAAACACAATTAAAAATAATTCATAATTTAAAAAATTAAACAATTGAGGGGGCGTGGTAGTTTAGCGTTTAGCACGTTCGCCTCACACCTCCAGGGTAGATTCCTGCCTCTGCCATATGTGTGTGTGTGTGTGTGAAGTTTGCATGCTCTCCCCGTGCATCAGGGGATTTTTCTCTGGTTTCCTTCCCGGGCCAAAAACATGCACCTGGCTGATTGGCACCTTGGAAAACTGTCCTAGTGTGCGTGTGTGTGTGTGTGTGTGTGTGTGTGTGTGTGTGTGTGTGTGAGTGAATTTGAGTGTGCGTGTCCCCTTGCATTCCATACAAGATGAATGAATGAATGAATAAAACAACTGTATAGTGAAACAGCAGTATGTCCAGGTGTATGTTGTAGATAAAAGTGTAGCAACAAATCCTACATTTACATTATTTGGCAGACGCCCTTATCCAGAGCGACTTACAACTGAGCAATTGAGGGTTAAGGGTCTTGCTCAAGGTCTTGCTCAAGGCCTTGCTCGGCCCACTACAGATACATCCTACAGATACACGTGACGAGTTTCAGATTACACTCACGTTAAACATCAGTATAGTGTTGCGCGATATACCGGTACTGGAAAAGTATCGTGACCCCTTTTTAACAAAAAACTATACGATTCTTCATTTTATTAGTACTGATACTTAACAGAATAGATCGACAGAATGGCGTTAACCCGACAGGAGATGCTCGCTCGAACTATGCCTCATTCCAACTTTTGAGCACAAAAGTAACTCGAAACTCAAAGAGTAGATGAGCTACAATGGAAGAAAACTAGAAGTCGACTGAGTCATTAAATAGTCCCCCCCCCTCGATACCTGAATACTGGAACTATTTGCTGTTTTTACTGTTGTGTCCATTGGCTGAAAAGTCGTTATTAGAGCGGCCTCTAAAGGAAAATCAGTGATGTCGCATGCCGTGCATGGAGCGCTATATAATACGGTTATTAATTAGATATTATATAGTTATGCTCATGTTACTCACGCTCATTGTTATATTTAGTTTTTTTAATGAGGATTCCATTTGTCGGTTATCTGAAAAATTCCTAACAACTCTTTAATAAATCTTCTAACAAATCATTAAAATCCATACTTAATCAATCGCTAGAGACTTAATCAGAAGCCACTCAAGTCAGCCGATTTGGGAATCTGTGCACAACCTGCACACAAGAACCCAAACTCTTCGCTATAAATAAATATGACTAAAGTGCACATGTAAGGAAATAATATAAGACCAGAGGAGAAGAATATGGCCACTGTGTGAACAAGGTGAGAAAAGACAAGAGGTGTGAGACCCGAGTTCATATCGTCCCTGACCACAAACACTCTTCCACATACACATATTCCTCTTTTGCACTGTCTTGGTCTGTCTGTCTGTCTATCTCTTTAGATATATACATACACACACATTACATCTATACATCTATACATATAGATCTATACATATACATCTAGAGAGATTGAAAGAAAGAAAGAATAACACAATTAACAAGAAAAAGTATAAAATTTATAGAGGAAAAAAAGGCAGAGAAAACAAGAGACAGGGAGAACAGAGGTCAGAGAATGGGTAACACACACACACACACACACACACACACACACCACAGAAGGTTATTGTAAATTATTTCCAATTGTGTGTCATTTCATGGCTCTGATTCTTAATTAACCAATCAGCACGCCTGTCTCCTTACACCTGGAGAGCATCACAGTATGTCACAGCCAATCTCTCTCTCCCTCCCCCCCCTCTCTCGTTCCTATCCTTCTTAAAATAAGGGTGAGAGCATTTTCACCCTATAATCTCCGTTATTAGTGTCTTACTGCTACTAGATTCTGACCTGAGCTTGTGGAAGCTCCATAATGGGATTGTTCAGTCACACGCACACACACGGAATACCTGTACTCAGACCCAGATACTTTTAAATGAGCTTAAATATTTAGCTTTAAATCAGTTCCAGAAGCCGGTGAGCCCTGGGCCGCTTGGCCACACCACTCATTAGCATAAATCTACATCTTCATGTCCACCTCCCTCCAGGGTTTTCTTACTAAACATCAGGTTCTTTTAAGGGGGTATTTTTCTCAGTTTCTCATTTTTCTATGTTTCTCAGAGCGGGTAAAGAGAATCGGCAGATAAAACATTTTCGCTGAGGAGATCAGAAGGTAAACAGCCAGGGGCCAGCGCTCTGAAGTGCATAACACACACACTACATGTGTTTGGGTTTTAATTACACGAGTCAGGCGGAGAAAGCGAACGAGAAGAAACGTCTACACCCCAGGTCTGAATCGACACAGCTGAGAAGGAAAAAAAAAGAAGGGAAATACGGTGTAGCAGAAGAAGAGGAGAGAAGAGAAAAGAGATACAAGAAATGGAAGGAAGGAAAAAAGAGAAGATGAATAGAATCATTTGAGAATGAGCAAATGATGAGAGGTGAATGAGAAGAGTGGAGAAGAGAAGGAGAGAAGAAAAGAGTAGAGCGGAGAAGGAGAAGAGGAGAGGAAATAGAAGAGAGGTTGATGGTGCATTTTTATCATCTCATGCCATTGTTTGGGACCTCACACACACACACACACACACACACACACACACACACACACACACACACACACTAACTTCATCATTCAGCACGATGTGGCGGATGAGTGCTACGATCAGCTCCAGGTTGATCTTGTCATCCTCGTCCATCATCTCCAACACATCGATGGTGCTGTCAGAGAACCTGTCAATCACAGGGGGGGGGGGGGGGGAGAGGAACGTGAGGTGACATCAACTCTAACTCCCGTGCCAAACTGAAACCACCGATTCAGTGTTACTCCTGTATACTTTAGTGTAGTGTATGTATGTGTGTGTGTGTGTGTGTGTGTGTGTTACCTGTCTCGCAGTGTGCGAGCGAAACAAGGCCAGCTCTCCTTGTATTCCTCTTCTTTCTCCTGTTTCTCAGGACGCATCTGTTGGCCGTTCAGGAAACCTCTCCTAAAGCGAGGACGCCGATCATGCTGCTGCTGCTGCGGTCGGAACCTGCAACGGGAACAGGATCCAAACACACACACACACACACACACACACACACACACATCTCTCACACAGGATTTTCCCCAACACGGCACAGCACACGCACATATATAGATGGGTAGATGGAGTGATCGACAGAAATGGGTATATATAGATATGGATGGATGAAGAGATAAACAGAGAAATGGCTATAGATGGATGGAGAGATAGACGACAGAAACAGGTACAGATGGATGGATAGATAAAACAACAAAAATGGATATAGATGGATGGAGGAATAAACAGAGATAAACTATAGATGGGTGTGATGGAGAGATAGACATACAGAAACAGGTATAGATGGATGGATAGACAGACAGAAATGGGTATAAATAGATGGATGTATATATAGACAGAGAGAAATGGGTATAGATAGATGGATGGATGGATAGATGGAAGGACAAAAGGAAGTGGTTATAAATGGACGTTGGAAGGTTAGATGGATAGATGGATGGATGGACAGACAGAAATGGGTATAAATGGAGGGATGGAAAGATGGACGGACGGACGGACAGAGACAGAAATGGGTATAAATGGATGGATGGATAAACAGAAAGAAATGAGTATAAATGGACAGATGGAGAGATAGATAGAAACAGAAAAGGAGATGGATGAATAGAATGGACAGAACACCACTCACCCGATCATGTTGATGACGTCCTCCAGCAGGAATTCCCGGACAGGAAAGGTGTGACCCGGGATGTGAATCATGGGGCAGTTATCTGTGGGAGGAGCAGCATGGAATTTTTGCAGTATTGCTCTGTTTAATGCCCAGTGTAACGATGTGCTCGTGCTCTCCCTCTCGCTCTCTCTCTCTCTTACACAGAGATGGGAGGATTAATCGCATGGTTAGTTGTAGACTGGGTCGTGCAGAGACGCCGGTGCTAATCGGAGAGTGCGAGACGCACGCGCTGATCAAATATCATTCATCATCATAGAATTCCGCCTGAAACGCCGTCGCTGCAGCGGGAGAGTAATATTTAACCCGGCATGGGGCACTTTTCATCTCTGCCTTACAGCAAGGTTTTAATTATCACACACACACGTTTTCATTGACATTTCTGCCGTCTCAGTGTGAAGGTGCTGAAAATTATGTAAACGCTGCCCCATGTCCCGTCACTCCCAGGGGCTTCCTGCACAGGACTACAGTGGGATTCCCCTCTCACCTCCATCACTCCATTTCTTATACAATCCTCACAAGAAGAGATGAACAGACAGAGAGAGAGGGATGGAATGAAAGAAAGTTAGAAAGATATACCAGAAAATAAGGATGGGTGGATGGATGGATAGACAGATCACTGTAAACCGTGATGAATGGATGGATGGATAAATGGATAGGTAGGTAGGTAGCTTGCTAGATAGATAGAAAATCATAAGAGGGATGAGTGAAAGAGGAAGGACGGAAGGATGGATAGACAGACAGACAGAGAGGCATAGATGGTGAACATGCTTGCAAGCCGCATCGACCACTAAGCAGAAATCAGTGAGTTTTACCACTACTGTTACCACAGCAACCAGGTTAACCACAACCCAAGAACTGTGTGTGTGTGTGTGTGTGTGTGTGTGTGTGTGTGTGTAAGCAGGGCTGAGGAACTCACCGAAGTACCTGCTGAACTTCTCTGCATTGAGCGTCGCGCTCATCAGCACCACCTTCAGCTCGTCCCGGTGCATCAGGAGCTCCTTCACGATGGTGAGGAGGACGTCTGAGTGCAGACTGCGCTCATGGATCTCATCCAGGACCAGGTGACTGATGCTGGACAAACACCTGGAGCACAGGGAGTCACGAGTGTGTGTGTGTGTTAAACAGTGGGGGGGAGGGGGGAAAAGGAAAGCATATAGTGACACGAACCTGCAGATATTGTGTGTGTGTGTGTGTGTAAAAGCACGTATCATTTGTCTCTTTTAAGGGGATTAAATGAAAGTGCAGTGTGTACCGAAACAAACAACCTCGAGGTATCTCCATAAGCACAAGTTAATTCCGTTGTGTGTGTGCGCGCGCATGTTTTATTGTTGCCATTATTTACTCTAATGTGACTGTGTGTGTGTGAGTGTGTTTAAACAAGTGTGTGCTCATAACCTAATCCACAACTCCCTAATTCTCTCTCTCTCTTTTTTTTCTCTCCACACACACACACACACACACACCGGTGTAAATAAGATTGGGACAGAGGAGAACACTTACGGATCTGAGCGCAGCCACTGAAGAATAATTCCTGTGGTACAATACAGCACCGAGCCTTGTTTCCGTGGCAACCGGCTGGATCGCGGGATGAGCGCAGGATGAGCGCAGTGCGAGGCGGTCACATGAAGAATAAACGGGGAGGGAGGCAAGGGTGGGGTTAAGTGGGGGGGGGTGGGTTTAAGTTGGGGGGGTGGGGGGGCAGACAACAAACATTCCATTAGAATTTTGGTCAAAGCATGTCTGCGGTATTTTCTATTAAAAAAATTAACTAAAAGAAAATCTCTCACTTTCTAGCCGTCTTTTTCCTTGCACTTTCATTCCATCTCTCACATTATATCAAGATTTCTTTCTTTTGTTCTCTCCCTTCATCCATCACTGTCATTTTCTCTGTCGTTCTCTATAACGCTCTCTTTCAATTCCTCTTTCTCCCATACTCTCTTCCCCTTCATCTTTCATTCTCTCTCTCTAACTCACTTTATATCGTTCTTTCTCTTTCACAAACTCCCTCAATCACACACATTTTAATGCCCTCTCTTGCGCACTCTGTTGATCTCACTTTGATCTCTCTTTGTTGATCTCTCCATCTCTTACTTTTTTTCTCTCTCTCTCCCCCCACGTCTCCCTTTCTTAATCATGCTCTCTCAATTACTGTCCATCCTTCTCTCTTTCTCAAGCTGAAAGTGATGTCTCGCTTGGGCTACAGTGAGAACCCCGGCTTCGTGCACACACGCACGCAGGCACACAGACATTTATAAATGGAAACTCCCTCTCTCTCTCTCTCTCTCTCTCTCTCTCTCTCTCTCCTGATCTGTGTTTTTGTATTAAACTGAATATTATCTGATATATTTACAGTTTATTTGAATGCTGGCTTAGGGGGCCACGGTGGCTTAGTGGTTAGCACGTTCGCCTCACTCCTCCAGGGTTGAGGTTCGATTCCCGTCTCGACCATGTGTGAGTGGAGTTTGCACGTTCTCCCCGTGCCTCAGGGGGTTTTTCTCTTCGGGTTCTCCGGTTTCCTCCCGGTACAAAAATATGCACGGTAGGTTGATTGGCACTTTTCAAAATTGTCCCTTGTGTGTGAATGTGTGTGTGATTATGAGTGTATGTGTGTGTCCCCTGTGATGGGTTGGCATTCCATCTAGGGTGTGTCCTGCCTTGATGCCCATAGACGCCTGAAATATGCACAGGCTCCCCGTGACCCGAAGGAAGATCGGATATAGTGGTAGAAATGAATGAATGAATGCTGGCTACTGTAATAAATAGAAACGTCCTGGCTTCTCTCCTGCAATTCCATCAGCCCCCCCACCCCCACACAGACACACACACACACTCACACTCACCTCTGCAAACGGATCTGATATCCGCAAGACTTGCCCTCTCCCACAGACTCCGCCCTCTCTACAGCCACCCTCTCAGCCACCTGCCCACACACACACACACACACACAAACATGGCACTAATTATCATGAGAAACCTCCGAAACAGCATCATGCAGGTGAATGGAGCTGGTGGGAGTGACGCACAGATATGGCACTGATCCGGCGCGGCTGAGTGCACACCACCCTGCACAGGGAGCCCATGCCACGCTCGATGCAGTCGTCCAGGATGAACTGCGTGACCTGCGTAGTTTTGCCACAGCCGGTTTCCCCGCTCACCACCACCACGCGGTTCGACTGGATCAGCTTCACCAACTCCTGCGCTCACACACAATATATGATTATATATAAATAAATATATATATATATATATATATATATATATATATATATATATATATATATATATATATATATATATATATATATATATATATATATTTATATTTACATGTAATATTGTAATATTCTGACTCAAATGCAGAACTTTGGCAGTTGCAATTGCCAATAAGTGTGTTGTAAATATAATCAGGAATATTAAAAAATTATTCCGGAAAATTATAAATAATTTTAGAAAAATATAAAATAATATAATAAATAATAAAAAATATTATTTTTCTGTATATAAATAGAAAAAATAAAAGAATGCAGCCCACTTTTTTTGGTAGAAGTAGCGTAATAATATGATTAAAAAAAAAATGCATTAAAATATAGGAATTAATAATGAATGAAATGAATGATTAAATGTTAGAAACGTATGAAGAATTATGTATTGCATCAAAAAATGTATTTTTTTTTTAATTTGCGAAGGATATTTGTGGTTTATACAAACAATAATTATGTTTAAAGAGCATCCAAACAGAGAAAACTAGTTGCGTAACAATCTATAGGATACTAGTAGAAGCGATGTAAAATAAATAAATAAACATAATTTTCACCACATTTATCAATTCCTATAAATTTACGTAAATTCTCAAATTCTCAATGTCAGTTTTCATCTTGGGATAATTCCCACGATGAAGTTCCCATGGAAACTTTTCGGAATTCACCGGGTTTTTTTATGTGATGCTTTAGGAGTAAAGGATGAGGGATGAGAGAATAGTGACATGTTGGGATGAAGGTGAGGGAGAAGTGCTGATGTGAACTCTACCTCTCTCATGCTGTAGGACGGCAGCTTCTCTCGGAACATCTGCAACGAGAAATGCAGCACAGGAATCATTCATCAACCGAGCAAGGTGACAGAAAAGACAAAAAAAAAACAACAACATATATCTTTCTCTTCCTCTGTCTCTTTCCCTCCCATTCTTTTCTTTTCCCTCTCCCTCCCTCTCACCAGCATGTCCAGGTATTTGGCATTCTGCTTTTTGTTCTGGAGGTCATTTTTCAGCTCTTCATCCAGGGAAGGGTTTCGACTGATCTCCTGCACCAGGTACTCCAGATCTCGGTCCATGCGCTCCTCCTTAATGGTGGTCTTCGGCTGCGACTCCTCTTTCTCCACCTTCACCTTCACCGACTGTATTTTAGTCACTTTCATGGTTTGCTGTGGCTCTGCTGGAGGATCGTCACCATCAAAGTAGCTGAAGAGGAGAAGTGGATGTCGTGATCACGTTTCAGCAGAAAATCACACAAACAATTCTGTACTGTACACACACACACACATACATACATATATATAGATAGATAGAGAGTGAGTGAGTGTGTGTGTGTGTGTGTGTGTGTGTGTGTCAGCAGGTGTAGAGACGTGAATGGGCAACATTCCATGGAATGAACATCTGGAGATCTTTGGGAATATTCCAAATTGGAAGCGCAACAGGAATTTATTAGAAATTTGGGAAACTGTATATAAATACAGTATAGCAGGGATCACCAACCTTTTTGTAACTGAGAGCTACTACATGGACACCGATATAAAGGGCTACCAGTTGAAATATTCTTCTGAAATAACTTTAGTTATATATTATTATTATTAGTATTATTATTACCTTTAGTTATATATTATTATTAATAATTAATGTTATATAATTTTATTATTATTATTACTCATTATCTATGTTTATCTAAATACACTTGACAGTGACTATCAACAACGAACTACATTTTAATTATCTCACTGATGAGTTGTGCATTTTACATGAGAGCTATATGTGCTCCTGGGGACGCACCTGGTGCCTCACTGATGAGTTGTGCACTTTTTATAGCAAGCCTGAGAGACATGTGCCCTGCAGTATAGTGATGAATCTCACCTGTGGCCACTCGGCTCCGGTTTCAGCTGGCGGCACGGCGGGACAGAGTCACGTGAAGGTTCTCTCTGGACCGAATTCAGCAACTGTGTGATGTGCTGCTCTCGAGACTCGTCCATCTGCACCACAGCTCTCTAAAAATAACAACAAACATGGCAAAAGTATTGGGACATCCAATATGGCTGTTGGGTATCGCGATAACGATATTGTTTGCGATATAGAATTTTCCTATAGAGAAAATTTTATTCGCTTTTTTTTTTTTTAAAAAAAAAAAAACAAAACTATTATATTTGTAAGTATCATACTGAAATAAAAAGGTAATCATAGCGCTGGACGATTATAGATTATGTAATTAATTAATTTGAATTTATGGTTTATGCCGATGTTGAAAATACGAAAAACGTTTTTACGTTTTCGCCTTGGTTTGACACAAGCGAGCTTCTGTCGTTCTCCACCTCCTTATATGCGAAATATTTTCCAAACTCATCTCTACTCGCGCCATGTTTATATCCTCTATCTACACTGATCCACTAGGGTCACCTTTGGCCTGCTCTAGCCAATAGTACATGGGTGGCCAACCCGCGGCTCTTCAGGAGCTTTCAGATAACATGCGTCAATGGGAATGGGATGATGTTCATGTGTATCCATGTGTATGATGTGGCTCTTTGCAGTAACATAGAAAAAAATGGCTTTGAGCCTCCTACTAGTTGGCCACCCCTGCAATAGTATAATAGAGCCTACTTGGGAGGCGGGGATAAATATAGTAAGGTCCCATTTGATTGGTCAAATTTGGATACCCTAAGCATGCAACAAACAAATACTTAACACAAAATAAATGTTAATTTAGCGCAGCACTCGTATCGTATATACTGTTATCGCGATAACGATATGTTTTCGATATATCGTGCAGCCCTACTATACACCATATTTATACAGGGGATATTCCAGCAGGGATAAACATGTGCAGTTTGCTTATTATAGTGATATGCTGCTGATGTTTTATAATGACATCCATTCATATTTTTTTTAATGGTGGTGCTGTTTAAATTTAAGTTCTTATTTAAAGGCGACCACCTGATGTGTTTTTAATGCCATTAGGATTTCTTGTAAACATGTTTGTGTGGGTGGTATTTCTGCAGGGATAAACATGAAAACATTCGAAGTTGTGACCCGTGAATGCTGTATTTGTGAGATAATGTGCAGTAAAGCTGCTCACCGACTTCCGCTCGACCTCGGCGCGTTTCTGTCCGCCGCGTTTGGCGTACCACAGTCCGATCTCTCTGCCTTTCAGGTGCGCCGGGTGTCTCCCGCGGCCTCCACCTCCACCTCCGCCGCGGTGCTGCTCATCCCCGCCATCCCAGTCGGAGCTCCATCTCTCTCCTCCACCACCACTACCACTACCACGTCCTCTACCACCTCCACCTCCACCTCCTCTCCATCCGCGTCCTCTCCCATAACCATAACTCATCCTGAAAACCCTACACTGTCTTACACTCAGCGCCGCTCTGTGTCTCCGGCATCAACAAAACAGACGAAATGAACACAAATGAACAACCCCCTCTATTCAATTAATATTCCGTGTCAATTCGCTCCATGAACTTATATTTAATTATTAACAATAAGTAAACGCGCAGTTTGCACACGCAAAATTCACCATCGTTTTCCCAAGCCGGGTTTCTGGCGCACAAAATCGACGTCATAGATTCGAGTTCCTGGCCACGTCTTGATGACGCTTCTGTTCGACTTTTTCAGATCAGCCCGTTAAATTGTATTGTTTACTCATAAACAATCACCGGTATAGAAAAAAAGTATTGGCATTGATTACTCAAGGTAGAAGTGTAGATAATAGGGTTTAAAAAATACCCCCTGTCGAAGTATCAACGATTTTTACACAAGCTGTAAAAGGTTTTTAAACTACCTATAAGGAATAAAATTAAGGACAAACGTTAATCGCAATCACTAATTTATTCAAACGTCTCTCTACAGAACTCCCTACTGTATATAATCATTAAGAAATCATCTTTTTTTTTTGACCCAACACTGGTTATGTTCTTGCTTGAGTGTGTATATAATGGACTGTGTGTGTGTGTGTGTGTGTGTGTGTGTGTGTGTGTGTGTGTGTGTGTGTGTGTTTGTCAGGTAGAATTTGCACAAAAACGCCCTTCATTTCAAATCCTGAGATAAACCATAATGCACAAGGAAAACTATTATTATTAGGTTGATATTCAGGTAGATATGACAGACTATAGTACATGAATAGACATAAAATATGCACGATATTCTTCAAGTCTCCGGGCTCTAACACACAGCCCTGGTGGGCATGTTTTACCTCGGAATAAGGTTACAAAAGAATGGATCGTTTCTCTTGCTGAGATTTTAATCGGTACATTATTTTTTAAAATGCTAGATACAAATACCACTGCATTGAGTATTTCAAAACTCCAATTAGCATTTATTTGATGACTTTTCTGTTCGTTTTTCACTGTCTATTATCAACATCCCATTATTCACAGTTTTAATAAAGGGATGGGGTCCCTTTTGTGTCTGTTTCCTCTCCCATTTTCTTTCTTCTCCTTTCCACGCTGACCTCCGACTAGCTCATTAGGGATCCTGACAGGAATTTCTGTGAAGCTTCCTGTGAAAACATAATCCCCCAATGCAACACACCGCCTGGATTTGATGCATCTGGGATAATTGTGGGTGCGAATACATGTGTGAAATGTGTTTTATATATATATATATATATAATATATATATACATATATATATATATATATATATATATATATTGTGTGTGTGTGTGTGTGTGTGTGTGTGTGTGTGGTGGTGTGTGTGTGTGTGTAGTGTGTGTGAAAACAGTTGTCCCTAATATACAGATTTTTCATTTCACTGACTTCCTACAGAAATAAAGGGTGATGTTTGGTGGATTATAAAGGTCAGCGTGTGATTGATTTTTTCCTCAGGAAAAAACGGTCTCGTATAAGCAGGGAGCTTTATGAAACACCACGTGGTGAACTTTCCATTCAGTGGCTTAAAGGGCAGCACTCCAATCATTTCACATGATTTATTACATACAGAGTGCATTGTGCTATAGGAGGCACACACCACACCTGACATGGTTGAACACACTGACGTTTATTTGTGCCTTGTGTTATTATACCTCAGCTCAGTTTTAAGGAGTCCCCGCTAGGGGCTCTCCGGGCAAAATAAATTGTAGACACGGAGGAAATGAGGTATGATTATTTTATATACTCACAGCGCACAAGTCCGATATAAGCGCATATAGCCTGTCTGGCCGTCTTATCCCGATAGTATATATTCTAATAAATCCTGTTTTGTATGAATTTATTCTAATAAATCCTGTTTCGTGTTAAAATACAGGTTAGGAAAGGATCTATTTAGGTACATACATGTACATTTACAATTCAAAAGCGGATGCGGCTTGTATGCAGGTGCGGCTTATTTATGAATTTTTTGGTATACGGAATTTACGGTATACTGTGTGTGTGTGTGTGTGTGTGTGTGTGTGTGTGTGTGTGTGTATAAAGAGACAGACGCCTGTAGCACTCTGCCCCATGACTGTGGATGTGTGATGATGTGTCTCTGCCCTGCATACAGAAAAACATCCCCAACACTTCTCCCCGTCTGCATTTAGTGTAAAGTCTGCAGGCGTTTGTCCTTACGTTCAAGCTCTAATTGGTCCATATTTACCCCACTGGCCCCTCGGTTAAATCCGGGAGGTTGTATCAAGCGTTAATTGGGTGGTTGTGAATGCCAGCTTTCTCCTGGGAGGAGATGGGAGTTAATTAGAAGTCTGCAGGACCCGGAGGTAAAGGCAACATCGGGAAGCGGAGCGCAGACGTAGTGCGGAGCTCAATTTAGCAAAGCTCAAGACGGCATGATGAAATATTCATCAGATCTTTAAAGCGACAAAGCAGGCCCCACTAATGTCGTCCCCTAGAGCGTGTGGATTTATTTTCTGACTTCTGAACGGGTTCACTGTCCTTTTCAAGCCAGAATATCTAGGATTTGTATCTATTTTGTATGGATATGGATTTGGTGGTGTGTTTAAGGCCAGTGCTGGGGAGTAACTAGTTACATGTAACGGCGTTACAAAATAAATGCAACAGTAATTCGTTACAGTTACAGAGAAAATTGTGTAATTAAATGACAGTTACTTATGATAATGTTAAAGATTACAAATAGGGTTATATCCGAACAATTTTATGTAAAATCAGTGCTTTAGACGACATGATTTTCAACAGAAACATTTGAATGATTTGAATGACAACAATCTGCTGCAGTTTCATTTCGAAAAAACAGAACTGATTTTTTTTGAGGATTTGAAACTGAAATGACAGTAATAAAAAAGTAATCAGTTACTTTACTTTTAGATAGTAGTTGAAAATGTACATTATTACATTTATCTATTATATATCTATCTATATATCTATATATTTATCTCTCTCTCTCTCTCTCTCTCTCCTCTCTCTATAGAAATATCCTCTATATATATATATATATATATATATATATATATATATATATATATATATATACACATAGTTACTACCCATGTACATATATGCAGTGTTGGGAAGATTACTTCGAAAATGTAATAGATTACAAATGACCCCATTCAAAATGTAATAAGTAGTGTAACTTTTCAATTACTTTATAAAAGTCAAGTAACTGATTACATTTGATTACTTTTTTGATTACTTTCATTTGTCCACTAAGTGGCACTTTAAGTTAACATTGTAAGAAAAATTCAAACGCTTAGAAAAAGTTGGTTTTGAGCTGCATTAGAATCAGATTGTTGACAGTGGTAGGGAACAAAATTCTTGTCAAGGGGATGGGGAGGGCCTTTAGGATTTGTAATTTTTAACATTTTTAAAAGTAACTGTAATTTTTTATTTTGTAATTAAATTACATAACTCCGTTGCATGTAACTAGTTACTCTCCAATACTTTATATATATATATATATATATATATATATATATATATATATATATATATATATATATATATATATATATATATATATATACGGGGCACGGTGGCTTAGTGGTTAGCACGTTCGCGCCTCACACCGCCAGGATCCGGGTTCGATTCCCGTCTCGGGAATGTGTGTGTGGAGTTTGCATGTTTCTCCCCGTGCCTCAGGGGGTTTTTCTCCGGGTTCTCCGGTTTCCCCCCGGTCCAAAAACATGCACGGTAGGTTGATTGGCACCTTGGAAAATTGTCCCTAGTGTATGAATGTGTGTGTGAATGTGTGTGTGTGTGCCCTGCGATGGGTTGGCATTCCATCCAGGGTGTATCCTGCCTTAATGCCCATATAGACGCCTGAGATAGGCACAGGCTCCCCGTGACCCGAGGGAAGATCGGATAAAGCGGTAGAAGATGAATGAATGAATGAATATATAAATATATAATATATATATATATATATATTATATATAATTTTAGTAATGTATTGTTGGTAAGATGAAGCAGAAAAAATAATTTGGGGTCAAATATTGTATCTCCTGGAGTTTTAGGCAGTCACTTCACTTCTTCCTGTGATTTGGTTCCTGCCTGTCTGATACCTCATGATGTTAATGATGTTTCTTTCTTTCTTGTTCATTTCCATGTGCTCTCATTTCCACTGTCTACACTGGTTATACAGCGTTATCTACGTGTCTGTGTGTGTATAAGGACGTCAAGATCCATTTCAGCTCCACTATGAATTCTTCTGCGTTGGATAATTATGAAGACCATGCGGAAGACCTGAGGATGTGAATGGGTCTGGCGCTGCTGAGAAGATAAATTGTGAAGGACGAGTGAGAATTGTGCGAGTGCGTGCACGTCACTGTAGCCCGATGACTCAGTGGCGCTGTTAAAAGCCTGACAGTCGGCCCTTGTCGGCGTTTTTGTCACCTGTAAAACCGCCTTTAGGCTCTGACTACATGACAAGCTGTCCTGCCTGAATTGTTCCCTTCCTGGAACTCATGCGCTAATTGGCAACGATGTCAATCTCGCGGTTCCTCTTCTACACTTTTCCCCTCACATTCAGAGGTTATAATAAATACAGATGAGAGGTGATTGTGCAGGAGGGATGGTCTGATGATGGGAGGGTCAATAATGTGTCCGAAAATCCAATCATGTCAAAAAATACCCATTTGCTGTGCTGTTATAAGAGGGAGATTTTTTTTATTTGAGGGGCTGGTAGGATCCCTCTCTACTCTGTTATGTCTTATAGTGTAAATCAGTGTCTAGATTGTGTGTAAAGATAGTGTTGTAACAGTGTATCCTACTGTATTATCATCTGTGTAGTACTGTGTTGTCTCTTGTTCTTTCTATAGGTGGACAGTGACATTACTGTATTTTGTCATTAAATAATAACAAAATATTTATTTTTAGAATCAAGAAACGGGAAAAACCTGTTTACATAGTTTTCATTATTTAATGACAAATGGCATCACAATAATTTACCATTAACAGTACAGTCCTGTCATAGAACACTGCATCCAACTGTATTATCATGTAATTGTAGTGTATAATACTGTGTAAATTAACACTGTGTAAAAGTACAGTAACTGATTACATTTGTTTGCTTTTTGATTATGTTCATTTGGCCACTAGGTGGCACTTACTCAAATTAACATTCTGAGGGGGGAAAAAAAGTCAAACCATCAGAAAAAGTAGGTTATAGTTTTCAAAATTGGGCTGCATCAGAATCAAGTTGTTGACTGGGATGTGGACCAAATTTTTGTCAAGGTTGGGGTTTGGAACTTGTAATATTTAACGTTTTCAAAAGGTAAAAGTAATTCATGACACATTTTTTTTAGTTTTATTTCGTTTTCAAAATTGGGCAAGTGCTATATCATCTATAGGTGGAAAGGAAGAATCAAGTTGTTGATGTTTTGTTTTTTCTGGGTCTTTTTTTTCCTTTTTATGTTTAACTTTTTTTGGTTTTGCCTTTTTTTTTTTTTTTGCTTTTCCTGCTTTTGCGCTTCGGTTCGCTACTTTTTTTTTTTTCCTTTATTCTATTTTTTTTACCAAATTTTTGTCAAGGTTTCTCTTCTTCTTAAATTCTTTATTTACTTTTTTTTTTTTAACTTTGGGGTCCTTTTTTACTTATCTTTTTTTTTTCTTATTTCTTTTTGGAACTTGTAATATTTAACGTTTTCAAAAGTGGTTTTGCTTTTTTGTTTGGTAAAAGTAATTCAATGACACATTTTTTTTCTCAGTTTTATTTCGTAATTGAATTACGTAATGTTAAATGTAACTGAGCTCAAGTGCTATCTCTTGTACTTTCTATAGGTGGACAGTGAGATTACTGTATTTTGCCATTAAATAATAACACAATTTTATTTTTAGAACAGAAAATTAAGAAGGAAACCAACTATATATATATATATATATATATATATATATA
>JACRUU010000019.1:19361845-19409345 GCA_030449085.1 Kryptopterus vitreolus
ATACACACATAATAATATATGGACTAAATGTCTGTGATCACCTGAAGATCACATGTATAGATTTTTAACGTCTCGTTTTCCACATTTAGTCCATATTTAAATCCTCAGTTGTAGCGCCTCGGAAAACGCAAATTTCTTTTGTTAAATTGTCTAGGTGCGAGACGCTGACGTAGTGGAAAACGATCTGTACCTACGAGAGCAAAGATCTGTATACAGAGCGTCATGCTGAGACCTAACAGGCTGAGAAGTGTGTGTGCGTGCGTGTGTGCGTGTGCGTGCGCGCGCGCGCGTGTGTGTGTGTGTGAGAAAGTGGCAAAAAATAAATAACATCTACAGAACGCACGAAGCACAGTGATCGGCAATCCGAATACTGATATGCACAGAGCTACGAATAACACACACACACACACACACACACACACACACACACACACACACACACACACACACACCCTTCAAAAGATAATACGCTCAGAACATTTCCTGATGCCTTTCAGCCCATTGACAGGCTCAAGGACATCTGCTGCTAAGAGCTGGACGGAATATTAAGACCTCCTCCGGCGCTCCGTCTGCTCCGTCATGGTGCAGCCGCTGTAAACATCACCATCTATTTTACTCCTCGTTCTCTTCCCTCCAACCCTCTAAATAACCTCTAAACACGATTACATCTGGGGGAAAACTTAAAGCCGGAGGGGGTGGGGGGGGGGTAGGGGGGGTGGGGAGGGGGTGGGGGGGGGCAGGGGACAAACGTTTTGGCTCGGGGGCCATGCTGACTTGATGGACAGGCCAGCACCGAGTGCATAGGTATAAAACATAAACATATAAAAGGCATTAATGTTTAATACTCAACATTTCACATCACTGCATAATGCGCCACCTGGTGGACGGTCAGATATTACACGACAAAATCAAAGAAGTGCCTTCATAATTATGATCTGATTTGGATTTGGATAATTCCGATCTTGGGAGGCCTGGGTTAAAAGGACCAAGGGGGGCCGGATGTAGTTTGCCCACCTCTGACTTAAAGGCTTTATTAATAAATATTGATATTTAGGTGGATAGATGGATGGATGGATGGATAGCTAGATAGAGAGATGGATGGATGGATGGATAGATAGTTAAATAGATAGATAGATAGATAGATAGATAGATAGATAGATAGATAGATAGATAGATAGATAGATAGATAGATGGATGGATGGACGGATGGATGGGTGGGTGCATGGATGGATGGAGAGATAGATAGTTAGATAGATAGATAGATAGATGGATGGAGAAGTAGATGGATTGATAGATAGATAGATAGATAGATAGATAGATAGATAGATAAGATAGATAGACAAACAGACACATCCATGTGTTGTCTGCATACATTAAGATTTTTGAAGTCAACCAACAAACAAATGCTAATGAAATCAATAGTTACTTCTTAATAATGAATGCTTTTTTTTTTAATTTCCATATAAAAAGCCTGTATTTTACATCCTGGTTCTTCATATCCAGATGTGACCAGGTGAAGGTCGCTGTATAACCTCGGAGGCACGTCTGCATTGTCGTTTCATCAATGAGCCTCGTGCATCATGTATTTTGGGAAAATGGGCCTGGGAGCTGTCTGTCCACACTAATGACACCGGAGCGACAATCGGGAGAGCCGGGAGAATTCCCAGCCGCCTTCTCTTCTTTCATGCTGATTGAAATAACATTACATTCAGGGAAGTGGCTCTTATAGTTTCCTGTACGTACACCCAGAGACACTCTAATGGACTGTAAACATCAGACGTAGACACCAAAGCACATCTATTTTCTCGCACTTAGGAGTTACCAAATAACAAAACAAGGACTAAATCAAAGCAAAAAGAAGATTTTGTATGACACTTATTTTCAGACGCAAATGAGAGCTCTGGAGATAGTAATAGGGAAAAAGAAAAAACATCCGATTAGCATGCTAGCAAAACCTACTGCTAGCAAAATCATCTCAGGAAGCAAGCAGATGTTCCATCACAGGTCTGCTGTTAGAAGTTCTTCGGTGTTTAGTTTTAGTCTGAACCCTGTGCAGACGTTGCAAAGAATACAATAATATAATATTAATAATAAATAACAATAATCCAAATATTTTTAAAGTGTCAGCAAATATAATCCCGGTTTTATTAAATAGAATGTTTTAGAAGTCAAGCGATTTTTCGACAATGGTAAAAATGGCAAAAATCCATAACGGTAGTTTATCGAACGACATTGCTGGAGCTACTAACAAGGCTAGCCTTACAAGAGCGGCCTCTAGAGGCAAATCACTGATGCGACATGCTGTTTGTTTTTACACTTTTTTGCGCACTGCACAGATCAATTCCAAATAAAGCATATTTATTAATGAATATATTCATGTTTATTTCATTTGATGTGTTTTCATAATTTTATTTTTGTAATAAAAAGCAGCACTATTATATGTGGAGTGTTGAGTTGTTTTGTCCATTTTAAAAACTAGTGGGTGATTAATTACTTATGGGAGATTACGTCTCAAGCTTGCGTCAGTCGAACTCTAATTAGTTGTACTTTAATCTCTAGCTGAGAGTGAACCTGCTTGTTTACAGCATTTGACAGACGCCCTTGCACGCCTTACTTACAACTGAGCAACTAAGGGTTAAGGGACTTGCTCATGGTCCCACTAGTGGCAGTGGGTGGTTGATGGTGGGGTTTGAGCCTGTGATCTTCCGGTCCAGAGGCCAATGCATTAACCACTGAGCTCCCACCCCCTGTAAGTGTTTCCCGACATTCCACCAGGTGGTGCATTAGGCACGATGATACATTTACTATTAACATTGATGCCTTTTTCATATGTTTGTGTTTGATATGTATGTATCTGATGCTGGCCAAATTTTAAAAGTCAATGTGGCCCAAAAAGTTTGCCCCCCCTCACAAACCATCTAATGACATCTAAGGATTTCTTTCTTCATTCGATCCTGATGTTCAACCCTTTTCCAGTAGCATTTTTTAAAAAGTCTTTAAGCATGTGCTAACATTACTTGTCCAGTTCTTCCTCCTGCTTCTTGTAGACCTCGTTAAGGAGCTGGATCTCCTCCCGGTAGCCTCCTGCCTCGCTCCGCTGGCGTCGGCTGTTCTGCCGGTGCGCCTCGACCGTATCCGGGATGTGTATGTTGAGGCCGTCAGCATCCGGGCTGGTCCCGGGGATCAGCAGGGAGTACGAGGCGGTCTCTCCCAGCTCGCACGATACGAAGCGGTTTTCACGCCGGGAGTAGCGTAACGACGGGGAGCGAGCGTGGGTTGATGACTGGCTGATGTTGGAGATGATGGAAACGCTGTCCATGGCCTCTTCGTTGTCACAAATCTCCAGGACCTCTAGGTGGATCTTCACGTTGGTGTCGGCCACGCCTCCTCCTCTTCCTCCTCCACCCCCACTGCCGGAGTCTGGCTCTTCCACACTGGGCTCATGGCCCACCGATTTGGAGCGGTACACCTCGACCTTTTTGGCGTTGTTGGGGGAGATCTTGAGGCCGTCACTGCTTACCTCGTAGGTGGACAGCGAGAGGGTTTTCCCAGTGGGCGCTTGGAGGGACACTGTACCCTGGAAGGCACAAAGAGGGATCGCCAATCCACCTGAAGATCTCTGTTGAGCAGAAAGAATAATCATAATCACCAAAGGTTGGTTTAATGCAGTGCTTCGCAATTATTTTCTGTCATGATACACATGACTCCTTCCTCAGGGGGGGGTTCATGAAGCGGCATGTTTGTAGGCAATATTCGTCACATTTTCGTTGAATTTATTTGACTTCATGCAGTCCACTGCCAATGTCATAATACTCCCTGCGCAAGTAAGAGTGCCACTGCCACCTACTGTAGTGGATGTGCAATTACTTTATTCTAGTACGGTAAAAAAAGCATATTTCCCGGGGTCACATGCGCCCCCCCCCCGGCATTGCATAGCTCTGCTCCAATGGGGGAAGCACCTCACTATTTGAGAACCACTGGTTTAATGTGATATTGTTACTGGGAACTACATTTTGGAATCCAGCTTTTGATGGCAGGCCAGAAACCAACCAATTCTTCAAACATGCAAAGATTGCAATCTCGGCCACTAAGGACCGCAGGTTTTCATTCCGACCAAGCTTGATTTAATCAGGTCATCCTGGACCCCAATCACCTACCATTTGTACCTCTGCTTTGGCCTGAATGCCACAATGTACCTTTCTGAATACGTCTGAAGACCCCTTCGGTCAAGAGAAAAGAATTACTCCGTCTGAGCAGGACCTGAATGTGAACTAAAAGGTCCTTGTGATGGAAATGTAGCGCTTCTAATGTGCAAATCTCACCAACCCTTCTCACATCCTTACCGCCAGACACTCTGGACTTTCCTGGCTGTCACTTAACACACATTGGGAACTGACTGAACGAGTGATGAAAAAACTTTTACATCTACAGATACAAACCAAGGAAAGAGCTCTAGGGAAACTCTCAGGGAAAAATAACAGGGTGAGAAATTTCTCCTCATTATTCTCCAGCTCAGTGAACCATGTCCAATAAAAGCATGTGAAAATGAATCTGCCCCTAAAAGCAGCCAGGCTCTAGATTTGATGAAAAATGAATCAACTGCTAATTAAAGATGCATGAATTACATTTTATCAGCGGACAGGCAGAATGCAGTTTGTCAAAAGTGCTCGAGCTTTTATGAGAGAACACTCATTAGCATCCTTTCTCAATCATTTTCATTAATTAAAAGACGCTTCGTAGAGACGTGTCGGACACGGAGTGAAAAAAAAACAACGGGACAAAGAAATGAAAATGACTTTCACAAAGCAAATGAATTTACTCACGAATAGGACTGTGTACATGGATTTTACATTAAATATGACAAATAATAATAATTCTAATATAAGAAGGCGGCTTAGTGGTTAACACGTTCGCCTCACACCTCCGGGGTTGGGGGTTCGATTCCCGCCTGTGCCATGTGTGTGGAGTTTGCATGTTCTCCCCGTGCCTCAGGGGTTTTTTTTTTCTCCGGGTTCTCCGGTTTCCTCTTCCGTCCAAAAACATGCACGGTAGGTTGATTGGCACCTTGGAAAATTGTCCCTAGTGTGTGAATGTGAGTGTATGTGTGTGTGCTGGGTTGGCATTCCATACAGCGTGTATCCTGCCTTAATGCCCCTCTATCTATCTATCTCTGTGAGATAGGCACAGAGATCAGTCAGATTAAGCGGTTGAAAATGAATGAATGATAAGAAGAAGAAATTTATAAAATAGTAAGTAGTAGTTATTTTGTGATAGAAAAAACTCATTATTGTTATTATTATTATTTAAATTAATAAAACTTATATAATAATTAAATACTAATTATGAATTAAATTAATAAAAAAAATTATACACACATTTAACAATTTATGTGTCAAAAAAAAAAAATGAATTAAAAGAATACAATTATATAATATATATATATATATATATATATATATATATATATATATATATATATATATATGCTAAATGCTGTAAATGTAAATATATATATATACATAAAATAAAAAATATATAAAATTATTTAATCTTATGAAAATAAATAAAACTATATTTACTAAGACAATAGACATGGGAGCATTTCTTTGTTTTTCGAGTTAATGAAACGTGCATGTAGATGACACCGGTTGGGCGCTAAACAAACAATGACTCAGAAGCTAATTGGTACCTATTACACACACACTGAACAACACACACACACACACACACACACACACACACACACACACACACACACACACACACTAAAGGGACTCCGTTAATGAGTTAACCTCCTTCATCAGTCACTAAAAGCGATGTTCAGACAGCAGCGAGTGATCCTTCTCCATCCTGTTAGCTGAAATTGTTGTGAGAGAGTGGAGAACTCGCCGTCCTTCGCCTCTCCCTGCTCTGAGTCAGGCGTAATTGTGCTCCAGGCATCGCCTATCAAGTTCTACTGGATTGAGAGAGATGGATTTATTTATTTATTTATTTTACTCGGGTTTAGACTTTTGAAAGCTGCAGGAGCCCTAAATCTATCATTGATAGAAAATTGATGCACTATAAAGTAAATTATTTAAATGTTTAGTCTAGGGTTTTTCTTTTGTTTTCCACAGGTACTGATTCACGGCAGGTTTTATGATACCGCACAGCGTCTTGCGTCTCTCATCTGCCTGAAAAACCAAATGAAATATTGATGAATGTTTTAGAGACGTGATCACGGAGTCTATTCGTTCCAAACTGTTGTTGTTGTGTATCTCAAGAATGTGTTTTCTATCCAGTTGAATTCCGTTCGAGTCACTAACGAAATGCTTCGAGGAAACGTGAATGAATTCGGCTATGGTTTATCAGCCGTCCTGGAGGGGGTGTGGTTTAGTGGCCCCGGCATTGCCAAAGCTGCGTTGGGTCCTTGAGCAAGGCCCTTAACCCTCCAGGGGGCGCTGTATCATGGTTGACCCTGCACTCTGACCCCCAGCTTCCAAACAAGCTGGGATATGCGAAGAAAAGAATTTCCCTCACAGGATCAATAAAGAAAAGAATTGATAAAAACATATAAGAATAAATAATAGGTATGTACTGTGTGTTACAGCCTGCAATGGTTATGGCTCTGTTTGCGTTTGGATTCTCGAGTTAGTCCATGTACTAATCCCATTCCAGCTTCTTCTTCAGCCTAATGATGCCACGGCCATCAGTGAGAGGAAACACAACCAGGGATGAAATCTTTAGCTTGTTTTGCATTTCTGTTATGGCTATATTCCTAAAATCGAAGAGATTGTAGTTGATGGAGACTCAATCCTGCTCCAGCTCCGTGAAGCTATGCTGCTTAATGGGTTGCAGTGGAAGATCTTGAGTTCTTGTGTATTTTCGGTGGTCCCAAAAAAAAAAAAACCTCGACACAGATTCAACTTTCCAAATCCAGTCTTTTTTTCAGCTATATTAGAAATATTAGAAGTAGAAATTTAGGTCTCTCTCATATAATTATAGTGAATACATTTAAAAGCTGCACCAGAACAGTGATTGTGGTGATGGAGAATAATAAACAAACCAACCACCTGATCACTTCTTCATTATACAACGAATCACAGGTCACCTAAAACCCCCCCTCCCCCCACTCCACTCCCTCCCAAATAACCCATTGTGCCGTTTTGCCTTTGATTCGTTTTTATAATTGAGTGCGAGTGCTTTTCCTTTCCACCGAATCCTGAGTGTGGGCGTGCGTCGCATGCATTTGGAATTTATGATGGCATTTTAAAAACACAGGCTTCTTAACCTCTGCTAAACTGCACTCCTTCGTCCCACTCATGCATGGAAAGTGCCAGGAAATGCAGTCTCATATCCTCTTTTATAGATATATATATATATATATATATATATATATATATATATATATATATATATATAAATATTGTTGTAATGCTTTAAAGTAATGACAGTGTTTTTAAATTGCGTAAATCGTCAGTACAACCAAACGCAACTTTTTGCTATGTTTCCACACGGATAGGTTTAATTGTTGGATGTGTGCGTCATGGCAGATTTTGAGAACTTGCCGTATCGGTAAAAATACTATTTGCTGATGAAATATTATTTAAAAAACATTATAAAAATGCAAAAAATTAAGAAACATGAAAAAGTAGAGAAAAATTAAAAGTAAAGAAAGGATGCTGTGAATAAATGTGTGTCCCCAATAGAAGTGCACACTGCGTTCAACGCGCTTTAATAAAGATATTTTTATTTATCAAATAATAATAATGAATATTATCAAATAATGAATTTGAGTTGAATTTCAGTTAACGCATTGACAGGCCTACTATATATATATATATATATATATATATATATATATATATATATATATATATATATATATATATGATATTATATATATATGACGCAGAGTGAAGGAGCAGATCACTCACATAGTAGCGCACACTGCGTTATCACACGTTAATAACACTAGTGATGTTAAAGTGGATTTGCATAACACGTTATTAACATGTTCACTTTGACAGCCCTATATACATATATATGCAACAGCCATTTAATGATATTAAAGTTCAAACAGAATCGTCTGTGATCTCTCTATTAGAAAGTCAGAAAACGTTTTCCAAAAATGATTCCTAAGGCTTTACTTCTCAGAGCCGATGACTGCAGTTAAAGAATTTAATTATTTAGACGCCGCATTTATAAATTCAAATGCCTTCAAAATGTCTCTCTTTTAAAAATGAGAATTTATTATGCATTCAGGGAAGCTCCAAAGGAAGCCAGATGCTCCTAAAGCTGCTGGCCATAATGTAAGGTGACTTTGCTAATCGGACTGCCATGGAGGTCATATGACCCGGCGTAAAGAAAAACATTTTAGATACTTAAGCGTTAAAATGACAATTATTTTTTGCATAAAATCACATATACCTGATGATCCATAAATATGAGGAAGCTTTCAGGGCAAAATCTTACCTCTTAACTAATCATTCATTTTTTTTTTTTATTTCAAGTGAGTTACTGTGTGTCTGTGTGTGTGAGAGGCCCTTTATGTGCCACATTCATAACAACAACAACAACAACAACAACAACAACAACAACAATAATAATAATAATAATTTGAAGAAAAATAAAGAATAAATATGTTTTCAAAGTCACAATTGTAGTTTTATATAATCTATTATATAAACACAAATAGTATATTACAGATGAACATTAACGTTATTTAAATAAATATACAAATAAAATATTTAAATGAACAATTATTATAAGCAAAAGTAACAATTTTTATTTTACTTTATTTACTTTATTAACAATTTTTGTTTTGCACTTATTTAAATAAACAAATCATTTTATATTTACTTCTAAAAAATCATTTTAACTGTAATATTAATCTGCTAAGAGTTTTAGGTTTTGTCAGGTTGATACATGATTTGCTGTGGCTTAGAAACACAAAATATTTGGCAAATTTCATACATTTTATCATCGTAGCAACCTTTTGCAAATGCATACAAATTCTATTAAAACATATATTTGAAAATGAGTTTTAAGATCATAAAACAAACAAACAAAAATTCTTTATTTCTATTACGATGGCATTTATTAAATGCTGTTTTAATCCCCGCTAACATAATTACATCCTGTAGGAAAGTAGAATCATTGCTTAAATCGCTGAGGTCTGCTGAGTTGCAGGAGTAATGTGTGATAGAAACATGTCTGCACGAGTGAAAGGGAGAAGTTTATAAGACTGTGGTGAGACGTGTGATGTATGGTTCGGGGACTGTGATGAGGATTGGAGCTGGAGGTTGTTGAAGGAGGAGGTGAAGATGCTGAGTGACGAGGATAGACAGGATCAGGAATGACTTTATTACACATTTTCCTGCAGCCAGTAGATTCTCATTTTGGGAGACTACAAGTGTTACCTGATTAAAGACTTTTACCTGTTTAAGTTTTAACTTTTAAGTTAAAAGGATCAGGGGGATGTGTGTGGTGGACGTGTGTGCATGTTTGTGTATGTGTTTGTTGGCTTATGTTTTGGGTTATGGGGAGGGGAGTGGCTCAGTGGTTTAAGCCGCTGGCTTACTGATCAGAAAGTCGGGGGTTCGAGCCCCAGTATCACCAGGCTTCCACTCTTGGGTCGTTGAACAAGGCCCTTAACCCTCTGTGCTCCAGGGGGCGCAGTGTCATGGCCCAGCAGTTTGGTTCCTCCATCCCACTTACATTTTGTGAGATTGGGGATTTTTCTGTTTATGCAACAAAGCTGTGCAATTTTATATCAGACAGGCCTTTTACTATTTTCAAATCAGCTGTTAAAACTAAATTTTCAGGATAGCTTTTATGTAATGCATCCTGTAAAGTTTCTTTCTTTTTTTCCTTTTTCCTTTTTTTGTTAGTTATTATTATTATTATTTGTTATTATTATTATACTGTAGTCGATTCATTCATTCATTCATTCATCTTCAACCGCTATTTCCGATCTTCTCTCGGGTTTCGGGAGTCTGTGCCTATCTCAGGCGTCTATCTGGATATCTGGCAGGATACACCCCGTATGGAATGCCAACCCATCGCAGGGCACACACACACATTGGACAACTGGATACACTATGGACAATTTTCCAAGGTCAACCGGGGGAAACCAGAGAACCCGTGGAAAAAAAGGGCACATGGAGAACACCGAAACATGCAAACTCCACACACACACATGGCCGAGACGGTAAATGAACCCCGACCCTGAAGGTGTGAGGCAAACGTGCTAACCACTATTGATTATTATTATTATTATTATTATCATTATTATAATCTCTTGATTCACCACAAACAAGGAAATACCCAAGTAATGCAGAGTAACGAAAACAAAAAAATAAAATCTACCATTGATCATGTGACGGAACTGCAACGCCGTGACCCCTGACCTGTTGACCGTGTAAAAAATTTCTCCGTCGATTGATCACAGAAGCCTCAGACACACTGCAATCCAAACATCACCGCTTTCTCAAACCGAACCACGTGTTGGAGCCAGGAACGACAGAGCGATTTCTCCCGTCACGGAACACACGGCAACGAAAAACTGACCTTTCGGTGAAAAATCCGAACGGCACGACATTATTAAAGCGGATTTTCACCTCCAGAGTCTCTTCTGCTCCGGAATCGCAGCTATTTATAGAGGGAGAAAAAAAGGCAATAAAGACCATTGACTCAAAAAACTCTCGCCAGGAGTGAAATAATCTCCTGAGCACACAGGATGACATCGGGAGCCTGTCAACATATGTTTTCAAAAAACAAACAAACATATTTCATTCATTCCCCTCCGTTTTTTTTTTTTTTTGCTATCAGCAAATGTTTTATTGGGTTGTTTTGTGTACATAAAACCACAGCAGCACCACCAGCCAGGGAGAAAGACTGGAGCTGAATTCTTTTAAGCCCAAACTATAGATTCATGCATTTTATCAGTGACAGATACACAGAGCGCTTCTTCTAAAAATGTACACAGTTCTTCATTTTATTAGTAGATGTCAAGTATGTTACAAATTACAGGTGTAGTTTAACTATAGGGGGCAGTGTGTGTGTGTGTGTGTGTGTAATTTACTGCAAAAGATTTCATTCCAACTTTTCATGCATGAAACTACAAATTCAAAACCACAATTTAGAAAAATATTTATTTCATTTTAGTTTAAAAAGTTCCGTTATTTTTTAATTTTTTTGATTCAGTTATGATATTGTGATATTTAATATAGGGATCGAATCAAAGTCAACATTTTGGTAACAACACTAACACAGAGTCAAAACAAGGTGGAATATGTGAAGACGAATTAATGACATTAATATAAACAAATATTTTCATATTTGACACGCCGGCTGTCTAACGTAAACTGGTAAGCATTTATAGCAGTCATAATTCCTTCGTCTGTTTCCTAAATCTCTCATTTTGTTTAAAGAGGAAGGACGGAAGCTTTTCCTTTTCTCCTTTATGTATTGTTCTTGTAGTTGTAGACATGCTTTACTCTTTTGCGCAGGTAAATAATTCTCTTTTTGGCATGTAATACTGACTTGGAGTGGGGGGGTGAGAGGAGGGATTTCAATCAACATGCCTTGTGCAAAGTGCGTCTCTGCTATTTCATCCTGTATCACCTGTATATTTGGTTTGTAATTTTCTATTTCGTTCTAAAAACAATAAAAAAAGAAAAGAAAATAGATAGATAGATAATTTCTTGATCACAAGGGAAATCTTTAGGGAATTTTAAAGGGAAAATTAAGGGGCATTTTAAGATAGGTTTCAGGATAAATATTAGTCCAGGAAAAATAAACCTGAAATTTATACCCTGATTAGCAGACTGATTAGCAGTCATAGCGAGTCATGTTTGCTCGTACGGTAGGCAACTCTGAGTTGAGATCACAGGAAAGGCTCCTGATTAAGGCTTTCACGCGGAGCTAAAAATGAGTCCCCCGAAATATAGCAGCCTTGCACAACGCTCTGACCCATTCACGAATGGGCTTAATTAAAGGATAGTTTAGCGAGAGCCGACACGAGAAGGATCACAGGAGGCTTTTTAACGGGGAAAACTTCAGCGGTGCGTAAAAGCCAGGAGAAGCTGGGGGCCGTGTGGATTTGACACCTGATGGCGCCTCATTTCTTCTTGCCATCCACTTCTCTGGTTTGAGGATGAGCGAGAGAGGACAGGATGTTCCCTGAGGATCGGGGCAGCAAAATGTCAAGATTCTGCCTTTCTCACGACGCCTGAGATAGCGAGGGAGATTACGGTGAAGCAACAAAGCAGAAAGGATTCGCATACGGGTAAAGTGTTTATGCGTGCGCATAATTGCATAAATCCATACGTAGGAGTGTGTGGGAGGCTTAAATGTGTGTCTGAGTCAGGAGGTGTTAAAGGTTTCTACGATGATAAATTGTGTACTTTTTCCAAACATAAAGCCAAACATACAGGAGTGACTGGAAAACCATTTGGTCAGAATAGACATTCAAGACATAATCAAAGAAGCATGAATGCATTTCACGCTAATAAAAACCTCTCAATTGCTTTATTTCTACACAACTCACAAAAACTGACCTTTTTTTTCCCTTCGCATTCCGACAAACGGAGATATAATCGATTTAAATAGAGCTTGATTAGTCATCCCAACAGCCACAACAGCATGTGTTGTGCATAATTTCTTGTATTTTTGTTTGGTTTTTTTTAAGCGCTGTCTGGCAGTGACCACTTTTCAGCATGCGGTGATTAATAGCGGCGTTTGTCTGAATATCTATAAACAGCACGACTCCTTCAGTCCTTCAGTGATCAGTATTCATTATTAATTCATTGCTGTTACACATTATGATAAACAGAAAACATATACAAGACATAACCACGTACATAGAAATTGTCTGTGTAATAGTGGTAGTAATTATAGTTGTACTCGTCTACTAAGAAGGAATATTAATATTAAGTGAAATTGAAATGACCAATGGTGCTTTTCTTATTGGACAGCAAGTTATGTCAATGTGAAACTGGGAAAATCTCCCACAGGCGCGTTTGACATGACATTTTTATTCGGCATGTGACATTTTTTTACGAAATCATTAAGAAAAAACGGGCGGAAAATAATAAATTTTTAGTTAAAATGAATTCTCCAGTGGGGGCACGGTGGCTTAGTGGTTAGCACGTTCACCTCACACCGCCAGGGTCCGGGTTTCGATTCCCGTCTCGGCCATGTGTGTGTGGAGTTTGCATGTTCTCCCCGTGCCTCAGGGGGTTTTTCTCCGGGTTCTCCGGTTTCCCCCCCTGGTGGGAAATGCACGGTAGGTTGATTGGCACCTTGGAAAAATTGTCCCTAGTGTATGAATGTGTGTGTGTGTGTGTGTGTGTGCCCTGCAATGGGTTGGCATTCCATCCAGGGTGTATCCTGCCTTAATGCCCATAGACACCTGAGATAGGCACAGGCTCCCCGTGACCTGAGGGAAGATCGGATATAGCGGTAGAAGATGAATGAATGAATGAATGAAAGTTTTTGTTTTGATTGTGTGCCCTCTACAGGTCAGTTATAAAGTTGCAGCAAGGCGTGGCTAAGGCGTTTGTTTTTTTTTCTTTCGCCCGTTTCCCACAATAAATATCAATTTACTTTACAGTTGATCTCTTCTTACACGTGGCAACGAAGCAACAGTTGTTGTGAAAATTGTAATGCAAATAAAAAAAATTAATAAATATATAGCCATTAAAGTTTTGTGTTTTCATATGTTCTAAATGTGTAATAAACAATAGTAATCGAGTTTACCTTTACTTTTTTTTTGCCACATGATAAATATTGATATCTATTAAAATTTAAGATACATCTGTACAGGTGAAAATAATTATTTCGCTTCGGTTTCACAAATGTCACAAGGCACCCCGCTATATTTCTGTCAAAATGGTACCAAATATATAATATATCTAAATTCAGTTTAAACTTCACATGTATTTGTGGAGTTTAATTCATATTTGTCTGAAGGATTGTTTACCAAATTATGTTCTCAAATCGTTTTTTTTCCCCCACCGATTAACACCAGGCATCACGGTGCTGCTAATGACATTAGCCGTAGGGGTTTTTTATGCAGATGGATGGAAATGAATTGATATCTCAGATTTTTATGTGCAGCATTATTGAATAGCCCAAGAGTTCAACTTTAAAAAAAAAAACAAGAACCCCAACCATTTACTTTGTGTATATTAGGACGCAGCATTCAGCAAAGCTGTAAAGGTTATCAGTCTTTGTCAAGGACCCAAACATGGATGATTAGTGTTGCAGGGACCGACGTTCCTCAGCTGAATTGTCAGGTCTCCAGAATTGCCCTTATCTGAATATTGAGCATTTCTTCAACATTGCATGGTCAAATTTGTGATCAGAATCCGTTTTGTCTTTCTGTAGGTTCTGTGCCTCTGGTTGTTATTTTTGTTCTTGACTGAAAGCAGAAAGAGATTGATCCATGATGGCGGTGTGGAGGAATTTGATTTATATACACATTGAGCAGGCATAACGTTATGACCTTGTAATATTATGCGTGGTGAATTGAATAACAGTGATAATCTCTTCATAGTGGCACCTGTTAGTTTGTGACCTCTTGCCTCGGTCACATGACTTACCGACATTGCTACCTTCTTAAAGGGGCTGCTCCGTCCACTAACACATAATACATTACATTTAACTTTACATTAAATTGAAACCCCCAATCTAACACCGTAAAAACAAAAAAACAAATGTCTTTGTAAAGTTTCTTTGTGCAAGATAAAAGAGCCAGTGAGGAGACAGAAGAAGATCCTACGACTTCAAAGAATGAAGGCATGTTTAACCTTTACCATTATGACCAGAGAGTGTGAGACTGAGAGGTCGTTACATGTTTGCGCGATGTTATGAGGATGTTGCTAATAAAGATGCATATACTGTGGATTCGTGTTTATTATTTTATTTTGAAAATACCCGTTTTTATGCTGGTTGTACCATTTTATTTTGTCGTCTTAGGCAGCCACACCTTAAAGGCCAGTCCGTGAAAATAATGACTGATATTAAATCGGTCGGTGACGAAAGAAAAGGTTAGGGAACTGCTGGTCTAGACAACCAGGCCAGAGCATCTTAAAAACTCCAGCTCTTGTGGGGAGTGTGTCCCGGTCTGTAGTGGTCCAAGGAGGTAACAGTGGAGAACCGGTGACAGGGTCGTGAACGACCAAGGCTCTATGATGCACATAGGAAGGGAAGGCTGGTCCTGTAGCTCAAATTTCTGAAGAAGGTGAAGCTGTTAATGATCGGTGGTTCAGGACTATTTGGCACCAAAAGGGGAACCAGCACAATATTAGGCAGGGGGGCATAATGTTATGCCTGATCAGTGTAAATAGTTGAAAGAGGTGGTAGCTCAGTGGTTAAGGCATTGGCCTCTGGATCCCACCACCACTAAGCTGCCACTAGTGGACCCTTGAGCAAGGGTCTTAATCCACAATTGCTCAGTTGTAAGTATCTAACTGTGCACATGCCAAATGCTGTACATGTAAATCAAATGACAATACAGACCTACTCGACTCGACAATCTCTTTGCATTGATGGTTCAGTATTTGAGCTTTGCATGCTGGGAAACCTGATTGTGCATTGGATATGCCACTACCCCTAATGGGGTCCCCACACTTCCTGCAAGTCTGAGAATGTATCAGTTTGTCCCTACCTGTCTGGGCGTCCTTTCCGATTTGCTCCGGCACCACTCCCAATCGGTCAGCTCGATCTTGCGACACTCCTCGTGTGAAAGCCTCCTCTCTGGACCATCGAAAACTGAAGAAGTGTCCAGGTTCAGGTCCTCCCCATCACACCCCGAGACGGCTGGGGACACCTTTCTGAAAGCGTCCTGCTGCAGAGAGTTCAGCTGATCCGGGGCTTCTGCTCTCACCTGGCGCGACACGCTGTCTGAGAGAAGCTTGTCGTCGAGGGAGCAGTCCTCCTCCTCTTCCACCACTATCTTCCTGAAGTCTCGTGAGGCCAGGCTTGTAATTTGTCCGCTGCTTAAAATCGCTACCCTGCTTTTGGAGAAATCGTGGTCATACAAACTGCTGTAGCAGGGCTTCTCCACGGTCGGGGACGGCGTGTGAGGTATCTTGTAAATGCCGTACCCTTGCTGGAAGGAGAGGTTGAATTCGAACCTCCGTTTGTGCACTGAAACGACACACACGAGCGGGTTAAACATTCCGGATGGTGAATGTGCAGCGGAGTGCTTTTACACTGTACTCACTAGCGGAGGAGACAGAGCCGACGTCCTGACCGCAGTTGATGAAACAGCCGCAGGGAAGATGAACCCAGCGCTCCGAGAGACAGAACAACGGGGTGACGGTGGCTGAGATCAAGGTCAGGAAAAAACACAGGGTCTCCACAGAGGAACTGTGCACATGGACAACGTGGCTGACGAGGATCTGCGTCTGCAAAGGCAACGTAAAATATCACCACATGCACGTACATCAGTAAGATGCCCAATTCAGATTTGGCGCAAGGTGTGTGTCATTTCTTATTAACTATAACAGCAAGAAAATGCGGCGACTTTCACAAAGCTTGATTTCTGAATTTTCCTCAACATTAAATGCAACTATAAAGAAACAATATGTGTTCATTAGTGAATGTTATCGACGGTTGCGGTTTAAATAAAATAAAGTAGTTTCCTGTGTCCTGAAAAGACACATCAAAATCTGTGTGTACATAAAAACACTGTGTTTCAGACTCCTCGAAATACATACATTCAGGACCGCTGCTAGTTATAGGCATAGCAGGCCATGGGCCTTGAACTTGACGGTGGGGCCTCCAATAAAGATTGCCTATTGGATACCGTCAATGAACTGAAGTTAATATCACTGTTTAAATGTGGTGCCCCACAAACATTAAGCATTAAGAGAGTATCAGCTTTCCATCATACTGACTGAAGTAATATATATATATATATATATATATATATATATATATATATATATATATATATATATATATATATATATATATATATATATATATATTATATTATATATATTTTGACCTAATTATAATATATATACTTTAACCAACTGTCTGTCTATCTCACACAGAACAACCTTCTAGACCCCAACCAGTCTGGCTTCAAAGCAGCACATTCCACAGAGACTGCTCTTCCTGGCAGTCAGGGAAAAACTTCATGCTGCCCAGATCCGACAGATTGTCCTCCATCCTCATCCTATTAGATCTTTCAGCAACTTTTGATACCGTGAACCACAAGACCCTGTTGGCTACCCTCAGGAAGTCTTGGTGTCTCTGGAGCTGCATGGAAATGGTTTTCCTCCTACTTGGAAGGTCGATCATTTCAGGTAACATGGAGAGAATAATACATACACCACTGGTGTCCCACAAGGCTCAGTACTCGGTCCTCTTCTTTTTCTACTCTCATGGATTTGACTACCACTGCTATGCTGATTACACCCAACTCATCTTCTCCTCCACTACATCAGATACAACAGCATCTACTAGAATAGCTTCGTGTTTGTATCAACCCTACCTGAATACATTTATTCTTAGATGGAGACCTAAAGCACTATTTGTATGTCGCCCTGGATAATATATATATATATATATATATATATATATATATACAGACACTCCCCACCTTATGAACAAACACATTATTCAAATTCACAAATTCAACTAAACATAAAAAAGTACTGATTACAGGTTTTACTGTATATACTGTAATGTTTTAAAATTATATTTCTTTCAATGTATCTTATTCATTTTGAAATAATAGAGAAAATGATCCTAACCTGGGTCCTCCAAATATTGAAAACCGACACTGTGAACCCTGAATGTTATTATTGTTACACTTCCTGCACATCCCTAATGTCATATAGCATGCTCAGTTTTAGCCTTCCCATTAACAACAAAGCTATTAAGCCTCTTGCATAATGCAGTGCATTGTGTTTCTAAATTCCAATAAAAAGCTTTATGAGGACATGGATTTGGATTATTACAAATAAATAGAAGCGTATACGTCTGTGAATCGGAGGCCAGAGCATAAACGGCATGTTGTTGGACATTTGCTGGACACGGTGTAATATCATAAACCCTGGGTAGGAATTACATGGAACACAAAAACATTTCAGAGTAACACCTTTAATGCTTTGCTCCGGATCGTGGTGAAGTTGTTTACCCTGAATAATACTGTAGGTGATAATCGATTTCTCCTTCTCTTCATTATCCCATCCTTCAGACCAAGATCGAGCAACCATTTTTGTTAAAGGATTCGGCAATGTGTTTGCCAAAAAAAAAAAAAAAAAAAAAAAAAAAAAATATATATATACATATATATATATATATATATATATATATATATATATATATAACACAACACACACATATATATATAACACATATATACATATATACATATATATATATCTATATATATATATATATATATATAGATATATATATATATATATATATATATATATATATATATATATATATATATATATATATATATATATATATATATATATATATATATATATATATATATGATATATATATATGAAGGAGAAATCTTCCTGAGCAAGGACAAATTTGTGCTTTTGTAATAATTCAGAGTTCTGCTCCGGTTCTTTATCCTGCTAGTTGAATAGACAGTTATATAACCACTCATAAGGGTCCTTAAAAGAGAGAAATTGATTTCGGCTCAGGTTTGCAACAGTATATACGCACTACAGGTGGAACATGTGATGCTTTGGCTTTATATAATGCCTTTAATTTATGGACTTTTTTTTTATCCAGTATTAAAAATGTTGGCTATAAAATGTGGAAACAATCCCTGACTAAACTACATTCCTGACCTGTGCAGTTTGCTTTAATATATAAATGGACTATGTATTGCTAGTAATCATTATGCAACTACTGGTGTAAAAAAGGGGGTAAATCAGAGTGAAAATGTGATAGATGATAAGATTTTATCCATGAACATTAACTTCTCAAAACTAAAGCAGAAGTGGTTGAGGTGGGATTGGGAATGTGTGGAATGGAATGCTGAGAGATCTGAGTTGCTCCTGTTTTGTCTCACCATCATGGGCATCCAGAGGAGCACGCGCGCCATGGCCAGGATCAGGGAGAAGCGTTTCTGCGCGAATATCCGGGCAGCCGGGCAGCGTCGCGCGCCGTCGGTCCCGAAGTGCAGCTCGCTGGCGGGCGACGAGCACCAGCACGCCTCGGTTTTACCCCGAGAGACCGTCGCATGAGAGCCGAGCGCCCCGAAACTCCTGTCCAAGCTCTCCCGGGACAGCGAGTCGAAGGCACCGGGCTGGAGCGCCTCGGCGGAACAGAGGAGCCGGTGCACGAGCGGCGCGGCGCACAAGGCGAGTCCGGCGGCGCACAGCGCGTACAGCGCGAACAGGAGCGGCGCGTACGGGCCGTCGCCACGCGGCAGGCAGCCGAGCGGCGCGCGCGCGAAGCGTCCCCAGCCGCACAACGGCAGCGCGCTCACCGCCAGGCTCAGCGCCCACACCGCCGCGAGCGCTCCCAGCACGCGGCCGCGTCCCCCTCCGCCCCTTCCGCCGCCGTCGTCGTTGTCGGCGTCCTCGCCGCGCTCTCCGCCGACGCGCTTGGTCGCGTAGAGCGCGTGCGCCACGACCAGGCACGCCTTCATGTTGCTCGAGAGCCCCTGGAAGACGAACAGCAGACCGGCCCAGGTGCACACGGCGGCGTCGCGAGCCTCCTCCGCCGCCTCGCCGCCTCTCCTCCACTGAAGCACCATGGCGAGGCACAGGGGCACCACGCAGATCAGGTCGTCCACCGACACCGAGGCCACGATGAGGCACGTGGCGGACCTGCTCCTCGTTCTCAGTAGCGACGCGAGCGAGAAGAGGCTGCCGGCGCAGATCACGGCGGCGAGCGCCAGGCACGCGCCGAACAGCACGCGCCAGTCGCCGCCGGACGGGTCCGCGACGCCGCGGCTCTCCGCCGTCAGGTTGGTCCTGTTCGCACCGGCGGACATGCCTCCTCACGCGCTCCTCGCGCGGCGGCCCATTAGACAAGCGAGCGCGCGGCACGCGCGCTCCGGTACGATCGGACGTCCGACGGGGGCTCGGTCGCGGCGCAGCGCAGTGGGGCAGGGAGGGGGGTGGTGTGTCCTCGGCGGTGTGGCGTGTCCACAGAGAGCGGCGTGGCTGATGCTCATCGTAGAGTCTCGCTCGCGCAGCGGGGTGAGCGCCGGGGCCGCGCTCGTGCAACACGCCTGCTCACCACGTGAATGAGCGCGAGTGAGGTGAGGAGCCGCGGGGAGCACAGGATCGTAAAGGGAGGAGCGAGACCTTCTCCTCTGAATGAACGAAGCGCGCGCGCGCGCGCGTGTGCGTGTGTGTGTGTGTGTGTGTGATGCAGGGATGACGTGGTCGCCCTGTCATAGCAATTAAGGTCCTGCATCAGTATTCGGTTTTCTTTCTACAAAACATGGCCGTGTCCTAAATATTTTCGTAACAGTTTACTTGTGTCTTTCCCTTTGTCTGCATATTGTCCAATTGTCTGCCTCTTTGTGTCTTTATTGTGTTTACACACCTGTCTCTCTCTTTGTGTTTTACAATGTCTCTCTGTTTGTCTGTCTGCCTCAAGACTTATATATGATCGATGTTAATAAGCCAGCACAAAAACATGCTGCATCCTGCCAACACAAATATATTTTATTTATTAAAGAACGTGTCATGCATTTGATCCATTTATAGGATTCTACCGATACTGTGAAATGTCTAGGAAAGTGGAATGTGTTCCCATTTTCACTTATGCTATAGCACATGTGGAATTAATTTCCTGCATCATCATTTCTTCTCTTCCTGTTGAAAATCCTGTTGAACATCTATCTATCTATCTATCTATCTATCTATCTATCTATCTATCTATCTATCTATCTATCTATCTATCTATCTATCTATCTATCTATCTATCTATCTATCTATCTATCTATTTGATGCTCTATTGATTTGAGGCTCAGAGCATCAGTAAAAATAACTTTTAAAATAATGTGTAATTATTTATTATATCTGAGCAAAGAAATAACCTGTAAGACAGACAGATAGATAGATAGATAGATAGATAGATAGATAGATAGATAGATAGATAGATAGATAGATAGATAGACATACTGGTTGATTGATTGATGTATTTATTAGACAGATAAATACTGAGGAAATGTAAAGAAATGAGAAGGTGACAGATTAAGAAAAACAAGATGAGAAGGAAAGTCTGAACATTGTTTGAGAGATGAAGGAAAGGAGGAACATAGCGGTCCGGGTAGAAACAGAGAAGAGAAATGGAGAGGGTAGAAGGAATGAGAGGGAGAGAAAGTTGATTGTTAAAAAGTGAAGAAATGTAAAGACATTAAAGGATGACAGGGCAGAGAGAGCGAGAGAAAGAGAGAGAGGGAGAGAGAGAGAGAGAGAGAGAGAGAGAGAGTGAAAGATCAAGAAAGAGAAGGGCATAGGTAGACAGAAGAAAAGAGATTGAGAGATTGAACAACTGAGACAGAGATGGTAGAGAAGGACAGAACTAGAGAGATGGAGGGATAGATAGATAACTAGATAGATAACTAGATAGATAGATAGATAGCAAAATCCTTTTGAGCAAAATTTCACTAAAAACAAATGACATTTAAAGTGCAAGAATAAATTGGTTCAAATCCCACCACCAACAAGCTGCCCCTAGTGATTAAAATGGTATTAAAAAAAGCTTGAAACTGGCCTTTATTTTTCTGGTTATATGATCTAGTAGTGGGGGGCACGGTGGCTTAGTAGTTAACACGTTCGCCTCATACCTCCAGGGTCGGGGGTTCGATTCCCGTCTCGGCCATGTGGGTGTGGAGTTTGCATGTTCTCCCCATGCCTCAAGGGGTTTTTCTCCGGGTTCCCGGGGTCCCCCCGGTCCAAGGCACAGGCTCCCCGTGACCCGAGGGAAGATCTCGTAGAATTTATTATCAACTAGATATTAATGCAGGTTACAAGAATTCTTACCAAGTCAATTTTGCTGACCCCATTGCCAGATTATTTGCTTTATTTTAGTACATTTTAACTAGATATAAGTGAATCTTGCTTGTTTCAAGGAGGGCAGTGCAGATAGTTACAGAGTCATAACTTCACAGGCCCCCAAGGAAAGCTCTCCTGTACATCCTTTTGTATGTGTGTGTATGTGTGTGTTTTCACATAGTGAAGCCTTGTCCTTTCTCTTCCCTGATCTCCTCAAGGCTGATGCTTTGACTGATGAGGCTGTTTGGTGCAAGGTCAGTGGAGGGAAAAATGCTTACACACTCAGTTATCTACAGCACATTCCTCAGCTTACGACATTTCAAGTCTCTGACGTTTTCTCATTCATACACTGCTTGAGGGTGGAAACACAAATCATTTCCATGTTTTTACGAATCTCAACAGAAAACAATGAGCATTCTATTAAAGGAGTAAATACATTAAACAAAATAACTAAATTAAAAAAGGAAAAAACAAATACGCCAGTTTTTTTTTAATAGTTGTTATTAGACCACGTCCAAAAGAGTCTTTTATTATATAACAGCAAGTCAAATATTAGTGTATCGGTGAAATCAGGTCAAAATGGAGATCGACACAGACTGGGCTAGAAAGAAATCAGAACACATTCGGCGAGTCAAGATAGCGCACTCACTATACACTATAGGGTTTCTTTATTTTTATTTATTATAAAATATCCCATGGCTCTCTGGAAATTATTTACTTATACAGTGACTCGTGTCCCAGATTCAGTGCTGCCTTTATTTTTTAAATCTCATTCGTAGGCAGCAGAAGCAAGGACTTTAGGAGGCAGGGTTAGGAGAATGAAATCATTTCACACACACACACACACACACACACACACACACACACACACACACACACACACACACACACACACACACACACACAGGCACACAGCGTGAATGCAAATGACCTTGACGTAAATAAGATCTGTGTTTTTTTTATTGATGTAGGAGAAACAAACTGATGTCTAGTGGGTTGATGTTTAGTAACACCAACCTGTATTGGTGTGATAATAAAGATATGAATGTTTGTAGATATCATTAGATAGGTACGTGCATTTTTTTACATCCCATTCCACATTAAGTACACATTTGGTCTTATTGGAAACTTCACTGTTCTGGAAAGATGTTATGGAGATTTGCACTGGTGTGGAAAGTATTCACTTTCATTCCTCAGGCAGAAGTACGACCCCAACACTGGTTATGTCCTTGCTGGAGTGTGAGGTGATTTGTGTCGTGTGCAGGTGCGATAGATTGTGTACAAACCAATAGAGTGTAAGAATGGTGTATGTTTATATCTCATGCAACCACAACCACATCCACTCTATCCAAATGGAGACGTTTATCTGGATAGTTTTTTTGAATGGTGAATGAAAACGAGCCGAAATGTCTATTTTTAAAATGAGTAGAAAGTACAGATAATTGCGTTAAAATGTAAAGAGTGGAAGTAAAAATAATTACTACAGTAAAGTATAGCTAGCTAAAATGTTAAGTCGACTTGACACCTCTGGAGATTTGTGTGAGATTTGGCCATAAGGGTGTTAGTAAAGTCTACTAAAGGTTATAAGGTCTGGAGTGAAGTCGTTTCACATTCGTCTCAGTAGGGTTGAGGTCAGAGCTCTATATCTCCACATCTTCAGAGCTCTGCATCTTCCCATGGAAAGCTGCCTTTGTGCACAAGTGAAGGGAGAATTTCAATGTACAATTGTGTGTTTTGTGGTAACCACAAATGCCTAAATATGTGTAGTGTAAAAACAGCATTTGGTTGCAATGATAAAAGTCACATGACACAAAGCACTTAGCGCTATACTGCCCTATTGTCATTGTTATAAAGAAAATAAATGGAGCAACAGAAAACAAATGACCTTCTGATCAATAACAAGTGAGAGTTTTATAAAGATGAAATATGTGCTGCTCCTGTGTGTGTGTGTGTGTTGTGTGTTTGTGTGTGTGTGTGTGTGTTGTGGGGAGGGGTGGCATCATGAGGAACATTTATAATCATGTAACTTTCCTTCAAACAGCTATACATGTAAAATAGGTAAGAATAAAACAGCCGAGTTTGTGCAAAGACAAATTACTGTGTGTGTGTGTGTGTGTGTGTGTTTGTGTGTGTGTGTGTGTGTGTGTGTGTGTGTGTGTGTGTATTTGTGTCTAAGCATGAATCAGATGACAAGAATGAAAATTGCCATGAGCACTTTAATCAAACATTCGTACACTTTTATACACACACACCATTATAAAATGAGTTATGAGTTTGAGTACTAAATAAGCATATCTTATAATCTCATGGTTTCATACGCACATGCACGCACACACACACACACACACACACACACACACACACACACACACACTCACACACATTTTTTGGCTTCTCCACATTGGCACATTCTCCTGCCTGTGAATGGATTTGTGAATGTGTGTGTGTGTGTTTAAGTGTGTATAAGTGTGTGTGTGTGTGTGTGTGTGGCTGTGTGTTTGTGTGTGTTTGGTGCCCTGGCATTAAATTCACTCTTTCAATATTCTGGTTCATACTGCAGAGCCACTTAAGGCCAGTTATTGAAGATGAATAAATAAATAATAATAAAAAAGGTCAATGAATGTTCAGTGTAGCATCTTAAAATAGCGTAATGTTTAGTTTCTCAAAAAGTCCTTAGAGGCCCTTAAGAGATTCAATAACAGATTTTCTAGCGACCTAGCTATCCAGGTTACTTTGTTTAGCTATCTCATTATTCAGGTTACAGTATTAAGCTATATCATTATCCAGGTTACATTGTTTAGCTATCTCAGTATTCAAGTTACGGTGTTTAGTTATCTAACTATCCAGCTTACAGTGTTTAGCTTTAGCTATCTGATTATCTGGGTTACAGTATTTAATTATCCCATTATCCAGGTTACAATGTTTAGGTATCTCATTATTCAGGTTACAGTGTTCTTCTATTACAGTTATCTATCCAGTTTACATGATACCGACACCTGATTATAAGAATAGTATTTGTTGTTCCAAATTTAGTGCTTATTTACTGTTATAATAACTCTTCTGCAGAGATGTTCAGCTAGACTTTGTGGAGAGTTGGTAATTGATGTAGGTGAGGTGAGCAGGCGTGAGGTGTAGGTCAGTGCTCTAAATCATCTCAGTAGGTGTGAGGTCTGAGCTGTATGAGCTATGATCTTCATAGAGCTGGTGTTGTCATGTTGGAGCAGCAATGCACTTTTTTTTACTGATGTACTATTGCTTTATTAGTAATTAAGAAGCTGAAAATACACATTCATTTACTCCTCGCTTCGCGTACACACACACACACACACGCGCGCGCACGCACACATATGTATCTTTTTTCTGTTATATATTCACAAGTTCACAGTTCTTATGTGAAGGTGTCTAAGGCCTCATTTCATCTCTCTCTGTCTCTCTCTCTCTCTCTCTCATACACACACACACACAACACACACACACATACCCCATTTCCCTTTGCACTCTTATTCATGACATGGATAAGGCTCTGAAAGATGAGGTGAAGGAAAATGAGGCTCATTGAAAAACAAGAGACATTCATATTCACTCATTCTCTTTCACAGACACACACACACACACACACACACACACACACACACACACACACACACACACACACACACACACAAGGATAGGGAAGAAACCGAATATGAATGCATTTATTCAGGATGAACAGATGATGTGGTCTAAATGAATGCAAATGGCTCAAGACCAAAACATCTGGCTGAGAATACAGGTGTGCAGCGAGACCCTCATAATATGTATTCATGGTGTTTTATTCAACCATTCTTCATATGTGCTATAAATATTGAAAGTAACAAATGTGCACATGATTAGTGGACATATTAATCCCAGCCAGGAGGTATGAATTTATACACAGAGAAAAAGACAAAAAGGAAAAAAAGGTTAGGCCACGCCCACGCCCAAGAATAAATTATATGCTGATATGGAGAAATTTAATAAACTACTCTTTACACACTAGATAGATAGATAGATGGATGTAGAATAGAAGAATAGCTTTCATTTGTCACATATACATTACAGCACAGTGAAATTCTTTCTTCGCATATCCCAACTTGTTGTTGGTAGCTGGGGTCACAGCGCAGGGTCACCCATGATACGGCACCCCTGGAACACAGAGGGTTAAGAGTCTTGCTCAAGGACCCAAGGGCGGCAGCTTAGTCATACTGGGGCTCGAACCCTGATCTTATGAACAGCAGCCCAGTGTCATAGATCACTGAGCTACACCCCTCCCCCTATATTGATTAAATGGACACACATATAGACAGGTAGATAGATGGATAGTTAGATAGAAAGATGGATAGATAGATGGAGGGATGGGGGGTGAATAAATATACATATATATATATATATATATATATATATATATATATATATATATATATAAAATTATGAATAAATAAATAAATCTTGCTATACCTTTTATGTGCAGGCATACACACACTATATATACTGTACATAATTCTGAATGTCTCTCTCTCTCCTCTCTCTCTCTCTCTCTCTCTCTCTCTCACACACACACACACACAAAACACACACACACAGGCCAGACACAGACTCCCTGCCTGCATGGACAGACTCTTAATCAGATGATATCGGATGATGATGATAGCGGAGCGGCGCTGTGTGAGAGAGTCTCACTCAGCATTCAAACACCGTTTCTGGCAGCAGGTTAAACACGGCTACAGGGTGAGAGCAGGGGGAATGCGGCTGGAAATGCCAATGAATAATGAGTCTGTACAAACAAATATTTAGCCTTGTATAAATACTCTCTCTCTCTGTCTCTTTCTCTCTCTCTGTCTCTCTCCCTCTCTCTCTTAGAACCTTCCTACATTTTACAGCTTTGCATCCTGGGAGTAAAATAGGACGTCGTGGGATTATGCTCTAAATCTGCACAAAATAATGTCGATGTATTCGCCCCCGGCAATCAATTGGTCACGGAATCACATGATCTGGTGAATCTGTACAATAAGTTAAAAAGCACCACTTGATCTCAATCAATAAGTTTTCCTGAAACAGAACCTGGAAACGACTGTATATGGCACTATTGTGACTCTCTGGAGAAAGAAAGCAAGAGGACGTGGGTTACTTGGGAAGATTACGTCACGAAGTCGACAGTCCCTTTCCTTCTCGCTTTTAAGTACCGCACATCTTTATTCCTATGTGACTTTCATCATGGTTTTTATTATCGATCCCATTATTTCCCACACAATTCTTTTATTTCCATAAGGTTCGTTCGTTTCCGCATAATCTCAGCGCACTTTTAACTTTTGTTCACTAGACAACAGCTTCTGCTATTTGCATGATCAGAAACAAAGTGCACACTGCTCTTAGTGTGATGTGGAAATTATGGAGCAGTAAATGGCACTAGAATATTCATGAATCCGTTCCCGTAATCGCTCGTGTCTGAAGGTCACAGAGAATGTTTCGGCGACACAAAACAAACAGATCCGTAATGGCCCGCGAGTCCATTTACGGCGAACAAAACCGCCATTAAATAGGCAGCGTGGTCAAAAGTATTGGAACGACTGACTTTTTGTCCAGCCAGGCGTTTGTTCTTCCCAACGCTGCCACAGGTGAGCCACAGGTGAGACACAGGTACAGTACATGGTCGTATAGGATTCCTTTGGATGCCAGTTTCCCTTAACTAAAAGGGAAGCAAGGCCCTAAACCTTTAATTGCTCAGCGGTAAGTCGCTCTGGTTCATGGTGTCTCCCAAATGCTGTAAACATAAAATATTACTAAAGTAAAAGTACAAATTGAATTGCCTTCAAATGTACTATTTATAAGTGTCAAAAGTACTATGATTTCTATTAGCGTTTTTGTCAGTTATGTGAAAAGACGCCCATTAATACATTTAACTATTAATGCATTTAACCATAACCGGAACAGAATTCTTAAAGGAGCCACGTCCCATATTTTGCAAATAAAAGAACCACTAACGTAACATTGAAATAAGCAAGAAATTAATGAATTAACAAGAAATGAATATTAAAAGAATAATTTTCAGAGTAAAAAAATATATTAAAGAATCACTCATTTTATTAAAGGGAGCTATTTTGAGAGAAATGTATATAATTATAACATCTGTTATAGTTAGAGTATTAGAAACATGAATAGTATTAATTTATGGTACATTGAAAACATGCGATTAATCACGAGTTAACTCATGGCCATCGTGCGGTTAAATAGAACTCAAACCATTAATAGAAAGATATTAATCATAATATGTATTACAATGATCATGAGCCCAAGCTACTGAAAAAAAAATACATGGCACAAATAAGGCCAAGGGTGTTGTGGCAAATTCGAATCTGGATTTTCTTCGTTTATTCCTCTGTAAATGTTCTGAGTGATGAGTAGATACCCCACAAACATCAAAACAGAGTGCCACCTACAGAGTATGCATCCGTTCAAAAATAAAAACAAATGCCTCATTTTGCAATATGTAGTTGAGTATAAAGTAAGATATTTGAAATGTATTGACGTTAAAGTTGAATGGAAATACTCAAAAGTATTACAATTACATTTAATGCTAAAACAAATACTGAATATTCAAAAAGATCATTTACGACTGAACAGAATGAATTTGTAATATACAGTGCTACTCTGTCAATATTCCCTCATGCAGAATACCTGGAGAAATGCAAACCCACGAACATGTGTGGGGACGGGGGACGAGGGACGGGGGGGGAGACCCACCCCCTAGCGTAACCTTTACTGTGCCATCTGCAGCTCGGCCACTGTAGACACACACACACACACACACACACACACACACACACACACACACACACACACACACACACACACACACATGCACACCCGCGGTGTAAGCTCCTTCCGGCCGTGTGTGCGTCACTGGGTATGACCTGAGTTTACGTCACAGCGCTTGCACATGTGTGCATGTGTGCGCGTGTGTGTATGTGTGTGTGTGTGTGTGTGTGTGTGTGTGTGTGTGTGTGTGTGTGTGTGTGTGTGTGTGTGTGTGTGTGTGTGTGTGTGTGTGTGTGTGCACGAAGTCTGCTTTCCAGAAACCAGGGAATTTCAGTCACGCACCACTTTATAACCTTTTTGAACCTGGACACATATTTATGCGGATTTGATCATTTTTAATGGATTTTATTTTACACACCATGTAAGAGATTGCTGTACCTAATAAAATGTCAAATATAGCCGACATCCGAATCAGAAAAGGGTTTTATTGCCAGGTACAGCAAAGGATTCAGTAAAGAGCGGTTTAACAGTACTAGGAATTTGTCTTTGTGTCAGGTGCGAGTATTTACACCTATCACAAGTTTTCTATACAAACTAGAAAGAAAGAAAGAAAGAAAGAAAAAGGAAGTAAATACAGAATACATTGGGGGACAGTGGATTAATGGTTAACACATTCGCCTCACACCTCCAGGTTTGGGGATTCGATTCCTGCCTCCACTGTGTATGTGTGTGTGTGTGTGTGTGTGTGTGTGTGTGTGTGTGTGTGTGTGTGTGTGGAGTTTGCAAGGGGTTTTCCTCTGGGTTCTCTGGTTTCCACCACCAAGCATGTAAGTTAATGCATGCACCAAGAGAGAAGTCGGATAAATGACTTATAAATGGCGGTAGATGTTGGATGAATGAATGAATGAATGGATGAAGTGACTCAGTAGTTTAGGGAAAAGCATTGCAGGACAACCTGAAGAAACAAAGGATTTCCAGAGATTTTGTAAAGAGTGGATTTTTATTTTAGCTGCTCCTTTTTCATTGATACATCACTTGAGATTGAGCTATAAAGAAAAAAAGGTTCAGGAAAGCGATACTGGAAAGTGTTTTTTTATTTTGCTTTTCAGAGAGATATTCAAGACTGAAAAATTATTTTCATTTATATGCAGTCCTTTGAATCTGGTTTAAACTACTAATACTAGTAATAGTAGTAGTAGTAGTAATAATAATAATAATAATAATGTGTGTATTCTAGGGGCACGGTGGCTTAGTGGTTAGCACGTTCGCCTCACACCGCCAGGGCCCGGGTTCGATTCCCGTCTCGACCATGTGTGTGTGGAGTTTGCATGTTCTCCCCGTGCCTCAGGGGGTTTTTCTCCGGGTGCTCCGGTTTCCTCCCAGTCCAAAAAAAACATGCATGGTAGGTTGATTGGCACCTTGGAAAATTGTCCCTAGTGTATGATTGTGTGTGTGTGTGTGCCTTGCGATGGGTTGGCATTCCATCCAGGGTGTATCCTGCCTTAATGCCCATAGACGCCTGAGATAGGCACAGGCTCCCCGTGACCCGAGGGAAGATCGGATAAAGCGGTAGAAGATAAATGAATGAATGAATGTGTGTATTCCTGTAATCAGAATTATTTATTGTATTTCAAAAACTTTTATGCTCTTGTGGCGACATCTGGTGGCCAAATCTTGTTATTACATGACGTGATTAAGCTGACCAATATTGTCTTTCTTTCTTTCTTTGTTTTTTCTTTCTTTCTTCCTTCCTTCCTTTCTTCACTTACTTGACATTTCCGTATATTAGAATAATCAACTTTTTTTTATCACACAATGTTCACAAACTTCACTGAAAAAAACTTACCTTTTTCGAATGAAACATCAGCAAAATACAATCTTGTATATTATAGCATATGTTTCCGTATAGTATAAAGGCCAAGTTATAATAAAAGTTAGAATAAATTATTAAACTTTCTTTTTTAAGCAATCCAAGCATTAAGAATTCTTCTTCTTCTTCTTCTTCTTCTTCTTCTTCTTCTTCTTCTTCTTCTTCTTCTTCTTCTTCTTCTTCTTCTTCTTTCATTGGTTTAATTTCAGGAATAAATCTAGAACTTACAAGAGATTTAGACTTTCACTCTCTCCAAACCATTATATTTCAAAGACTCCTTTTATATCATCAGTTATATTTATACCTTTGTGTGTGCAAATAAATTCGATATAAAAGAATGTAGTCATTTTTTAATATTATTATGCTATTATTATTATTATTTATATTATTGTTTGATTATTTTATTATTGTAATGCAGCAATAGCATTGACTGAAGATCTCCACAGCCACATCTGTGTATAATTGTGTGTTTAATGAGCAGGTGATAATTATATGGCACCTGGGGAGTTTTACAGGTTCATCATTAGGCATCATTAAGGTTACAGTGGGACTTTAACGGGTCCTATAGGAAATCCAGCTATGTTATATGGGCAAACGTATTTGGACGCCCTGCGTCATATGTTAAAAAACTGCACAAACTTACAATTGTAAAATTGTACAGGACGTTCAAGTCTATTTCTGTCGCGCGTTTCACAATGGACCTCATCTCAAAGCTATAAAAACCGCCTGATTCTGACATTTTGAGGAATAAAGTCTTTACAGTGAGCAAATACAACTCACAAGTCTGTCTTTTTTAATCTCACAATTATGAGAAAAAAAAGTCTAAATCTCACAAGCTCCGAAAAATCTTCCCAGAAGTGTGGCGGTCGTTATAAAAGGTCATTGGTGACTAAATGTGCAATAGAAAATCACACAATCTTATGTTCTTTTGCCCAGGTTTTGTATATTTTATGTACTTATCATGTATATTTTATAATCAGTGTTGGGGAGTTGTGATGGCATTACATCATTCATTCATTCGTTCATCTTCTACCACTATATCCGTTCTTCCCTCGGGTCACGGGGAGCCTGTGTCTATCTCAGGCGTCTATGGGCATTAAGGCAGGATACACCCTGTATGGAATGCCAACCCATTGCAGGGCACACACACACATACACTCACAATCACATTCATACACAATGGAAATTTTCCAAGATGACAGTCAACCTACTGTGCATGTTTTTGGACCGGGGGAAACCGGAGAACCCGGAGAAAAAAACCCTGAGGCACGGGGAGAACATGCAAACTCCACACACACATGGCCGAGACTGGAATCGAACCCGGATCCTGGAGAGAGTGAGGCGAACGTGCTAACCACTAATCCACCACATCCCCCCCATTAGGTAATTTAATTACAAAATAAATGTAACAGTAAATCATTACAGTTACTGAGAAAAATGTGCCATTAAATTACAGTTACTTATGAAAATGTTAAAGATTATAAACAGGTTTACATCTGAACAATTTAATGTAAAGTCAGTGCTTTGGACGACGTCATGATTTTCAACTGAAAAGTGATTTTGATTTGAATGACGACAATTTGCTGCAGTTAAAACTTCCTTAGAATGTTAACTTACAGTGCCACCTAGTGGACAAATGAAAGTAATCAAAAAGTCATCAAATGTAGTCTTAATTTTTATAAAGTCATTGAAAAGTTACACTACTTGTAACTCGTTACTACTCAGTAATCTATTACATTACCAAAGTAACCTTCCCAACAGTGGTGATAGCGAGATAAGGGTGCATATGTGTGTATTATAAAGCGATGTGCATATTTCTGGTGCTATGAAACACTTGTCTGTTTTGCACTCTGGGTGTTATTTATTCGTTCATTATTCATTTGAAGCCACTATTTCAACACAGGGCTTACAGCAGGCGGTTCTTCCGTCGCCAGTGGGACTAGTTTGGAATGAACCTTCCACATTCTTCTGATTCCTGGTGCTTCTCCAGATCCGACTGGTTTCGCCACCCCTCCTCTCACCACTGCTGTTTCCAATCGAATGCAATCGACACACACCTCTAGTCTCAACCGAATTCTCTGTGAACCTTTTTTTCCCCATTTTTTTCATCTTAATAGCAACTTTGAATGTCTTTCATCTGAAGTCTGACTATTTCTTGCAATTCCAACTTTTATGTTTATTTTCTATTTTTTTTTTTACATTTCTATTTAAAATCATCAACACAGACGATCATCATGTACCGGCTTGAGGGGCGGATGGGTGTTTGAGGTCACTGAAGGTCTTCCTGATCTCTCGAATACACCTTCTGTTATCTTGGCATTAAAATTCAATAGTGATGCGTTCATGAAGAGAGTGAATGACACATCACTATAATATAAAAAAAATAAAACACTTTCTTGCTCAGAACTTTTTTCGTACTTTTTTCTTGCAACTTTATTTCTCACAATTCTCACTTTATTTTTTGCAGTTCCGACCTTTCCCTATTTATCGCAATTCCCATTTTATTCCGAACGAGTCATTTTGTCATGAACATTTCATTAATGTGACTCAGATGTGTATGTAATGTAATGTGTAATGCTGAGCAAAACAACGCAAATAAATAAATAAAAAAATACCAAAAACCGACTTTTGCCTCTTGACTCTTTTAGTCCGAATTATTCGTTCTGTTGACGTGACCCCCATAGACGTATATGCGTATTTTTATTATTGGGACTGTCATGAAAGTTTGTGAATGTATAGACCTGCTTATTACAAATGTATCATATTTTAATAAAAAAAAACAACAAACAATAACAACAAAGAAACGAAAAGACTCCCGTTTCTTTAGGTGTGGAGAAGTGCGCAGTCCACACGAGGGCAGCATTCCAACATCTATAATTATATTGATTCCCGTTCACAAAAAACTGTGACTGGGTCACAAACACATCGTTCTTCTTCTCTCCATCTCTTTCTCCTACGTTCTTTAACATTCACCCGAACCATGTCTTCCTCCCTCCCACTCTTACACACACACACAAACACACACAAACATACACACCCAAGCGAGCAGGATGTAATATTCTGTGGTCAGGCAGCCAGGGTCCGATTCCCTTTCCCTCTTCAACATAACATCGATCCCTGCAGAGTTGCGGCCTGCGGTTTCCTGCTTCGCCGACAACGTCTGTAAGAAAAAACATCGATTGAAACGACAACGCCGGCTCTGGCACCGAGCGGGGGGTAATAACGCGACTCCAGGCAACGGTGCGATGGAGCCGTCCTCCATCGTTTCTTTGCTCTTGTTTCTTGTTTCTTTCGCTGACAATGGAGCGCCTTTAACCGTTCCCCGAAGTCTCTCTGCGCATCGATAAATGCTCACATGTGTGCAAACAAAAGCTCTTTACACCATCTTCACACTAAAACGTTTTACGAGTCGCCCTCATCGCGTATTCCCGGCGTTTCCTGAGATAGCCCCGAACCTCGAGCAGGATAAAGTGCTTATTGACGATAAATGGCAGAAATATCATGTGGGACCAATGATTTATTTATTTATTTGTTTGTTTTTCTTTTTGCCTCTGACACACAATTTTTACTTCGATACACAACAACGAGCAGCTCATATATCGCATGAGCGGCGGATAATTACTTTCGTGAACTCGCGATTTTGTAGCTGTTGATCGATTTTTTTTCATTTATTTACGTTTAAGCCATTTTATCGTTTCTAGCGTAACAGCATACGGCAATCGGGAACACGTATGGCAGATGTTATACACACACAGATGTTGTTTTCTTTGGTAAAATGTCCATTTCCGGTGAGATCCAGAGGTAAAGCTGCAAAATTACGATCGATCCGGTACTGCTGTAAAGTCCGTGACAGGATGTCCGAGTCGGCCTCGTAGTGACCGAATTCCCCAGAGACGTAGTTCATAGGGAAGTAATTCTTTCTTGTCAAACTTAATACATACATATGGAAGCCTGTTTCCGCTATATAAATAATACGTTTACCCAATTCCAACTTTCTTTCTTAGAATTCCAAACTTTTTTCACATTCCTTCTGACATTTTCTGACTTTTGTCAGAAATCGGCTCTTCCGAATTTATTTCCCTCAATTCTTACATTCTACAGTATCTCTCAATTTTCCCGATGTTTTTTCTTGTAAAAACTTTATTGTGACTTTATTTCTCACAACTGCCACTTTATTCTGAATAATTTTTTCCCCTGCAATTACAACTTTAATATTCGCAATTCTGACTTTTTTCCCCTTGGAATTCTGAATTAATTTGCCCTTGCAATTGCATCTTTATTTCTCACATTTTTTTATTCTTTTTGCAATTCCCTTTTTTTTCCCCTACAGAATTATTTCCACTTTATTTTTTGCAATTCCGACTTTTTTTTCCTCTCACTTCCAAATTTATTTCTGTCAATTCCTACATTATACAATATCTCTATAAGAATCCGAATCTTTTTTCTAGTAACTCCGACTTTATTTCTCGCAACGGTGACTTTATTCGTAATAATTCCGGCTTTTCTGCTACCACTGCAACTTTGTTATTCGCAGTTCTGACTTTGTTCACTGCAGTTGCGAATTTATATCCTCTCAAGTCCGACTTTCGTGTCACAAAGTCACAATTGTTCGAAAATTAGGCGAACATTTTTTTATGTGGTGGAAATGTGTATTTTAATAAATGTAAAATGAAACAACACAAACTCTCAGAGACCAAGACATACACTATATGAATACATACACTATATGAATACATACACTATATGAATACATACACTATACATACACTATATGAATACATTTACGACATTTCAGCAGACTCTCTTGTCCACAGCAACTTACAATTGAGCAATGGAGAGGGTTAATGGCCTTGCTCAAGAGCCCCCTAGTGGCAGCTTGGTGGTGGTGGTGGTTGAATTTGTACCTGCGGACTTCCAGGCTCATGATTAATCATACGATTAAATATTTTAATAGATTAACAGCCACATGCAATGGAGCCTTATGGATGTAATGCATTTCTGCTTCTGTGTGATTGTGAAAGCATTTTGCATTTAAAAGAACCTTAAATGATATATAAATGTATATATTAGTATATTATTTTTTGACACCCGTCTGAAATTGAGCTCTTTTTTTCCCACTTTCCTTCAAGGACTTACTTGAAACAATCTGCCAGTGGAAAATGTTCCTAGGTTCACAACTCTTATTGCATGTATGTGTAATTATGACTGTATCTGATCCAGGTCAGGGTCAGAAATACATTTTTAATCCATAAAACCTATGTGCAATTAATGTGCAATTACACCCATGGAAAGGTTTTGTTTTGCTTTTTTTGTACAGCACAGCTGTTGTTGGTGTTTGTGTGTGTGTGTGTGTGTGTGTGTGTGTGTATTTTTTTTTATTCATCTCCTCCAGGAGACCTGCAACAATTTATTGTTCCCCTTGTAACATACCTGATTAAACTCATCATCTAATTAAAGCGCTCATTAGTCCCCCGGGGGTGTGATAATGAAAGCAGGGACATAACACAGCACTCCCTCTCTCCCTCTTGCTTTCTTTTCCTCAGATATCACTGTGTTTTTTTTGTGTGCGGGTCTGTATTCATTCTCTCTATCTAAAGTGGATCAGCTCACTCATTGCTCTGTCCTGGGAGAGAGACAGTTATGTGACCGCTTGCCAGATCGGCGGTGCAGCCACCGGAATGCGCAAGGATAGCTTTCATCAGCCATTGGCTATTTAACACACTCGGTGCGATGAGTGACAAGGGACGGAAAAAAAAAAAAAAAAAAAAAAACAACAAGTGCGAAGCGCTGCAGTCTGGACCTCTGGAATTGTTCATGTAAGAACATTCCTGTGCAAACTATTTCAACATCAAAAATACGAAACCACTGTTTTCCCAGTGCTAGTCTTGTTTTTTTTTGTTTTTTTTTTACACACAGTTGATCGACAATTCACGAGCTCCGGATGTATTCCAGCTCAACTTCCAAATCCCGGACCTGTTAAATGTACTGAAACATTTTCGAATGTTTTGACCGATCCGACAAATCCACTCAAGGGGTTGAGGTTTGTTAGCTGATTAGATTAGATCAGGTATGTAATCTGAGGTTCAGGAGCTCGCTGACCAGATATTCCTGGGTTTTGAAAAAAAGAAAATTTCAGGTTTCAACTCTGGACCTGGAAATTTCAGCTCTTTTACACTGTTCAAGCATGTCGTAGCGACCATATATTTTCATTTATTTTAACTCAAGGTAACTGTTGTGAATGTGGTTGTGCGGAAACGTATACAAATTCAATACAAATTCCAACACCGCCACCAAAAAGCTGCCACTAGGGGGCTCTTGAGCAAGGCCCTTAACCCTCAATTGCTCAGTATTAGATAAGTTGCTCTGGATATGGACGACTGCCAAACGTTGGTAGTTTCTCTTTAATTTCTGCTTTTTTCTAGTCGGAAGATCAAGATGCCCTGATGCTACATGTGTCAAAGCGTCTTCCCAATCTTTAAGCGAAGATTCAGACACTAGCAACATGTGGGCATCTGTAAACTCATGTACAGTATGTGAGAGGGATGCTAATAAAAAAAAAAGCCCTCTGATTTCCATCAAGTAATGATACAGTAGCTATAACGACAAGTATTTGAATAAATGTATTAGTGTCTGTGTCTGTATTTATGAGTCCATTTTGGACCCGCTGAAGATGTCATTAACACTCCCGCGCTCACATCTGCTGCCAGTGAGTGCCTTTTTTAGCAGTCCAAAAAGCACTCGAATAAATTTCCAACACCTTTGAGAACCTGCTGAATAAAATCATCTGCCTTTCTTTTGTTTTAAGAGCTGCGTCAGATTACAGTCAGCTCCCAATATTTAGCTTTCTAGAATTTAATCTATTAAATACGCATGATTCTTCTTCTTTGTGACACGAGCCTGTCATTTTATTTGTTAACTGAAAGATCGCTTTACTACTTCTCGTCTGATTTGTTTGTCCTTCGCTTCCTTCAGGAATGTTGAGTATGAGTTGTTGTGTTTGATGGTTAATGAGGTGTTGAAGTGTATTTGATTTGTATTTTAGATATGGATCAAACCTCACAAAGCATCTGTTTGGGATCTGTTTTTTCACCACTGGTGTAAAAAGTATTCCCATTCATTACTCATATAGAAGTATAGATACTAGAGTTTAAAAAGAAATATCAACTCGAGTCTTTTACTCATGTAAAAGTACTTAAAGTGTAAAAGTAATGTAAGGGGAAAACAATACCGTTATAAACAAATGTTTAGGCCGCAATCACTAATTTATTCAAACCAGTGGCGTCACTAGGGTTGGTGTCACCCGGTGCGGAAGAGTTTGGAAGAGATTCTAGTAAGTCCCATTCTGTCAAATTTGCATTTTTTTCATTTTGGTGTCACCTCCTGTGATGGTGTGTGATTGGTGTGACCCGGTGCGGCCCACACCCCCCGCACCCCCCTAGCGACGCCACTGATTGAAACGTCTCTCTACAGGACTCCCTACAGTATCTTCATTTGTGGAGGATGACAAGAAAACACCCGTTTGATAAATGAGCCAGTAGTGGAGAAATAATCACTTTTATAAGAAACATATATATTTTTTGAGTAACGACCCCAGCACTGGTTATGTCCTTGCTGGAGTGTGACGTGATTTGTGCAGGTGTGATGGATCGAATACAAACCAATCAAATCACAATCACATTCACTCTATCCGGATGGAGATGTTATCTAGATAGGGTTATTTATTTATTTATTTATTTATTTTATTTTATTTTATTTTTCACGTTGATTGAACACACACTGAATTGTAATAGGAGTAATTTTTTTTTTAAATGTAAGGAATAGAAGAAAAAAGTTGTCTGAAAAATAATTTTTCAGATCCCCGAGGGTGGACGAGTGCACCTTTTAGTTTATTAGTCAAAGACTGTTCAAATAAGATACTTGAAGACTTTTATTCAAGTTCTATTAGAATCATTAATATATAGTAGAGCTGTCAAAGTTGTTAACGCATTAACGCAAATTCACTTTAATAGCACTAATGTTATTAAGGCGTGATTAACGTAGTGGGCATTACTATGGGAGTGATCTTCTCCTTCACTCTGTGTTGTGTTGGTGAATGAGCGAAACCCGAACAACAAAGAACAAATGAATAAAGAAACTTCAGTGCATCCACTCACGCTTCCTAAATTTCCCCGAATTACACCTACTAGCTGCGCATTCACAACAGGTATGAGCTCCTCACTATATTAATGTATATTACCGTATGGAACTTATGGAAGAGCATTGCATTCCCAAATCCGTATTACGGAATAAAGCATTTTTTTTTTTTTGTGAATGCAATGCGCTTCTGTATAACCTAAACGTATCAGCAGTTTATATGGAAAACAACCGGAACAGAATTCTTAAAGGAGCCACGTCCCATATTTTACACTTAAAACAAAACTAAACCACTGCAACATTGAAATTAACAAACAAGAAATTTATATTAAAATAATAATTTCCAGAGTAAAATAAATATTAAATAAACAATAAGTTTATTAAAGGGAGAGAAATGTATATAATTATATCATCTGTTACAGAAAACATGTGATTAACTCATGACAATCCTGTGATTAATTCCAATTAAATATTTGAATCGACTGACAGCCCTAATATGTATACAATATATGTATATATATATATATATATATATATATATATATATATATATATATATATATATATATATATATATTGTATATATAATGTTATGGTTGATTCTCCTTGAAAGGCTGTAACTCGTACAGATTTGGAGCTATTTCTGGAACCATCATTTCCGTCATTTTGAACGCTGGTGTTCACGGTAACCGCTAACAGCAGGGTTTCGCAATTGAGGTGCTTTAAGATCTGGCTTCCTTTTTATTCGCCATTTGGTTTGATGTAATGAGTTGTAAAGTGGGCCATAAAGCAATCCTTGCAAGGTTTTCTGCTGTTCTTTATGGAAATAATATTAGACTAATGCTTTTCTTAGACACCGGATCGTCTTACTCGTCCAAAGCCAACTCGGATGCACCCCATCAGTCTGAGCATTTTGCGCCATAATCGTGTAGGCATTCCTTTAGGGATCTGTGGTATTTATGTTTTGGCTGGATCTGAGCACTCTTTCCGTGCCTGCGTCCTGTCGATCTGTTCAGAATTAGAAAACTGGCACATGCTCTCGTTCCTCCAGCTGCCAAGAGGAAGATTTCTGATTACGGCTCACTGAAATGATGGCAAAGTGTCGATGCGACATTGGTTGGACGTTCTGCCCCGTCCACGACAAGGTGCATTTCTTTAACAGTCCAGGTGAAAAAAGTGTTCAATTTGCATTTCATGGTTTCCTGTTTAGAAACAGGGACAGAAAAAAACAAAAGGTCTGAGTACTAAGATACAAATCAGATGTAGGATGATCAAAGGTCTGATTGGCTTAGAAAATCCTGCCAGGTCTTGAATGTGGAACACTGTGTGCATTTTCTGTGATCTGCGCCTCTGAGTTACAGCCTACGTCAGGGGAATATTAGTGTTTGCTCTTCCCACAAAACCCAATAAAAATGACAATGATATAAATTCACCAAAGCCTCATGTAGGCCACATGCTCTCGTCATGACTCGACTTTCACATACGCTTAGAGAACAGTTTACAAGGGGCCTTATGTAAGGGGCCCAGGACAAAATCGAATGCCTTCAACATTAAGCTCCCGCCTCCTTCCCCTCCAGAACATACGCCAGACTTTAAAACTGGTAAGTTTTTTTGAACATCATATTTGATATTTAGTCTCAATTTACTCTATAAATAATTTTTATTTTAGCTCTATTCTATAAAATCTTTACAATGTTTGCAATTTTTACAATGTTATACCTCCATACTACTATATATATATAATAATAATAATATATATATATATATATATATATATTTTTTTTTTTTTATTTAGAATATATTAATTCGTTAATTTTATTTACGAGCGATTAACGCAGCATTACTCAATAATGAACAAATAAAGAAACTTCAGTACATCCACTCACATTTCCTAAATATCCTGTGCATTCACACAGCATTCACAGCTATGAGCTCCTCACTATATTAGCATATATTACCATATGGAACCTTACAGAAGCGCATTGCATTCCCAAATCCGGAATAAATTATGGAATAAAGTGCGTTTTTCTTTGTGTGAAGGCAATGTGCTTCCATTATAACCTAAACCAGGGGTCACCAACGTGGTGCCCGTGGGCACCAGGTAGCCCCCAAGGAGCACATGAGTAGCTCTCAGGCTTGCTATAAAAAGTGCACAACTCATCAGTGAGAGATGCGTCTATAATGTAAAATGTAGTTAATTCGTTGTTGATAGTCACTGTCAAAAAATCACAAGTGTATTCACATAGATAAACGAGTATCATTAATAATAATAATAATAATAATAATAATTTATAAAACTAAAGGTAAATTTGTTATTTCAGAGGAGTATTTCAAACTGGTAGCCCTTTATATGACTCGGTGTCCATGTAGTAGCTCTCAGTTACAAAAAGGTTGGTGATCCCTGACCTAAACGCATCACCAGTTTATATGGAAAGCAATCGGAACAGAATTCTTAAAGGAGCCACGTCCCATATTTTACAATTAAAACAACCACTAAACAAGTAACATTAACAAGAAATTAATGAATTAACGAGAAATTCATATTAACAGATTTAAAAGATTAAAACATTTCTAAAGTAAAATACATATAAAAGAATTAATCATTTTATTAAAGGCATAGAAAATTTAATATACCTATAACATTTATACCTGTTACAATTAGTTAGTATTAGAAACTTACGGTACACTGAAAACATGAGATTAATGCGTGATTAATCATGATTTAGCAATTTTATTTGATTAATGTGACATAATCCATAAAAAGCATCTCATCCTGTATGAATGTGTATGTGACAAAAAATCTGCTATTTTTCATTTTTTCATTTTAACAATGAATAAAAAAAAACATATAAATCATTCAGAAACTCATACTTACCTGTAGTATTTGACAATTTGATTTGACAATCAAAAATATCATGTGAATAAATAAAGCATAAATACAAGGATCAGGAGAACTTTCTAGTTCTTGGTCTCTCAGCATCAGCGGGAGGATGCATAGTAAACATTCCCACTTTCTGTTTTAAGGTAACATTTATATAACATTCTCTGTGGCATTTTTTTTGCCTTTGTTGTCAAATTTCTGAATTTGCTAAAACGTTTGTAACAGTGTTTTCAACTTACAGCTCGCTGGATAAAAAGTCTTCTGTTTTATAAAGCATATTGCACGTAGCATTCTTTTCTTCTGGCTGTAATAGCAGGTCTATTAACACCCTGGAACCAGAGGCTATAAAGCGATCCTCCTCTGTGCTGACTGATATTGCACTCGATGTGTTTCCTCATGCAGGAGAAATATGGTTTAATGTCTTTTTGTTTGGAAAAATACATAGCAATTTGCAGTGTATTGTGACTTTATCGAGGATAAATCGTGTTTGAATAAAATTTCTTACTATCAATGGTCCGGTTAGAAGCCATTTTGTCATTTGAGTCTAAATTTAGCTTTTCTGGATTGAAAAGACCATAAACACTGCAATTAAGTTTAAGACTCGGATTAAAACAGGCCCAGTGTGTAAGATGTTTGTGTGTAGGCTATTAAGTGACAATTACTTACTGCTCTGTTCGGTCTCCGCCTGCGTGAACGTCGTGTTTGCCAACAGATCTGTTGTGTGCTACACGAGAGAACAGCATGCCTTGTTAACATTCTGTTTCAAGAATTCGGTCCGAACGCGCACAAGTCGCAAGCAATACGCATCAGACCGAAACAGCTCTCTTATACAGCTTGTGTTTGTTAGCTGTTTTGATCATGAACCAGATGGCCGCGATTTGCCGAAAAGCCCTAATTAAAAGCGATATGAGCTTGTAGATAATAATTCAGGCCTAAAGAGCCGAGAAAACGCTCGTGAGTGCACAGCATGTGGTCAGAACGAGGGTCAGAGACGCGGCATAGTCACAGCTACTTTTATTACAAGCCTTGGGGGAATATACGCCGGCGTTACTTTTCTTGCATTCAGCCTAAATAACATAGAATTCATATAAATTATGTAGTAACTCTGCATTCTTAATTTGTCCTTTGGAAGCGGCAGCTTAAGTGGAAACGCATTAGTAAACATTTATAAGTGGGAAGGAGTAGACAAGTGTTGGAAATTTGTACGTGGGAAGTGGAAATTATATAATAATTCAATACATTTCTCTCAAAATATCTTCCTTGAATAAAATGATTGATGATTTAATGTTTAATATGAATTTCTTGTTAATTTCAATGTTACTTGTTTATTGATTGTTTTAATTGTAAAATATGGGACGTGGCCCCTTTAAGAATTCTGTTCCGGTTGCTTTCAATATAAACCGGTGATACGTTTAGGTTATATGGAAGTGCATTGCATTCACAAAAGAATATGCATTTGTTTTATGCATTTGGGAATGCGATGCGCTTCAGTAAGTTTCCATACTGTAATAAGAGAGTAGATCATACCTTGGAAGAAGGGGTGTAGCTCAGTGGTTTAAGATGCTGGGTTACTGATCAGAAGATCGCCACCCTTGGGTCCTGAAGCAAGACCCTCAGACAAGATGGGACATCAGCAGAAAGAATTTTACTGTGCTGTAATGTATATGTGACAAATAAAGACTGTTCTTCTGTTGTGAATGCGCAGCTAGTAGGCGTAATTCAGGGAAATTTAGGAAGCGTGAGTGGATGCACTGAAGTTTCTTTATTCATTTGTTCTTTGTTGCTTGGGTTTCATTCATTCGCCAACACAACAAGATCACTCACATAGTAATGCCCACGGCGTTAATCACTCGTTAATAACATGTGTGTATATATATATATATATATATATATATATATATATATATATATATATATCCTATATATATATATATATATATATATATATATATATATATATATAGATTTAGATAGATTGAGAACTTCATGACATATGCTGTATGTATTTGTATTTGAATAGGCTATAAACACCTTCTTAGAGTCAGATAAAAAATTTAAAAAATCACAGAAATACCACAGGAAGGTGGTGTTTTGTCTTGTCTATACATTGCCCTGTAATAATAGTTATTTTAGTCACGCTTAGCATTATGGTACCATCTGATATTTTTGAAACCATAGGGTTCTGGGGTCAGGGGATGAAAGAACATACAGTATAAAAGAACACAAAGGGAGTGTACCAAAAAAAAACACACACACACATGCACAGACAATAAATAAATGCTTGCTTGTTTTCCACCAAACCACAGATGACTCACTGAGGAGCAAGAATTAGGCAGATTTTCAGAATAACCTAAGATTACCCTCAACCTTGCTTCTTTTAAATGTTCAACAAAGGAAAAATGACTAAGAGATCTTTCGACAAAAAAAACATAAAAATAGAGATACAGTGCTGCTACCTTCGCTAAAGATAATAATGAACTGATTTGTGCATGACATCATCATTTATTTAACTTATTTGGAAGGAGTCCGATAATGGCAAATCGTTAATACCCCTTTCCTTCTGATCAGTAACCCAGAGCTTTAACTACTGTCCCCAGTAAAGTGAACTTCTAATGGTGTGTATCCCAGTAATGTTAGACACCCAAAGGTCAGCCATGATGCAGCGCCCCCTGGAAGAATGGGGTTAAAATAAAGGTGATAAAAGGGACTTGAGAACCCCCCTTGACCCCCCCCCCCCCCCCCCCACCCCCCTCCCCCCCCCCCCCCCCCCCCCCCCCCCCCCCCCCCCCCCCAACAGAATACAGAAGACAGTTATGGTGGATTGGATGCTATGAGGGTCAGCGGGTGAAGTTGGCCGGGATGCTGAGGACACGCCTCTACTCTTTTTCCAAAAGATGTCCTGTAATGATCACAGAGATTCAGGACCTCGGTTTAACGTCTCATCTGAAAGATGGTGCTTTGGTGTCCCCATCACAATATTGGGTTGCTAGAATCCATAGTGTAAGTGCTCTCACTAACACCTCTTCCAGGAGCAACCCAGATCAACCCAGGAGGTCATCCATCCAGGTACTAACTGGGGCTCAACCATGCTCAGCTGCAGTGGGCAACCAGTCTTGGGCTACAGGCTTATTTGCTTTTTTCTTCATGACTTGTCTGATATAACCAGATCTGAGGTCTGTGGGTAGATTTGCTACTATCTCATTAAAGATGCTTGGTGTTTCGAAGCACTCTGTTTGTTCTTGTTCGAAGAGTCACGGTGCTTCATTTCAAGACCAGATATGTTTTGGTCTTGAAATGAATGAATGCGCCAAGCTTTGACTAATTGAATTGGGTAATGAGTAATGCTTGTCAGCAGTATAACAGTAAGTAATAGTAAATAATGGAGAAGGAAGAGTGACTCATTTATGAATGGAGAGTGACTCGTGTGTGTGTGTGTGTGTGTGTGTGTGTGTGTGTGTGTGTCAGGACAGGGATTACGAGGACAGTAGTGTGTTTTTTCCAAGTCCATCTATAGAGACCTTTTGAAAATAAAACACACTTCTTTGTATTTTATACGCTGATTTTGGATTCCTAATGGGCCAAGTTGGACCCGGACAGAGCCAGAGGCCATAATGTTAAGTATTTCACTTTAAAATTGAATCATGTAATGTAATATTCTTAAAAGAATTAATATAAACTTCTAAGCACATTACATACGCTAGAAAAACAAGTGTAATGTTTAGACTTTTGTCAGTCGTATTTAACTTTACACCAAGCAAATCTCTGAGGTAGTAAATGTATTGTATAATTATAGCTCCTTGGGGTCGGTAACTTAAAGGTTTTTACAGCTAAACAGTCGGCAAACACACACACACACACACACACACACACACACACACACACATGCACACATACACACACACACACACACACACACACATGACCTTCACATTCTGTAAGATCACTGTGTTTTCAAAAATTCCTTCCAAGAATCATTAATTGGGACAGTTGTAGCTAATAAAGCCCACATTATGATCATCTACTATATGATATTTAATGTTCGTTGCCTGTCAAAACGTTTCGAAACACCTCGTGTTTTTATGGTTTTTGAGAAAACCAGCTAGTAAATTAAGTAATTTAGTGGCATGGAGACTTACTCTGACCAAACAAAATATTTAACTGCACAGACGTTTTCCAATTTCGTTGAAATAAAAAAAAATATATATATAGCATGAATAACAGCTTTATACTCTCTTGGAAGGCGGACAGTTTGTTTCTCCAAACATTGAGCTGATATACTTCGCCGTGCCTTCTTACCAAAGGTTGTCTCCACTAGCTGTAGATCCCAGAGGAGCTGATTAGGATTTTGGTGTGGTGCCTGGACAGGTCACTCAATGATAGTTTTAACTAGATGACAAGAGTTTGGAATTACATTACTTGTTGCATGTTAAAATGGTTGTCATGTAGGTTTCTTTCACGCAGAATAATCCTCCATCCTTCCCTCCTCCAAAACAACCCCAAACCTTTACGGCTCCACCTCCATGTTGGATGCAGTGTACTAAAAATCTTCTCCTCTGTTCCCCGACTTGGAAAATTCTTCTCTTTGAGACAAACAATGTCAAATTCACACTCACTTGTCTACAAAGTGGTCATTCGCTGGCCAGTGTGTTTTTACATTTTTCATTGTCCTTCTACATAGAAACAAAATCTCGAAATCCATAAAAGTTAAATGTTTCCAAACTTTCGACAGTCTCTGTAGTTTTTTTCTAAAAGACAAAATCTTTCACTGTTTAACATCTGAAAATTCGAAATAAGTTCTAAATTCTAAATAAGTATGTATCTTGATATTTCTTTTAATAACGTATATAAACATACACATCTCTATTCAACTGCCCAAATTTGTCTCACACATTTGCTGTTCAAATTCTACAGCCCAATCTGAAGCTCGGTTACTCCTCAAACTACATCTGATCACACTCTTCCATTATGAAACATTAAATACTAAAGAGCACACATGCCAAACTCGAGGCCCACAACAGCGTAAAAGGTGTATGATTGTCTTAAAATAAGGCTTTAAAGCGTGCAAGGACGATAAACTACAATAAACTACAATAAACTACACAATGCATGCGACTGTGTGAGTGTGATTTTTCCAACAATTGAGACATTTCTACAAAATGTCCAGGAAGCGAAAAACTGATGCAGATGGAAGGCACTTCCAAGAAAGATAGGAAAGTGAATACAGGAGGAGAAAAAGTGCTTTGTGTTTTGTGTTATGAGGCGACGTCGCTCATCAAACACTGTATACTGTCTTATAGTTACACCTGGCCCATCGAGGAGCACTATAATGCTGATGTGACCCATGGTGAGAATGAGTTTCACACCCCGGGAATTTGCAATTAAAAACACTTCTCTAAAGAATCAAAAAGACAATTTAAACTTTAATTAGTTAGTGAACCTTGATCACATATTTCTATCAAACTTGGAAAATAAACAGACTACATGTATATGGAAGAAAAAACATCCCATTCCATATTTAGTGCCCATTTACTCTTATATCCTTATATCCACTCCTCGTGTAACATGGAGCTGGCTTTGTGCACGGGGGTATTGTCATCCTTGAACAGGTCTGGGCCTCGTAGCTTAAACAAAAGAAAGATTTCCTCCTCACACATCCATAGATATCCTATAGTATGTGCTAACAAATGGGAAAAAAAAATTACTAAAAAAGTTGGAATCTTTTTTTTTGTTATGATTACGAAATGTGTCTGGATCTGACCGGAAGACTGGGACAAAAAAATGCTTAACTTTGAAAATTTGCTCAGAGTTTGTGGTTTCTCTACACTCTGGTGTAATGCAGAACATTCC